>CM059874.1:36875916-37385916 GCA_030490815.1 Acer saccharum | reverse complement strand
ATGGAGCACGCATGATTAACTTTAAGTGAATATTCTTGGAACTTGTAAACTTTTCCTTTAAAATTCTAAATAGATGTTTCGTTTATTGCATTCTTGTCAAAGGTGTTTTGAGATTAAACCGCAAATGTTATTGGGACATCTATCTATTGAGGTTAATAATAATGAAGTTTGTCATTTGCAAGTGTTTCTAGATTGTAGTTTTCTGTCACTTGTGTTTAAAAATTTCAGCTATTGCATGTGTTTGTAGCTTCAAGTATGTGTTAAACCCTTGTAGTAATGTAGTCAACATGTTGCAGCAAATCATGTGCAGAAGATGATTGGAAATTGTCACATTCCTTACTCTGCACTGGAGAAAGATCGAAATCATTATCAAGGGAGGCACTTTCAAAATTTATTCAACATGCTAATGGTAATCTCTAACATTGTGGGCCTTTTCTGCTCAGCATATATTTAACCAAATAAAACAATATTGATTCTTTGCTTTGCTGCTTATTCTTTTTTTTTTTTTTTCCTTTATTTCTCAGGAACAAATGATATTTTTCTTCTTGCTGCCAAGGTAATTTATATTGTATATGTTTATTGTGTAATATATGTTTTACACCAACTCACAACATTTGGTAATTTATTCTCCATAAAACTAGCATTTGACCCAGGAAAAAATCATATAATATAAGGAAACCATAATTCAATGGGTCTTTTACCCAATTTTTCACCATCTCTTCCATTTGCTACACTTCTCAAGGTAGCCTTTATACGGTTTAGTGGGATGAAACCAAAGAAAACAGAACTGAGAATGCAATGGAAATTGCTAGACATCACCTGTTAACATTAAAGTATTGCATGATATGTCTATGGATATGAGAATTGGTAATACAAAAATTTGGATTTTTTCATCATGCGACTAGGGAAGTTATTTTCGGTTGTAGACTGCTAGTATTTTCCTATTATAAAGAAAAGAGCACTTATTCTTTTTGTTTATTGTTGCTCCTTTTACTGTGTTACTGTCTTCTTTTAAACTGTGATAATGTTTATCTCAAATATTAATTTGCAAATTCGCTATCTTGTAAGAAACACTTCTACTATGTTACTTGAGGTACACGGAATTTCTGCACATTTATATAACATGATTTAACAGCCATTCATGTAAGAGCTAGACACCGATTATTGCAACCAATGCATTTCTAGTTGATCAATCTGCCTTAATTTTCTCAATGAATGACAATAAGGACACTATAATGCAATATGGCATGAAGCTTTTTTATTATTATTTAACTATTGTTTGAAGGAATAATGTTTGAGAAGTATAAATATATTCTTTTGCGTCCATTTTCAGGCAATCTGTTTCACTATTTCAAGATATAGAAAGCTAAAAGAAGATTATCTTAAAGAACAAGAAAAATGCCCTTCAGCCAATGCTTTGGACCGCTCTGATCTTTCCTTACTCTTAGAAGCATGGAAGCCAATATCTTTTGGACACAAGGGAAGGTAGTTACTTGTTATTACTATTTCTGTTTATCATGTCCAAGAACAAATTTTTTTCACCAATTTTAGGTTTGCTGAACTAGTAACATTCTACATTTATGTATCTACATATAAGGTTCTGAATATTGAAGTACTAATTCTATATCATGGGTTCAATATGAGAACTCAAGGAATAGTCTATTTATTAATACATTAATATACAATGTTTAACTTATTTCATACTATTACAGTATTTGATTCCTCCTTTTATAAGGAAACAAACACGTTTCTGCATGAGAAGACATTTTAATAATTGTATTATCTTAGGAGATTCATCTGCACATGCTGTTTTTATAGGTGGTGGGACTGCATTGCATTGCCAGATGATGTTGATTCTTCCGATGAAGCCTCTTTCAGGATGGAAATCAGGGAGCTCGCAAATACGGTAAGAGCACCTAATAAAGATAATGCACACAAGAAAAACCTGATTGAACTTTCTTTCCAGTCAGTCCTTGAAATTGTTTGTTCAAATACTAGGTGAAGATTCTGTCGATGTTATCATCTTTATGTCAGGGACTCAGGGGTAGCTAGAAAGTGCTTTAGACTTACTGCACCATATGAGAGCACATGCCAATCTTTTGTTTAGTCCAGCATGATTCGTTTGTAATTATTTCAGTTTGGTTTATCATAACAGACTAACAGTTGATGACAAAAGCATATACTTCCTCTTCAGCCTTTCTAATCTTTTTCAAGCAATTTTAAATTTCCCTACTACACCATTGAGGCTCATCATACGTCTTTGGCAAATTATCATGATTTCAGATAGATATTGAGGCAATTATGGACTTAGGAAAAAATTTTGAACATTTTCTATGCACACAATTAAGAACTAGAAATTGTTATTAAATTGTTGAAGAAGACTTTTCTTTTACCTTTTGAAATATTATTCTCCTCATTTCTTGCCTTCATCCATCAGGGAAATCTTACTGTTCCTCTGCCTATTATCATTATCTCTTTCCCCATAAATGAAACCAGATCTCCTTTCACATTTTAATGTCATGGGCTTTTACACATCTCAATTTAGATTCCTTGGTTGTCTGACGGGAGGTTGCCTTCCTTGCTTTCTTCTTATGACAATCTTGTTTTTATTGAAACGATATCCAATGCTTTATTTATTCCTATAATCTGCTGATGCATTCTTCAGTGTTGCATATTTGTTTTTATTCCCTTTCTTTTATAGTAGCTGACTGTTACAGATTTCAATTATGTGGATTACTTATAGCATATATAATTTTTGGTTTCAGTCACTGCAGCTTCTTAAAGCAGCTATCTTTGACAAGGAGTGTGAGCCATGTATCCTTCTCCCATTGATTCAGTTGGCATACTTCTTTGTACTACTGCTTGTTACCATTCTTAGAATTTATGCATTGAATCCCTTGACTCTACAAAGTATTCTCCCTTGAAATCTATGGGCATATTATTGGCATGTTTGAGCTGAATAACCTGTAAGCATATTGCTTTAGCATGTCTTTTCTACTTATTTTGGATAATAGTCATGAAGAGTGCTACCATAATGTCATATTTGACATAGGTGATAGGTCATGTCATTTTACACATGCTATTTTCTCAGGAGTTCCAAATAATAACTTGAAGTTCCATATATACAGAGATTTGATTGTAGCATCTCCGGTGGAGGATTATTTTTTGTACATTGACGATCTTCCAGAGCTCAAAAAGGTTAGAATGCTCATGGTTTTTATATATCAATTTCATTTTATATAACAGATAGTTATGGGTATCATTCCTTGTAATGTTTATGGCAGAAAGAGGCTGAGATAATTACACGACCGATTCTTGATGCTCTTGGTGATGACTATTCGGTTTGTTGTGAAGGTATGAAACTTTAATATAGTGTCCGCTAATTTAGTTGCCAACAAATTTATTATATTACCCCACTTACAAACTTCTGTTGGGGGGAATTTGAATGCGTTTTTTTTCCCTTTTGCACAAATGTCCTTGTAGACGACATACTAAAATGTATTCGATGTCCTGGTAATTGTTAGACCAAAATGTATTTTCTTTAAAACGTTGTTCGGCAAGGGGCTTGAACTCGGATGATGGCCCGGTCTCGTAGTTGCAAAGATTAGCAGAGTCAGCTAAAGTGAACTTTGCAATATGTCAAATGAACTTGTGTATCGGTTTCTCATTGGCAACAAAAGATTTCTGGACTCAGTGACTTCAAACCTGGAGTCATATGACCACCTGAAGTCCAAGTAGCCTCCTAATTCACTGGGAATAATATTCATTTTAAACCAAAACAAATTCACAAATAGTAATTTATAGGTTATATTGTTTAGAAAAGAATTACATCCATCTATTCTTTCATTCTATTATTCTTAAATTTTTCAAACATTTACGCATTTAATTAATTAGATAAATCCCTCTTAATTAGATAATGTGGTTCTTCATTCCTCATGGTTTTATCTTGTTTTGAATTAGGGACTGCATTCTTTCCATTGCAGAGTTGTATGAACCATTCCTGCTGTCCTAATGCGAAAGCATTCAAAAGAGAGAAGGTATGTTCAATTAATAATTACATAGTTCATACATAATTGTTCTAGGTCTTATTGAAGACACGCGTAATTTAATTCATAATCCAAAAGAGTAAAGGCAAGCAACATTGTTCTTTCATGCTATTATACTTTCTAAAGTATATGCTAAAAATCCTTTATTTATTTTGATGATTTTGAACTTCGGCTATTTTGGCTCTCATTTGCAGGACAAAGATGGCCAAGCAACAATTATTGCACTTAGACCCATTGGCAAGGGAGAAGAGGTGGGTAGTTTTATTTCTGAATCGTGATATTGATTAAAAATCACCAAATAATTGGTGTGGAAATTTCATTATACACTTAATTATTGAGCAAAGCCTGAAAATAATGGGCATTTCAGGTTACCATTTCATATATTGATGAGGACCTTACTTATGAAGAGAGGCAAGCATCACTCGTGGATTATGGTTTCGAATGCAAGTGCTCCAAATGCTTAGAAGAACAACCTTAAATCGTTTCGGTTCCCCTGGAAAACTAGACATTGCAAACATATCTTACCTTTTATTTAATCTCTACTACTATGAAATATTTCAAGGTGGATCAGGCAATCTATTGGGTTTTTTATTTTTATTTCTTATTTACAGGAATTTTGTGCCTCTCCTGTTCGATTAATTATTATTATTGTTTTTGTATTAGGAGAAGTATATACTTGGTGAAGTGAAATTGAATCTGAAACTTCACCATCATGAAATTTTTGTGTTGTTCTTTTTAGCAAATTTGAAAGGTTGAAGGAGCACTATAGAATTTACCTCAGATTTTAGTTTGTGTTTCTCTAGTTAATTTATTCAGCATTCGTATTAGATTTATGTGATATTTTAGTAATATTGTACCGTATATCTACAACATTCACCAACTGGATCAGGTGCAGGATCCTGTACGTTCTTTTGTACAAGATTCCAATTAGCATCGATGTACAATGAAGAATTTTTTCATTTTACACCGGTGCCAATTGAGATCCCGCGTGAAAAAACGTGTACGATTCCCACGCTGATAATTTCCACTCTAATTGACACTTTGTTAAGCAAATATGAAACTACACTATGTAAGGCCTTAGTAGCTTGTGGGAAAGGAACCTCCCAATACATCATTTTTGTATATGAGCAATTATTAACCAGACAATTCCAATGAACAAACTTTCCCCTAATAAATAGTCTTTCTAATATATAAGATTTAGTTACTATCGTTTTTGCCTACAAACACCAGATCTGGGTGAACAAAGATATAAAAGCAAATCAAATTAACTGCTATATAACCCAAAGATATATTAGCTTGTGATTCTCTCATTCAACAATTTGGTATCAAAAGAGATGCATTCAAGAGAAATATCCGATCCGTCACTGCAGGTATGTATTTGGATGCTGAATAATCTCCTCATCTCCTACACTCTACAGTCCATCCACGTCTACATTCTCATCATCACCCTCATACTGCAAGACACAGGGCTCATATTTATATATATATATATATATATATATATATAGAGAGAGAGAGAGAGAGAGAGAGAGAGAGAGAAGGGGAGAAACAGTTCGTGCTTGAGCTTAAATTTAATGTTTGCATAAGGATAAATCTTTAAAAAAGAGTCGATTACATTTTAATCTAGATCTTAATCACTTGAAAAATATTCTAATTAATAATTACAAGGTCTTATAATGAAAAAAGAATAGCATGCAATGAGAGCAAATATAAGCACAGCAATAATCAACAAACTGACCTGTAAATATACATTTCGAGGGACGGGAGGAGGGGGAAGTCTAAATGGCAGCATCCTCACGGCTGCATATATTGCTCTTTTCTCAACTCCGGATGAAACCATTTCAACCTCCTCAAACTTCTCGACTTCAATTTCAATGTCTTGTTCAATCGCGTGAGCAGCAATGCCAGTTGACGGCAAGAGAAGCCCCGATCCCAAAACCTTTGACTGCACATTTGATTATGCTAAAGTTAAACAATTTCTTTCCTACCTTAAGGATAAATATTAAACGTGAAAAATTCACTTAAGTATCCCTTTTCTTTCAGCAACTTTTTTTCTTGTATTTATATGAAATTTAAGTATCCCTTGCGTCAATGATTTATAAAAGTCAATACAAAGATACCTAAGGAAACTTTTCACTTGTGCCATGCTTTACATAACATGTGATGCATGGTCTGCCTCCTGACAAAAGAAAGTGATAAATAATGGAACATAAAAATTCACCTTATCTGCAGAGGAGAAGCCAGCAGAGACATTCACCTTGTCTCCATTGTTTGCAGCCTCAACTTCTGTATCAACATTTGATCGAGCAGGCTGCACACTCCACTGAGAGGGCTTCTCAAATTGCCTAGATTCAGCCTGATGTCCTCCACCTCGTGCTAAGTTTACTAAACCCCAGATATGTCAACATAAACAAAAATAAATAAATAATTATATATGAAATTACATGACAGAAAAATGAGTGATCATGGACATATTTTGAATCAAATAAATTGTATGGAGCGCGTAAGAGCTGCTGGAAACGAGGCCTTAGGTCTAAAAGAACTTAAAAAGAGCAACATAAATAGAAGAAGTGGAACAGTCAGAGGACAATGACAGAAAAACTAGTGATCATGGACATATTTTGAATCAAAGTAAACTGCACGGGAAAATATTTAGTGAGTAGGAGCTGGCTGGTGGACAGAGAGACATTTGGTCTAGAAACCATTGGGATTTTGAAGGGCAACGTATATAGAAGGTGAAGAGGAAGACGAGGAACATTTAGAGGACTAGTGAAATAAATATGACCAATTGGATGATCTCTCAAAAGGAAAATGCCACCAAATGAAGGATAGCATGGAAAGTCATGGGCCCCACTAATGCAACTAGTAGTCACAAATAACAAATATTAAGAAATTTGTGTTCCTTGACACTGGATGACTCCTATGAATCCACCAATGGAATGAGCTCTTATGGTTTTAGGCTCTTCCGCTCTTGGATAATGCAAGAAATACACATCCACGTAAGAAGGCTATTATCTGGGTGAAAATGATGCCTCATGTGCCAGAAACTATATATGGGATGGGAGAGCAATTGAAGATACACGTATGTCCGTCATGTCTCACAATTACAAGGACTAATCACAGAGATTTTTATCTAACACTCTTGATTTTCTATATTAACAATGACAAGGCTAATATTTAAAACATTCTGACCTCCCTGTAATTCATGAAAATTTAAGACCCATGAAAAGTTCGGGACTGGAAATAAATGCTTCAGATTCTAAACATTACACATAAATATATATCAGAAAAAGGTGTCCAGAGAAGTACCTTCTGGTATGGTTACATCAGCAGAGTTCCGATCAGCATGCAACTTGTTCTTGTTTGGAGAAGAAATAGTCTGCTTCTCAGTCTGTGGGCCAAGTAGATGGTAATTAGTTGTCTCTCCATCACTAACAATATTGACGCTCGAATTCTCTTCATTGCCAGCAGCTCCAGAAGCATCTGAACCAAGCTGATATCCTAACTTCTGAAGTCGTGCTTGTGACCTACAAATTTAGAATAAACCAAATGTAAATACTATGTATTAAAATAACACATCATCGGAATGGACAATTATGCAGCATTAAGTGACTCAAATCAAATTATAACTTGCCTCTTAAGGTCATCTTGTATCCGTAAGTAACGATTATGTGCTTTGACAAACTTCTTGATTTTCGAAGCTATCCTGAATATTCAATAGTTGAGAGTAAATTTGGTGAGAAAGAAGGATCATTCATCACAAGAAATATTCCATTCAAACACATAATATATTATAGACAAAGAGAAGAACAAATTAGTGGCCATCCAATTCAAAGTATTCGAAAGATGCATCTTTCTTCTTTATTCCTTTGAATTGGGAAGGAGTGATAGATTAATCTTGTATATTATTAGATTTTTGTTCATATCACACTGCCTAAGAGAGAGATGCGTACACTTGATAAAAAGTTTTTTGGTTCAGTTAACCCTGCATGTAGATAGCATGTTCAATTTGCATCTCTTTCTCTCTAATGAAATTTTTCCTTGACTACTCAAAAAAGAAAAAATAACGTAAAATGTATAGTCATGAACTCATGATTACCTTTTACCATCCTCTTTCTCCTTGTGTAATTGAGTCTCAAGTTCCTCAATCCTAGAAATAAGAATATCTGCTTCTTGAACCTTTTCTTCCACACAAATCTTTAAAAAACACATACATCAAGCACTGCACAATGTGCCTTAAATTCATGCAAATGGTGCAGGAAAACAAAATAGTCATCATCATGGTAACATGAAATGATTGACACAAACAGCATCAAATTAACATTAAATAACTTTCAACACAATAATCTAGACAAATAAATTAGGCATTATAATTTATATAAAGCAATGAAATAGAAAATATAGCAAGATTGGCAAACTCGGTGACTAATCAATACTAACATCTACAGGGAGATTAACTGACCTCCAATTGAAGTCTCCGGTGATCAAGTGTGTTAATATCTAACTGCACTTCTCTCAACTGTAGATAATTCCAATAAGAAGGCCAAAATAATTCTTCTAACAAAATCGAAAAGGAAAAACAACAGCAAACAAATAAAAATTAAAGTTTAGACAAATTCTTCCAACCTTCTCCTGGAGAGCAATTTTGGAATCAGAAGATGAAAATTTTCCTTCTTTAACTTGATCTTCAATCCCATCTAAAATTTTCAAACTTCCAGAAAAATCACTTTGCTTATCAACATGCTGTTTCTTCCTGCGTTTTCTGTCACTGTAATAGAGTATGCAATTGCTTTTTAAACTCTAATTGGCACCGTACAGAGATGACAAGAGAACAAACACAAAATGATATTTTATACTAACATATGCAGAGCAGAAAAAGAAAAAACAACATGAGAAATTTCTATCGTAATACTTAATAATGGTTGATAATAGTATGGTCATATTTGCTTAAGAATATACCTCAATTGTTTTAATTATTTAAACTGGAAGAAATTAAGAATAACAGATAGCTTCCATTTTTCAAAAAGGAGACACCAAAATCAATAGTTCGCCTCAAACGCAACAATATTAGCCACACCAAAAACTGATAAAGGATTAATCTTAGGTTACCTTTTCTCCAGAGACCTTGAAGGGCTATGACCTGCAATTTTAATTTGATCAGGAAATACATTACAGTCCTTTAAAGCCAAGGGGGAGGAATTGGAAAGAGTTACAGTGATAAAATTACTGACCACGAAACCTGTCTCGGCCTCTTGCATCTCTTCCAGGAGAAAACCTTCGCTGCAGAGAAAGCCTTCTCTCAAGCTTAATCCTCAAGTCCCCACCTCGATAATCCCGTCCACCTGCAATAGTGAAAGCAAGGAATTTCCAGTAGAGCAGACTAGTCATTTTTTATCTACATTCAGTCAAAATAAAACAAAGGCCATCAAACAACAAGTCTAAGCTTACCATCAAACAGAAAAAAAATATGAGCAACATAAGAAAGAACAGTAACAGTGCCTCCTTGCTGTTTCACAGATGCATATAAGGAGAAAACTTTCACCATGAAAAATACCATAATCGCCTCTAAGAATAACCAACCAGCATAATCCATTCTGATGAAAAACAATACTAACCCTGTCAGTTGATATTTAATTTGATAACGAAACAGACACACCGTTGATGTAATACGACAAATGTTTTAACAAGACACATTTTATCATGATAGATACACTATAATCTATCTCCTCATATATGGGTCCTTATGAACTGAAACTTGTATGAATTGATTAAAAGTATAATATCATCAGATACCAGTCTGAAATGGCACTCAGGCCCATAAGAAGATCGAAACAATGGAAATTAACTTGGAAAAACACATAGAAACAAGACCAAATAATCATATAACTCAGAGAGCAAATAATCATTAACAGGTTAGGTATTTCTATGACAAAAAAACATACAATGTACAACTGTTTCAACTACGTCTATTTCATTGGCAATATATATAGTAGAACCCATGCTAGACATGAACTCAGAATGATGATATATGTATGTTCAGATGTTCTTGTTCTTTAAAATTGAAAATAATTTATTGTCGGTGGACGAAGTACAAATTGAGAAAAGATTTATCGATATAGGAGCTGATAAGTTACCGTTATAAGACCCAAAAGATCGGCGAAGCTCAGAATCTCCATGAGCAAACGAGCAAGTCTGGCGCGCACACCGTCCTTTTTGATAGAGTACGCATAGCTTTGTTTTGTACAGCTTCCGTTCAACCATTTTTAGCGATGGTTTGTTTGGTTACTGAGTAAAAAAAAAAAAGTGTAAGAAAATAAACAAAAGACAAGGAAAGACAAAATCCATTTGGGCCTCTACTTGAACTGAGTCAGAGCAGACCCGGATCCAAATTTAAATTCGACCCGAAAGACAAAAACCACTTCGGCCTCAGCCCACAAATAACAACGAACAAATGTTTCCGCAAAGGGTGAGTTTTTCGGAATTAAAATTAATAAAATTATGCTTCAGATCAACAAATGATCACTAAGTAAATATTAAATCAATTAGTTCTATTATCTCATTAATTATATATTTTTAATAATTAACAAATAAAAATTAGATTTATATAGAAACAATTCCAATATTTATTTCAATTTCCTAGTACCTTTAAAGATGCCAATTTTCTTCATTGACAAATGGCAATCAATACACTTAAAAATGAATATTCTGCAACCATCTATCTTTCCATTTACAAAATACAACTAGAGAGCCTTAATGATGAGACAGTATCTTATAAGCATGTCCCAATCTATTCTAATCAGATGGTTGATAATTCTCCACCATCAATGGTGGAGATTTCCCCAACCCTTTTTTTTGAATTTATTTTAAATAAACCATTAAGGCAATCAGTTTAATAGTAATAAAATATTATAAAAAATAACTATGGATAGTTTAGACATTTTGCCAGAAAAAGTTAGTCAACTGTTGGTTTAGATGGAAGTTAACTAATGGTAGGGTAGGTTTATGTAATATTTGAACAAAAATCAATATACATGAAATTCGACCAAAATTCAGGGTTTATGAAATTAACCCTTAAAAGGAGCACCACTAATGACTGAGAGATCTGTGGAATTAAGCCTAACATCGAGTGATGTTTATGTGATTAAACATTTTTAATATAACCACACAGACATCACTGAGCTCCCACACTCTCAAACTCTCAGTTTCTCTCTCACAAACGAACAGAAAAACAAACTCTCTCAACCATGGATCTCCATCTCGTTCTATAGAGTATTTTTATGATTCTAATTGGTCCATTTTTATGGCCAAGTCCAACTTAACGATACTAGTTTTTTATTTGTTAAGGGCATTTTGGATATCTCTATAGTCAAATCGTTTTAACTTAATAACATCATATTCTATCACTAGTACTAGTGTTCCATTTGCTAAGGGCATTTTGGACATCTTTATAGTCAAATTGTTTCAACTTAATAACTCTACATTATACGCTAGTACTAGTGTTCCATTTGTTAAAGGCATGTTGGACATCTCCATACTCAAATTATTTCAACTTAATTACACCACAGTCTATCACCGGTACTAGTGTTTCATTTGTTAAGGGCATTTTGGACATCCTCATACTCAAATTGTTTCAACTTAATAACACCACATTCTATCACTGGTACTAGTGTTCCATTTGTTAAGGGCATTTTGGACATCTCCATAGTCAAATTATTTCAACTTAATAATGACACATTCTATCATTGGTTCATGTGTTTCATTTGTTTAGGGCATTTTGGATATCTCTATAGTCAGATTGTTTCAACTTAATAACACCACATTCTACCACTAGTACTAGTGTTCCATTTGTTAATGGCATTTTGGACATTTTCTTAATTGTTTCAACTTAATAACACTACATCTCATCATTAGTACTAGTGTTCCATTTGTTGAGGGCATTTTGTACATTTTCTTAAGTCATTTTTTTTTTTAACTTAATAACACTACTCTAATTTCCCCACTCTCATAAACCCACTCCACTCATCTCACTCAAAACTCTCGGTTGTAGCCATGAAGGTATATGTATGTGTGTAAATTTATGTATATATGTGTATGCAGGTTCTCCTATCAAGTTGTCCTGAAATTATAATTTCAAAACGACCAACCACAGCCACATATTCAAATAAACAGTTGATTTTTTTTTTTATAACAAACATTTGAACATGGCTGTGGCTGGTCATCCTACTCCTACTCCTACTTCAACCCCATTTCTCTCATTGTGAACTCCATAATATATGTAGTGGTTTTCTTACGCCTACTAGTACAAAGTTCTTTTTTCTGTTCATTAATAACTTTTTCTTTTTCAGTCTTCAAAAATTTCTTCATGTCTTCAACGTTTTTGGGATCACCTACTAAAGTATCATTTACTATCGCTTGTGCGTAACTCTAGTACACTTTTATCTTCTAGGTCGTCTCACTAGACATCCTTGCCCTAAAGCCGTTAAAAAAGAAAGAATAGATATTCTCTATAGCAAATTCAGAGATGACACCTAAGAATTCAACCAAAGTATCTATTAAATAGTTCTTTCTCATACTTTCTTTAGACATAGTTTCTATCTTTTTTCCTTAGGTTTTCCTGCTGATTATCTGAAACCTAAAGACATATTGACGGTAACTAATTTATAATTTATCTTTTAATTAGGACCTAGTGACCTATCATTTACAATTAATTCTATTATGTAAATAAATGGTTTAAGACTAACATATATTTTGCATTTTTGTTTTTGATATTTGTAGTGTATTTTCTGGATAACAGCCTTTGAAGCAATGAATTTCACAATCTTCTTTAGTCTATATTAATGGATGGAAGAATATGTCCGGGCTTCTTTATTACCGGTATGATACATCTCTTCCTTACCAAGTTGAAAAACATTATTTTCATTGAATTATTTTGTGTTGGTATATATATTGAGAATTTTAAATGTGAACAATAATTTATAATATTTCGTTGGGTATATGGTTTCTGGCGCATTTGCTAGGCTAGTAGTTTTTTTTTTTTTTTTTTTTTTTTTTTTTTTTTAATTTTAAAAGAACTTTGGTTCTAATCCATGGTTGACTTCCCTCGCTTCTTTGACCCTACCTTTGGGTTAACATACTTTGGAGAACCATTTTTTTTAATTTATAAATGAAAATAAAATGATGTATTTGGAGTGCAAAAAATAGTTACAAGAAAATATGAAAACCGATCAAACAAATGAAGACAGTTTTGTGAGCTTTTTCAACCGGATGGCGAATTTACAACAAGATTTGCAATACAGTTATAGAAAAATACAGGAGTAATGCTACTTTATATTGTCGTTCGAAATATAACAATATGATTTGTCCTTAGTTCTTAAAAAAAATACCCTTGAATAGAATTCTTGGATGGCATTAATAGGGACACATTGTTTTTCTTTCAAGACAAAGTAATCATACATTAGACAAAGTAAGTGTTCATTAAAGGATGGGTGAATATATATATATATATATATATATATTATTAATTTAAAAATGGAATGTTTCGATAATAAAATTCATGTCTTATTTTTTGGATGAATAATAAAAAATATTGCTTGATTTCACAAATAAATAAATCTTATTGTTAGGTGTCAATTTCCATGTTTTGTAGCCACTTGACTTTATATGATGAAATTTTATTAATTTTAAAGGTTTTGACTACCGTAGGTGGCTTCATATATTATTGTTGTGATATTTTATTAATTTTAAAGGTTTTGTCAATTCACCGTCAAAAGTGTCAACGAGATTGATAATTGTCATGTGAAATTCCTAAAGTACTTAGATGAGAATATTCTCAACTTGTGCTTCATTGAGGTAAGTTTCTTACCATGTTAATATTAATTTTGTTGTTATTGTAGGTAGAACAAACAATTTTATAAATATATATATTAATGTAAAATTTTAAAAACTCCTTAATTGAATCAACAAATAGTCATTATCATATTGTTTTATATTTAACTAGTATATAATTTTTTAATTACTAAGGTTACCATAGTCGTTACAATGGGTAAAAAAAAAAAAAAATGTTTTTTGGTAAGTTAATGATGCAAGATTTATAATAGGTATGATTGTACATTAAAATAACTCCACAATAAATCATTCGAGGTGATATGCACATACTAAGCATATCAAATTAGAAAAAATATGTCACTCTATTTAACCATAGTCAAGTTACCTTAAGCAGAAGTTCGTTTTGTTTTTTAATATTGATGTTTCGAAATCCGAATTTGTTGATATGAAAAGATTATAATGAAATTTACCAATCCCTTTAAAGGTTTAGGTTTTGGGGTATGTATCATGAAATGAGTTATTGACACATACATTCTATTTTTTTTTTTTTTTTTAGAAGAATGAAACAAATGAAAAAAAAAAAAATGTAATCTATTGGCTGGTAGCTAAATACGAAGAGCCCACTAAACTGCTGAACCTGAAAAACCTCCGGTACTTTTGCATATAATATAAAAACAACTATGTTATCTCTTTTTGACGGGAATTGTTGAGATATACTATTTGCTATAGTGATGTAAATAAAAAAGATAATTTGATTTGAGGATCTGAATTTCAGCTGGTACAGTTGTTTGTTTGTGTATTAGCGCCGGCGAAGGACATTGCTCTGTTGTAAAAGTAAAACAGGTTTGTTGTCTATTGCATATTTGCATGCTATACTTTATTTTACAAATACAATTATATTAATTTTATTAGGATTTATTGAATTACACTTATAATATCACTCTACACTTGTCTAAGCATCCATCCTAGCTAGCCAACAAGACAATTAGAGCCAATTGTTTCATTTTATTTAAGCATCCATCCTGTTCTCTTATTTTTTTTGTTTTAAGAAAAAATTGGTTCATTTCATTGAATAAATATGTTCCATTAGTGTTGAAGTTTTAAATTTCTTATTTATTAGTGAGTTGTTTTTATTATTTACTAGGTAAGGTCTCACGTGTTTGATCTATGCTTGTGTTTCATTGAACATTTTATATCTAAAAGTTTAGATATGATTATTATGAAAATCATAAAAACTATAGTAAAATTAACATAATTTTGTTAAGATGAAACTAATTATTAATAGTAAAAATAGTAATAATAAAGAAAAAGAAAAATACAAACTTAAAATTGGGAAGACAATATATGCAACAATTGGTGACTGCATGAGATTCCTTGTTTTACTTTTCCCTTTTCTAATTCGGACGTCTCAATGTTGTCAACTTTGGAAAGAATGGGTTCACTTTTTGAATGGTTAGTTTTCTTGTCAATTATGTATATTCTCTTATTTTTTGTTTTAAATTTCTTATTTATTAGTGATTTGTTTTTATTATTTACTAGGTAAAGGTCTCACGTGTTTGATCTATGCTTATGTTTCATTGAACATTTTATATTTAAAAGTTTAGATATGATTATTATGAAAATCATAAAAACTATAGTAAAATTAACATAATTTCGTTAATATGAAACTAATTATTAATAGTAAAAATAGTAATAATAAAGAAAAAGAAAAATACAAACTTAAAATTGGGAAGACAATATATGCAACAATTGGTGACTGCATGAGATTCCTTGTTTTACTTTTCCCTTTTCTAATTCGGACGTCTCAATGTTGTCAACTTTGGAAAGAATGGGTTCACTTTTTGAATGGTTAGTTTTCTTGTCAATTATGTATATTCTCTTATTTTTTGTTTTAAATTTCTTATTTATTAGTGAGTTGTTTTTATTATTTACTAGGTAAAGGTCTCACGTGTTTGATCTATGCTTATGTTTCATTGAACATTTTATATCTAAAAGTTTAGATATGATTATTATGAAAATCATAAAAACTATAGTAAAATTAACATAATTTCGTTAAGATGAAACTAATTATTAATAGTAAAAATAGTAATAATAAAGAAAAAGAAAAATACAAACTTAAAATTGGGAAGACAATATATGCAACTATTGGTGACTGCATGAGATTCCTTATTTTACTTTTCCCTTTTCTAATTTGGATGTCTCAATGTTGTCAACTTTGGAAAGAATGAGTTCACTTTTTGAATGGTTAGTTTTCTTGTCAATTATGTATATTCTCTTATTTTTTATTTTAAGAAAAAATTGGTTCATTTGATTGAATAAATATGTTCCATTAGTGTTGAAGTTTTAAATTTCTTATTTATTAGTGAGTTGTTTTTATTATTTATTAGGTAAGGTCTCACGTGTTTGATCTATGCTTATGTTTCATTGAACATTTTATATCTAAAAGTTTAGATATGATTATTATGAAAATCATAAAAACTATAGTAAAATTAACATAATTTCGTTAAGATGAAACTAATTATTAATTGTAAAATTAGTAATAATAAAGAAAAAGAAAAATACAAACTTAAAATTGGGAAGACAATAAAAGATATATGCATAATTTTAAATCTTCATGCTCAACTGAAAAGAATTCATTTTAATAGTATAAAAAACTATGAAAGATCGATGATTTAGAAGTCATAAAAATTATACAATTTCCATTGAGATTCGAGACTAAACATTCAATCTTTAGCATCAAACCAATAATGTATGTTTTATACATAAGACTTGATTATCCATTTTGGTGAAGTCGCGGACTTTAGGCTTTTAAATGCTATCAATTCATAAAATTTGATAAAAATACAAACAAAATGCTCCAAAATGTACAATCCAATTTCTTTTAATTTTCTTACTATTTGAAGCATCTGAACACCTCCTCTTAGCTTTATTGTAAACCTGACCGCTATGAAAAAAGAAATATTTACTTGAACCATTTTTACCTCCTCTTTGCTTCATTGTAAACCTAAACCATAATGAACTACAATCTACTGTAACCATATTTTAAGCAAATGACTATAACTGATTTGAAACTAGAACTCAAAAGTCAAAAGCAAAGACATGAGTATTTGATTTCCACATTTGTCTTAGTATTTGACCATTTTTATTTCTTCTATTAAGTAATAAAGAGGCATAATACAATTATTCCAAAATAAAAGACAGACAAAAACAATAGGCTTGCAAAGCTATAAGAACAAACACCCAACACCAAAAAGTTTGCATAACCTATTTGACATAAAGTCTTATCAAGCAGAGCCAAACATTCATCTACTTAATTAACCACTAGAAAGAATCCATTAGAGAGTCCCTTCAATTAAGAAAAACAAGGTCGTCAAAATAAAAATATCCCACTTCAAAAAACACCAAATCGGAACCAATCTAGAACCAATCAGAACATTATAGAATTTGCAGTGTTTTCCTTTCTTTGGCTTTCTTTAATTTCTTTAAATCTGTATTCTGTTATCTGTACAATGATTGCTTGTCTTTGCTCTGTAATGAACTTATACTCTTGTAGACTGTTTTCTCCTCAAAAACAAAATGAAAAAATATGTCCAAAATGAAGAGATAGGGGAACCAGAGAAACCAAGTTAAAAACCCACCCTAACAAAAATTCATTTCAACAATTTCCTATCTCACTTGGAGAGAACCCTAAACAAACACAGCAATTTTGGTATTTGATAGGAATGAAAAATCACCGATGGCAAATTACTAAGTGCTCGTTTGGTTGAGCTTTCCACTACTTCAAAAGGTCTACCAACATCTATTTGAGTTTTTTAAAGTTGTTTGGTTAAACTTTTAAGATTGTCTATTTTAAATTAATTAGAGACTAGTAGAGTTTAAATCTCCACTAGGCAAAAGCTCGTGGGGAGGTGCCTCTCCAAATAGATTTTTTTTTTTAAAAGTCTACCAAACAAACAACTATAATTTTTTTTTCAAAATCTTTATTTCTAATAGATCTACTGCAAGTAGATCTTTTACTAATAGAGGTTTTTTAAAAGCCCAACCAAACAAGCTCTTATTAAATTTGGACTAATACTAGAATGAGAATGACATTTTTACCCTTTCTCATGTAATGTTATTCATGTAATTTAGACCATTTGTAAATCATGTAAGGGTATAATTGTCTGATAACTATATAAAAAATTAGAGAGCTTCTTTTGACAATCCAATTTTTTCTTTTTACACTTCTTTTCTTAAAACACTCCATTCTTAAAATTTAAATTTTAAAAAATTCTAAAGACACTTCATTTTGTTATAAGATTATCCTTTTTATCTTTTTTTGATTAAATTATTAAAAAAAAAATTATCTCTCCTAAATCATTAGATTAATTATTACATATTAAATACACTCTCCTAAATTTTTAATTACCATATTAAACTCTCTCTCCTCCAATAAATATCTCTAATTTTCTATCTCCATTCTTTCACAAGCTAGACTAACCGTTAAGAAAAAAAAAACTTACTAATAAACTTGATTTTTATGAACCATATGTATGTATATGTGTATATATATATATATATACACACACATATATATATATATATAAACTCAAAAAACAAGTGCCTTGTTTTTTTTAAAAAAAAAAAAATCAAAATATGAAAATGTTTTTTGTTACTCTTGTAGGTATGTGATTGCCTAGAGAACTTTAATTGTTTCATTAGTCTTAGAAATTCTGAGTTTAATCGAATATGGTTGAAACAATTCAAGCTTTCATATATATATATATATATATATATATATATATATATATATATATATATATATATATATATATATATATATTTAAAATTGACTTTTTAATATATATATGTAAAAAACTAAAATATTCATAAGTTTTATTTTATTTTATTTTTTTATTTTTTATTTTTAACTATTAATCAGAGATTGATAGAGAAAGTATGGAAATATGATATATATATATATATATATTAAAATGGAGAGAGATTAATCCGGAAAGAGTGTTTAAAATGGTAATAATAGATTTAGGGAAGAGAGTTTAATACATAACATTTAATCTAATGATTTAGAAGAGAGATTTTTTTTAAAAAAAATAATTTAATTAGTTTGGAGTGTCTTTAATTTTTATTGTCTTGTTTAGTAATTTTAGTTTAGGTTAAAATTGTCATTAATAAAAAAAATCAATTTGGAGTGTGAATAGATAATTTGTGGATTGTAAGGAGAAGCTCTCAAAAAATTATAAAGGTAGAAAATTAATAAAATGACATATATACCCCTCTTTGTTAAGAACCTACGTTATCTACTCAATAATTTTGGATAATATCAAGGGCATACATGTCATTTCATTTTCAAACAAAAATATTTGGGACTATAATTCATCAATCTTTCCTTCTTTTTGTATAGAGGTAATAGATATTGCCATGGTAGTTGGTACTAGTTTTAGATTTTATATATTGCCATCATGACATGGTACCAATACAGGTCTGTAAAAGTAAAACATGTCTGTTGTCTATTGCATATTTGCATGCTATACTTTATTTTACAAATACAATTATATTAATTTTATTAGGATTTATTGAATTACACTAATAATATCACTCTACACTTATCTAAGCATCCATCCTAGCTAGCCAACAAGACAATTAGAGCCAATTGTCTCATTGGTCAACATCTATGGTTCTTTTATAAATATTGTGCCACTCTACGTAGGGGTTGGCTTGTTGTCACCTTTTTATGAACTATGATCTTATCTTCACTCGATGATCATTTGACAATCTAATTATTTATAAATAATTCTGGCTTCAAGTAATTAATTTTAAAGAGAAATAAAAAATTCTGACACGGTTGGATGTTTTTGAAAATTGATGTTCCAGATTTGTTGGTAAAATTCTGGCATGATAGATACGATACCTTGTAAACTTTGATTTTCTTAGTTTTCCAAAAGACACCAACTGCATTGTCTATCGATATATTTCATCTGCTACAAAACATACATGAGAAAGGTTAAAAAATATAAACAACTTTACAAGGAAGAGATCAGTATGTATAATATAAATATAGTATGTCATCTCTCTGAAAACAAAGAGGCTATATTTATAGAGATGATACAAATTATATATATTGTCTTACAGAAGGACAGATGATCGATGAGTCATGAGTAGTGAAAAAACTATAGAGAGAAGCAGCCGACTTGCTTTTTTGAAGAGGGCAATCAATGCATCCCACTGATTCTTATGTATGATAAAAAATAAGAACCTTAGCATTCCAAAATAACTAATATTTTATATGTTTAATCCTATATTCCTATGTATTATGCATATATAATATATGTAATAATATTTTTTGTAGAGACCTAATTGTATGAAGTGAGGTTGTCTTGGTGCATGCTGTCTTTTGACAAGTCCATTAGTTTAATCATTCACACAAGTTTGACCAATCTAATTATTTATAAATAATCTTGAGTTCAAGTAATAAATTTTATATAAAGTTACCGTTCATCCATATATTTTAAAATATTTAAATATTCACATATGAGAATATTTTGATTTTTATTTCTTGGGAATCAAGTAATAAATTTAAAACCGTTAAAACTAAAAATTTAATACTTTGCCGATATAAAGCAATTTTTTAGTTCTATTAATTAGTCAATTATTTCCTAATACTTTGTAATTATTCGGTTTAAAATTTTTGGATTCAGATTTGTGAATTTTATTTATGTATTTTTAAATAATATTAAGCTGCATTAGAACAAAAGATATATAAAGTTGAAATTAAGACACAAAAAAATTGAAAGGAAATGAAGTGTAACAAATGTGAATAACATGAATATGATGTTAAATTGAATCTAAATTGCTCTGAATAATTGAAATTAATTATATTATTTCCTTTAAAATCGATCAAGACCGATGATACATTAATCCTATTCATTCTAATACGATTTTACTGGTATTATTGTATTAATAAAATGTAAAATCACGATAAATAAATAAAAAATAAAAAATAAAAAAAAAAAAGCTAAAAAGTGGGACTTCAACAGTGGTCTCATACTCATGCATATTTGCACACCCCAAACAGTAGTTTCCAGATCAAAGGTCATTGAATGGGTTTTTGACACGTGTACTTTATGATTTTTTATTTATTTAAAGATTGAAACAAATAACAAAATGTAATCCGGCCATTGGGTGGCAGCCCAAAACGAAGAGACCACTGCCATGAACCTGAAAAACAGTACAGTATTTGTTTTGCATATACAGTAATATAAATTAATCCCTCTTTTAGATTATCAACTTTTTTTTGAAATAAATTAACAAACATTTTCATTTCAGCTGATTTTGTAGTTAAACAGGACAAACGTGGATCTACATACTCAATAACACCAACTTATTGTGAACCTTTTCATTTTAATAAAGTAAAAAGACCAAAATGCCCTCATCTTAAAAGTTAACAAAAATTTCTTGGGTTATTAATTTTGGGCATTTGTTTGAAATCCGGCTATATTCGGTGATTTAGTGTAATTAACATGTTGTCAAAATAATAAATATTTACACAGCCAAAGAGTATTTTTCATATGAAAGGTGACAAAATGGTGTTTTGGACACGTGTACATAGAAACAAAAACAAAATAACTAAATGTGGTTCAGTCTTGCTTGCACCTCTTCATTTACACTATACCTTCTTTTTTTTTTTTCTAAGTTTTTTTTTTTTTTTTGATAGGTTTTTATTTTTAAATCAAATTTATGTAATAACTTAAAAGCAAATAAATAGAATACAAATATAAATACACGGGGTAGAGTAACATTTCTTGTACCAAGTAAAAGGAAGGAAAAAGCTCCCCGTCCCTGCCTTGGAAGGTATGTAAAAAGATCAGTTTTTGCCATGTTTGGCTGACAGCTTCTTGGCTGAAAGCTCTCCTTCTCTTCTTGGTTTCCTTGCTGCTTGTTGTTTGCATGTTTTCAGTGCTTGTATTCCTCTTGGCTTTGTAAAAAAGATGAGTTTTTTTTTTTTTTTTTACATTCTCAGATTGGGGTGCTTGTATTCCTCTTGGTTTTATAAAAAAGATGATTTTTTTTTACATTCTCAGGTTGGGATGTTTGTATTCCTCTTGGATTTGTAAAAAAGATGAGTTTTTTTTTACATTCTCAGGTTGGGGTGCTTGTATTTCTCTTGGCTTTATAAAAAAGATGAGTTTTTTTTTACATTCTCAAGTTGGGACGAAGGGGTTGTGTTGAAGTGGAGTGTCAACTAAGTTAGCCTCTGTTTTTTGCTGGGTTCCAGCTTTGTCTTGGGCTGTTTTTGGTCTCTCTGCTTTTTGTTTGTTTGGTGTTGCTCTCTTGGTGGCCTGCTGTGGTTGTTTTGCCTTAAGGCGATGTGTTTTTTCCTCTGCGTGAGGCTCTATCCTTTTATAATATATTTGCCTTTCAAAAAAAAAAAAAAAGTTGGGGCTCTTGTATTCCTCTTAGCTTTGTGAAAAAGATGAGTTTTTTTTTACATTCTCTTAGTGTTTGTGTCGGTCTGTGATCTCTTCTCTTGCTTTGCAGCTCTCTCTTTGATCACCAATTCACCATGGCTACTGATAATGATAATTCGCTTCCTCTCCTGATTGGTACGTGAGTGCGTGCAATATATTATATATAATTATGTTTATTACTTTATTAGGACTAATTGCACAAACATCCCCGAACATTTAGTGTAATTGTATACATATGGGATTTTTAATATTTGAAATTGCACAAATCACCCCTATTGTTAGTGAAGTGGTGTTAGAAATTAACTGCTAAGGGGCCCAAGTATGTGGGTTTAGTTATTATATGTTAAAGTTGTAAAAAAAAAGGCCCGAAAAATAAAAAAGCCCAATTATTGTTTTAAATAGAACAACTCAAGAGTGACGATATTGACACCCCTTTAAAATTGTATATACACCTCCCAATTTTTTTTTTTTTTTTCAAACTTTCAATATTGTATTTACATAGCATTATATAAATAATTAAGTAATTGTAAATACAATCTACATATATTATATACATATATAATATCTTTTAATTTAGCTAGACATTAACAGTGTTTATTAATTTAAAAAAAAAAAAAAAAAAAAAAAAACCTTGAATATTCTCGTTTTCTCTCTCGGTTGAGAGGAAAAGTGTGGAGATAGAGCTCTTGCTTATTAAATATTTTACTTTTATTTATGTTTTGTTTTGCTAAAAAAACCGTTTACTAATTATAATTTCAATAATGATTATTTAGAATTAAAAATATTAAATAACTATTATATAAAAAATTGAAAACCATTACATTTAATTAAAATAACTAACCTAAATTAAAAATAAAATAAAATAATAAAAAATTGAGGAGGTAGGGTTCCTCCTAGATCCGGAAGGAGCCGCACCTCCCTCGTACTTTTAATATGTTCTTACTTTAATTGTTTTGTAATTTGTTTTTGTTATATTAAGTGTTTTAGTGAATTTGCTTGTAAGGAGGGAATTTATTCAATTCAGCTTATATATTAAGTGTTTTGTAATTTTAATTTTTTTTTTTTTTTTTTGTAATTTGTAATCTGATTATATATATAATATTTAATCAAAAATTAAAGAAAGGAATATATTGGTAATATGTGGGGTGTGCTTACGAATTTTAAAATATTTAATAGAGTGTACATACAATAAGGGGTGTATATACGGTTTTTCGGCGGTGCAAATACCGACACTCACAACTCAAACATTACCCAAAAAAAATAACACTGGCCCAATATCCAATTTGTTTTATTCATATCTTCAGACAAAACCTAATTTTTTTAGAGTTTTAATATCTTATTAATTTTTTTAGTCCTACTTTATTATACTAATATTTTGTTATTTTTTTAACACAACAGTTGAAAATCAAGTTGATAGTTTTATTGGCCTAATTCAAGCTAAATGGGCTGGTTTTATTAACCAGATCCACAACAATTGGGTTAGTTTTTAATTTTAATTTTATTTATTTTTATGTTTTATTTAGTTTGTTTTTAGTCTAATACAAGTTAGTGTGATAATGCAGGCTTTATTTATGATAGTGCTCATATGTGTGGTAACTGTGATTTGCATTACAGTAAGTTAATTTTGATATTTATGGATTTATTTTTTTTATTTTTTTTATCAATATGATTTTTGTTTGATATTTGACCTTCACTGTTTGTAGCTTGGAGCTGCTATTTTTCAAGGAGACCCTAATCTCCTTGGACCTATTTTGTTGTGCGACACCATTTCATATTATGCCCCTTTCATCCATCTGGTAATTATAAAATTAAAATATTTTAAAATAATTATTTTAAATTTAATTGTTCTATTTAGGGAAAATTGCACAAACTTACCCTAACGTTTCCCATTATGGCATAATATTCAACTACTACCTTTAATTGCATAAACAACCCCTTATGTTAGTCAACTTTGGTTAAAAATAGCCATTGACCATGATTTTTTTTTGAAAGCCCAAAATTGCCCCTGCACTTTATTACAAAAAAATCTTAATTGCCATTTATTTAAAACATTATCTACTTTAAATTATTATAATATAAAAAATAAATACTAAACATAATCCTTTTTAAATGAAAAAAAAAATCAAAAATAATATATTAAAAACAAAACAATTTAAGAAAACGTTATTTTGAGAAAATACAATTTAATATTATATTAAAAACAAAACAAAAAAACGTTATTTTGAAAAAATATAATTTAAAATTATGCAAGTCCAATATGAATAGTGGCAATGTGTTACATATTTTTGAATTTTTTTTATTTAAAAAGGATTATGTTTAGTATTCTAAACACAAATATAAATAAAATCATCAAGAGTTTGAAATAAAAATATAATCATTTGTCATAATAAAATACAGTAGCACCGAAAATTTGTTCAATGTTCATCTCTATAAGACAAAATAATTTGACTCAATATAAATTACGCATTATATTTTGGTTCAAAAATTTAAAAAAATATATACTAAACATAATCCTTTTTAAATAAAAAAAATATGTTTTAAATTTTAAAAATATGTAACACATTACCACTATTCATATTGGACTTGCATAATTTTAAATTATATTTTCTCAAAATAACGTTTTTTTTTTGTTTTGTTTTTAATATATTATTAAATTGTATTTTCTCAAAATAACGTTTTCTTAAATTGTTTTGTTTTTAATATATTATTTTTTAATTTTTTTTTATTTAAAAAGGATTATGTTTAGTATTTATTTTTTATATTCTAATAATTTAAAATAGATAATGTTTTAAATAAAGGGCAATTAAGATTTTTTTGTTATAAAGTGCAAGGGCAATTTTGGGCTTTCAAAAAAAAATCATGGTCAATGGCTATTTTTAACTGAAGTTGACTAAAAGGAGGGGTTGTTTGTGCAATCAAAGGCATTAGTTGAATATTATGCCATAATGGGAAACGTTAGGGTAAGTTTGTACAATTTTCCCTTCTATTTATAAGAATTTGATTTTTATTATATTTTTTTTACAGGTCATTTTATTTCTGCTGTGGAGTTCGACTATAGTCATTTTTGATCATGATAATATCAATTATATGACTATTTTCGACTTGGATCCCGATCAAAATTATCTCACAGCAGAAGATATATTAGTGGTAAGTAAATCGTTAATTACTGACACATATTTTAATATAATTTTATAGTTTTATTAAACTGTAACCTTGTGATACTTGCAGTGCGCTGGTTGGATGATTATGGTTCTAGAACCAGTTTTGGTGGTACAACTGTATATATCTTCGGATGTAGCACAAGCAGCTGCATGGCTACCTGTATGTTACATTTATCCTCTCCTGCTAATCAGTAAATCAATCATTTTTTACTGTGCGTGACACAATTTCAACTCCGAAGTTTAATACCGTGCTATTTATTTGAATCAAATTATAATTATATTTTATTAACATAAAAAAAAATAACATTATTAATCGTTGGAATATAAAGCTACTCAACTAAATAATAATATCAAAGTACAATTTATAAAAAATTTGAATTGACAAATTATAAATGCCTTTAACAAATTCCACCAGTAATAACAACTAAAACATTAGTTTTCCAACCAAACAACTTCGACGTGCTCATAAAATGTTCGGATTAGCTTCTTTTTTGCTTCATCCATGATTGCCCTACCATGAATTAAACTTGTTATAATAAACACAATGTTCAAGAATACATTGCCTGAACTATAAAATCAATATGCTATCATGACTATTACTACAGAGAAGTTCAACCAGTTTATTGGACCAATAATCCTTTTTTTTATCAAAGAGTAATGCTAAACATCCCACCTATAATCCCACAATTTTGACTTATAAAATTGGAATCCAACCATCACAATTTTTGACGGTTTTAAAATTTGAAGGGGTAATTACCCTAGTGGCCATCAACTTTTGCCACCACTATCAAAATGGCCATCAAATGGGGAAATGGATGGAAAATGGCCATTTTTGGCAAACATTGTTACACTAATGACCATTCCATCCAATTTCATCCATTTCCATCAAATTCCATCCAATAAGTGGCATTTTGGTAAATAAGGGGATGACATTAATTTATTTTTTTAGAATTTTTTGATTTTATAGCTTTAATCTTCTCAAAAAAGAATATATATATATATATATTTCTTTTCAACTTATCTCAAATATATATTTTAGAATTTTTAGATTTTGTAGTCTTAATCTTCACAAAAAAGAAATACATATATATATATATATATATATATATATATATGTTTGAGATATGTTATACGTATATACACACTAAATATAATTATTTGTTTCAAAAAATAAAAGAAAAAATTGATTTCCAAAAAACATCTAAAATAAATTAATGTCATCCCCTTATTTACCAAACTGCCACTTATTGGATGGAAATGGATGAAATTGGATGGAATGGCCATTAGTGTAACAATGTTTGTCAAAAATGGCCATTTTCCATCCATTTCCCCATTTGGTGGCCATTTTGATAGTGGTGGCAAAAGTCGATGGCCATTAGGATAATTACCCCAAATTTGAATGTTTGTTGATAATTTTAAAATGTTAACACCTCCCGGTTTTAAACCCTCAAAATTGAGTGAAAGTTTTTAATAATTGTCATTAAGACTTGACACTTTTAAAAACTATCAACAATTTATGATGGTTTTTAAAAATGATCATACATATTCGACATATAAAAAAAAGTCATAAATAGGTGTTATAAAACATCCTTTTCTAGTAGTGAAATATCAGAAATGACCTCTATAAATAAAGACCTTGATAGATGATCTAAATTGTCTTACCCTTTTAAATTAATAGATGCACATACATAAAAGATTAAATATTTGAATTTCTAATTGAGTTAATTGATATTCAAAATTAAGTCAACATATGTTATCATGTGTATGCAACGATTGGGATCCTGCACCTAAAATCTACTCATTACGTCAATGTCTCACCCTTTGAAAGCATTATATATTAAGGATGATGGTAAGTTTTAATGGTAGAATTTTCCATACGCACACTTGCTATAATTAATTGCTTAAGCAAATATAAATTTTTTTTATGCATGTTTTGAAATCCTTTACTTATATATTGAAGTCTTATTAAGTTTTACGTCCTCTTAAATTGTACTGTAGCTGGTTTTCTATGTGGTTGGTGCGATCCTATTGATCATCCCTGTTGATTGTTTTCATCTGTCATCTCGTGATTACTTCTTCGAAACAATTAACAAGACGATTCATCAGATGATACATCCAAGTGATGTAAGTTTGTAGTAAAACAATGACACAATTCTATTTCTTTTCCTTACCATCAATATTGTACATGACTTTAATTGTTCACATGATCAAATTAACAGTGACAGTCTATCCACAAATTATCTTAATTCAAAGATATCATTTTAACATTAATTATATTTAATGCGGTACAGGCATTATCAGTGTCCCAAGTCTTCTTAACAGACTTGTGGGTCTCTACAACAAAGGTTAGTGATACTTCTTCGGTTTACATGTATTTGGTCCAATTAAGTATTATAAAATTTTGTAAACTAATCTAAGGCTTTTGTATTTGCAGGTTTTCTCTGATCTGGTATGCTTGACATATCGGATTATTCGTCAAATGGTAAATCTCCACAAGCCAATTAACATTATGAATATAATAGTTAAAACTTTTAATTTTATCAATAGTCTATAAGTTGTAAATTTATGTAGGGTGCATCATCTGATATGGATATCGATCATGTTTGTTATGGATCACCATATCAGATTTGCAGCGGTGGCTCTATAATGGTTCCTATCATACAAATTTTACCCTACATTCTCCGATGTGTTCAATGCTTCCAACAATTCTGGCGAACTGGAACATGGATCAACTGTTTGAACGGTTAGATCTCATGTTTTTATTTTTTGATGTAGATATCTGGATTATTATTTGGATTAAATTCAGTTTATAATCATTAATTTTTTCAACTTTCTTAATCTGTTACCGGATGTTGACATTTTTCACCCAAAAATGTGGTTTACAAACCCAATTTATAAATAGGCCCATTATTAAATTTTAATTTTAACCATTACTATAAGAACCCGATATGATACCAAAAGTAACCTTATTAAATGAAAATTGCCTTTTATTTACTTAAATTATCTGTAAATCCATAAGAATATTAATACACCCAATTTCATGCTAAAATTAGGTTTTCGATGTTATAAAGCTGTCATGATTGTGAGATCATTGATTGCTTTTTTATTTCAAGTGTAAGAAAGTTGAAAATTGCTTTGTTTTTTCCTAGAGTGGTTTAAGCAGCTTTTGCAATGAAATATTGTTTTAATTAGGAAATCACCTTCAGTGATACTTGATTGGATATATATGTTCTGAAAATGTGGTGATTGTTAGAGTGTCGTTCAATTTTTTTTAGAAGATTAGAGAAAGAATCAAATAAGTGTTGTGTTATGGACTTCAATGATAGTAGGTATGATAGAGAAGGTCATATCAATGGTATGAATAAAAGCTTAATCTATTTGCATAACCAGTACATTTGTCTTGCTTGTGCTTGTAATGGAATTTCGGAAAATGAAATGCGATGGAATTGGTTTGTGTCTAATATTCTCATGAATTTTGTATTTTAATCTTCATTCATTCCATTCTTTTAATTCAAAATAGTGGAAATTTTTTTTTTTTTTAATACGAATAGGAATATAATTAGGGTTTAACATATAATGGGTGTTGATTTATGGGCGCTAATAGTATTTTGGTTATTTTTAATTAGATTATTCTGTACTTAATTATTGGTCATTTTGTGTACGGATACATTTGTAATATATTTTTAAATAAAATATGGGTGTGTAAATCATATTTTTTGGAGGGCAATGTTGGCACCCTTTATTACGATTCTAAATTTCTGAATGCTTATTTATTAATAAATTGTGTGGGATCCCACAATTGGTAATTTCTAATTTATTTGTTTATGATTTCAGGTTTGAAATTTATCTTTGCCATACCAGTCATTTTTCTTCCATTTCTTAGAAACCATTTTCCAGATGGCAATTTTATTTGGATCTTCTTATGTGTTTTCAACTCGGTATGGATGATCTATTGGGATTTGGTTGAAGATTGGGGTTTCAGGTACTTCAAAAATTGTTTTATCATATAAGTTGTCCAGTTGTTTTTGGTCTCAATACCTGATCAAATCTTCTATCTTCTACCAGGTTTTTGACTGAGGGTTTCAGTTTCAATCAACCAGATTTGCATATGTTTGGGAAAAAATGGGTATGAATATATAATTTCCTTTTTCTGGATTAAAAAATATATATTGAAAATTGCGTATTAGGACATTTTTATAAATTATTTTATTTATACATACATGAATACGCAGACCTGCGGGGTGATGGCTATTGATATCATTCTCCGGTTTTCATGGACTTACAAATTGATCCATGTAGATTACCAAGAGAACCATCCATGTCGGTACTCGTCTATTGTTTTTAGTGTTACGGCACTTGAAATATTCCGTCGATTTCTATGGACCTTGTACCGTATGAAAAACGAAAGTAATGGTCCGGATGGAGATGCAGATGCAGGTATTCACAATTTATATTTTTTTAAGTAATAATTTATAATTTATAATTACATTAATTATTATTATATATATTTATCGGTTCGAACTGACAAAAGTTATATCAGTTCCTTGTATGTGGGCCATTGGATTTAAATACTTTGAATTGGCTGTATGCACTTGTCAGTCAAAGTATTTAAATCCAGTGGTCTACATACAAGGAACTGATATAACTTTTATCAGTTCGAACTGATAATAGAAAGACTGTATATATGTGTATGCTAATAAATATCATTTTTCATCTCAGCTGAACCTGAGGATATTGGAGATGTCCCCGAAGTATGACACGAGACATTTACACAAGAACCATGTAAGCATTTACACAAGACAGTCTAAATTATAAATCTGTGATCCATTTATGTATAGTTTATATTTTTGAGTATTTATACTGACAAATTTACCTTTTCATCCCAAGGAGCTTGCAAACAATTAAAGAACACAACCTCAACACGCAGTGATCATCTTGGAACTTGGTGTCGGTCATTATTCATGATCATCTTTTAACTGGAATTTGGATTATGAGTTTATGACTATTGCCTATTAGTTTGTTGTTAATTAGTTGAATCTTTAAGTTTGATGTTATTGAATTTCTATTTGGATGTTGGTTGATTATTTTAGTTTGATGTTAATTAATTAGTTGACTCTTTTAATTAAGTTGGATGTTAGTGACTTTCTATTTCTATTTTGATGTAGCTGTTTTTCTTTTAAGTTTAGAAGTTAGAACCATTAGAAATATATATATATATTTAAAAAAAAATGTATTTATACTACTATATATAAATAAGAAAAAAAAAAAAATGCATTTGTACTACTATATCCCTACATTTTTTTATTGGCCTACTATGTTGGACATTATCTATCTATCATTACCATCATTCGAACCTGTGACCTTGAAGTTCTCAAGGACCCAACTGAGTGAACTGACCATCAAGTTAGAGGACAAGTTCTTGATTGGCCTATTATCAATAACATATAAAGCGACAAAGTGGACAATGGATTTGAGTATATAAAAGTGTAAAAGAAAATGTTTACAAATGAGTTTATAAATGAACCATTAAAATATGAAAAATAAGATTTTATTAAGAAAAAGGTATAAAAAATTGATAAGATAAAAACTACAAAAATACATTTAAAAAAAAGAATAACTTTAGACATCTCACTTAAAATCCCAACTTTTCATCCCAACCCATATGGATGATAATGTGTCAAACGGTGAGTGGATACATGTGGTAAGTGAGATAAATCATTATTAATGTGTATCTACACCTCAAGTGACACATTGATTATGATGAAACATTGAGATTTTAGGTAGAATGTGTAGCATTATCGTAAAAAATAAAATTGAGAATATAAAAGATAAAATTGAGAATATTATGATGAATAGAAATTTTCAATTTAGTACGCGCTGATGTAACTACATCAGTACTAACGCATGTGGACCACTAGATTTACATGCTTTCACTCAAGTGTTTATGCACTTATCGGTGCTTCTCCATACTCAGTGGTCCAAATGCATTGGTACTGATGTAGTTACATTAGTGCGCACTGATGTGAACGGGACTGTTATGATGAATATTTAAAGCTATATAACTAGAGACGTTCTAAAATAAGTTTTGAAACAATGTATTCTGTATGACTATTCCTTTTTTTTTTTTTTTTAACTGTAAAAGTTTTATTGAAGACCAAGAGAAGGCCATGCAGGAACAGCCGATAAAACAAACAACACTACAACAGCCAATGGTAAAACAGAAGCAAAAAGGCACCTGACAAACACAGCAAACCAAAAGACAGAGAAAAAGCATCCCTAAGAAAAGAGAAGTATCAGAGACTATATTATTTATCATAGAAGAGTTGCTATAGAAATTAGCTATTAATTATTGCGTAGTATTAATCTGAGCCCTAAGGGTATACAAATAATACAATAATAACTATTTTTTTTTTTTTTTTTTTTGGTGTAGCAAGTGGCCTCCATTGGAGGTCACGCAGACCTCCTCGATGGAGGTCGAGACCTCCGATTATTAAATTTTTTTTTTTAAAAAAGGTTTTCTTTTAAGAAATTTAGTTTTAAAAAAAAAAAGGAAAGACATGGGTCTCTCTCTTCAGTGGAAAATTTGGTAAAAACAATGAAAACACTAATTCCAGGTAAAAATAGAAACCCTCTTAATTTCTAACTTTTATAAAAGAGAAATTATCATTTTAGTCCCTATGTTTTTTTTTTTTGACACTTTTTTAACTGTCTTTCTATTTTTCGTGGAGTGGTCTTTATGTTTTTAAAAACTCATCAATTTAATTACTCTGTGAGTCAAACGTTAGTTGGAGTTAAAGGTCTCAAGGATATTTTTGTCTTTTAACCATAAACATGCCATGTGTCAACACCAAAAAATAGAAAATAATTTATTTTAAATATTTATAATATAATTTACTTTTAAAAAAAATAATACAAAAAGGGCAAAAAAAAAGTTTTTTAAAAATAATTTATTAATATAAAAATTATATATTTATATAATAAAATTATTATTTTTTAAAAATAGGTAGATGGATCTCCACTGTCTATCTTAGATATGAATGGTGGTGATCCAATTAAAAAAAATAAAAGAAAAGGAATTAAAAAAAATAAAACATTTACTATCATCAATTTTCCGGAATACAAAGAACAACCACAAAAACACACCCATCATCGTCAATTTTCCAGAAATCATCAGCATCTCCAACTATCTACACCTTTAAATCAAGTCACCATCGCCTATCAAACAAAATGAAACCCAAACTCAAACCCTAACCCAAACACAACCACCACCCCAAAATCAACCATTTAAAAAAAAAATCGGTGATCTTCAACTCCACCGCCACCCTTTCAAATCAGCCTCCACCATTTCAAATCGGCCTCCACCTTTCAAGTCAACCATTTTCAGAAGAAGAAAAAAAAATCTGGAATTGGAGTTATGGACTTCTGGGTTTCTTTTTTGTTCTGGGTTTCCACCACCACCACCACCGTCTCTTCGCTTCCACACAACACAATGACCAGCCACAACTCTCTCTCTCTCTCTCTCTTTCTCTCTCTCTCTCTCTCTCTCTCTCTCTCTCTCATCAACTACCTCCCAAACTTGGAAAGGTTGGGTCTATTGATTACATGACTGGAATTTTAAAAAGACCAAAACGAAAACCAAAACCATACCCAAAAATCACAAGTACACCCTATTACAGCTTGGTGGTCTTGACCTGAGTCTCCTTAGTGTTATTTATCTCTTTTCTTCATTCCATCAACCCCTGCATCTCCCACCTTGTTTTGAACCTCAAGTACTCCCTATTAAAACACATATACGAAAAATAAAATAAAAAATCAAAAGACAATTCATGAAGAGTGGGAGAGAGAAGCGTTGAGGTGATTTGGGATTTGGTGGAGAATATCTGAGATCTTAATTAATTTGTGGTGGTTGACTGGTTGTTTGTTATTTTTTTAATATTATTTTTTGGAATTGGTGGTTGAAGTTGATGATGATGATGATGGTGGAAGGTTCATGAAGATTTTATTTTATGGTTGAAAAAAAATCGTTGTTTTTTTAATGTTAAAAATTTAAAATACTCATTTTAATGAATTTTGTTCTAAAATAATTATATAAATAGATCTCCACCGTTCATCTCAGAGTTGGACGGTGGAGATTTAAAACATTTTTCTTTTTGTATTATTTTATTATTATTATATAAATATTTTTTTCCATTTTTTGTATTTCTCTTTTTACATTTTTTATTTTTTGTTTATCTTTTCTTTGATTTTATTTTTAAAAGAAAATAAATGATTAAGGTTAAAATAGTCATTCACTCTTTTCTGTTTGGGTTGACCGTTAAAAATCTGGTCAGAGGGACTATATTGGTGGGTTTTTAAAAACATAGGGATCACTTAACGAAAAAAGGAAAGACAGTTAAAAAAGTCATTAAGCATCAAAAATCAGGGACTAAAATGATAATATCCCTTTATAAAACTAAAACAAATTATAAAAGATAAAATTGAGATTTTATTAAGATGAATCTCTAAAGCTATGTAAGAAGAGACATTCTAAATTGATATCCGTTAAAGGCTTTAATAGCCCAATTAAAACAAATAGAAAGAAAAAAGAAAATCGCGTTATAGAAAAAAAATAATAAGAAGAAGCTCCACGTAGTGTTATTGATGTTTTGCTGTCCACCTGCACCAGAAACAGCGATGAAAGATATATAAAACTATTAGATATTATTAATATAATTCAATGTAATTGTATACTATGAATGAATGGCTTACTTGAGTGTTTGCGACGTCGGATGCTATTACGGCTGGCTTGATGGAGTTGATCGGTAAGCAGTTTTTTCACTTTGATTTGGTATTTGGAAATATGGAGACGAGTCACAATCAGAATTATTAGAAAAAATTCTCAAGGGAGAACAACACATATATCGCAATTTGTTGAGCCACCTATTGACCAAAGATTTATGAACCACATCTGAATCATCGTCTATATCGTTCAAGTCCTCTAAACATATAACACAATCCTTGTTTATCTCTTCGGAGATATCAGAAACTTCTTGCTGTGAATTTGTTGGTGTCTTTGGTGTCGGTTCCTCGCAAGAATTTGTTGGTGTTTTTGCTTTTTGGGTTTCATCCAAATTTGTCAGAAGCATGAACAGCACTATCTGCATATACACAAAGATAATTATACACATCACAAAAAAAATCATAAGCAGCGCAGCATATAAAGTTTCCATTACGTTGAGAGGTGCTAGTGGTTAAACAAAGAGAGAAAGGGGATGGTGGTTGAGTCGACAAATAGGAAAAAATATATGGTGTTAAACTAAATATGATTTCACAAAATATATAGGATGGAGAAGATAAAGTTTAATTGAATTGAAAGTTTAGAACCAATTGGAATTTAAGAGTTTGAAGAAAAATAAACGCTAAAATATAGATTTAAAAGTGCTATATCAAAAAAAAAAAAAAAAGAAAAAGAAAGAATTAGAAAATCGTTTTCTTTAAGGAAAAGATCTCAAAAATTTTATTTATATCTTGAAAATTAAAGTTTCGCATCATCAGATTTCTATTTAAAACTGTTGGGGTTGGGTTTTGAGCTAGTTTTTATTATTATTATTATTATTATTATTATTATTATTATTTTGTATAATATTACTACTATATTATATGTAACTTTTATGAAAATTAATTAAAAAAACAAATTAAGAATTAATGGAAATGCTCACAATCACAATAAATATGTTTTTATAGGTAGAAAATAAAAGGTAATAAAATGATAAAAGGAAAGAATAAATAATAAATAATCAGAAAAAGGAAATTAGAAAATAAAATCGTAAGTTTATTTTATTTTATTTTATTTTTACACTAATTCTGGATTTGGGGTGGGAGACGGAACCCACAATCATATTATAATGCAATTATAATTCATATCTTTAGAAAAAAAAATAACCACATAAGAGAGAGAAAGAATAAAATTACAACAGTTAATTTGGGTTAAGTTTATATTTGATAATTGAAAGTCAATACTCAAATTTGATTATTGAGGAGGCAATTTGATTATTGTTAATTGTTATTGCTAAATTTTAGTGACTCCATTGGACAGTGTTTTTTGGATAAATAATCAAGTTTTGATTACTCTCCTACTTTTGAAGATACCTATATTTTATTCCATTTTTTAGAAGAAAAAAAATAAAAATCTTACCATTGTATTTTCTTATTTCCTTTCTCTGATTATTCATTATTTATTATTTCCTTTTATCATTTTATGATTTTATTAATACCTAAAAATCAACACAAACAGTTTTAAATAGGAAGCTAATGATGTGAAACTTTAATTTTCAAGATATAAATAAAATTTTGAAATCTTTTCCTGAAAGAAAAAGGATTTTAAAATCTATATTTTAGCGTTTATTTTTTTTCAAACTCTCAAATTCCAATTGCTTCTAAACTTTCAATTCAATTAAACTTTATCTTCTCCATCCTTTATATTTTGTGAAATCATATATTTTTAGTTTAACACCTTATATTTTTTCCTATTTGTCAAATCAACCATCTCCTTTCTCTCTTTGTTTAACCACTAGCACCTCTCAACGTAATGGAAACGAAAACTGTAGATGCGCTGATTACAATTATCTGGGCGATATATGTAATTGTATCTGTGGAGACTCTATTAATTCTGTTGTTTTTAACTTGTTTGCGATACCAAAAAGCAAAAACACCAACAAATTCTTGCGAGGAACAGACACCAACAAATTCACAGCAAGAAGTTTCTGATATTTCCGAAGAGATAAACAAGGATTGTGTTATACGTTTAGAGGACTTGAACGATATAGACGATGATTCAGATGTCGTTCATAAATCTTTGGTCAATAGGTGGCTCAACAAATTGCGATATATGTGTTGTTCTCCCTTGAGAATTTTTTCTAATAATTCTGATTGTGACTCGTCTCCATATTTCCAAATACCAAATCAAAGTGAAAAAACTGCTTACCGATCAACTCCATCAAGCCAGCCGTAATAGCATCCGACGTCGCAAACACTCAAGTAAGCCATTCATTCATAGTATACAATTACATTGAATTATATTAATAATATCTAATAATTTTATATATCTTTTCATCGCTGTTTCTGGTGCAGGTGGACAGCAAAACATCAATAACATTACATGGAGCTTCTTCTTATTATTTTTTTCTATAACGCGATTTTCATTTTTCTTTCTGTTTGTTTTAATTGGGCTATTAAAGCCTTTAACGGATATCAATTTAGAATGTCTCTTCTTACATAGCTTTAGAGATTCATCTTAATAAAATCTCAATTTTATCTTTTATAATTTGTTTTAGTTTTATATTTTATTGTAAAAAGCTAGTTTTTTTTTTTTTTTTTTTTTTTCATAAAAGTTAGAAGTTAGACCTAATAGCAGCCGTCGCAAACACTCAAGTAAGCCACCATTCATAGTTTACAATTAAATTGAATTATATTATTATAATAGAGGAAATAGCACTTTTAAACCAAAAAATTAAGAGGGTTTCTATTTTTACCCGGAATTAGTGTTTTTATTGTTTTTACCAAATTTTCCGCGAGACCCATGTCTTTTTTTTTTTTTTTTTTTTTTTTTAAACTAATTTTCTTAAAAGAAAACTTTTTTAATTTTTAATTTTTTTTTTTAATGATTGGAGGTCTTGACCTCCATTGAGGAGGTCACTTGCCACACCACCCAACCCAATCACCAACAGCTTCACAACCTAACCCAACCACCACAGATTCAAAACCAACCACCATAGCCACCATCAGATTCAACAACCAAACCACCCATAAACCACCACCATCATCCCACGATCTTGTCAGCAGCCCACCCAAACCATCAAAATCCAGAAACCACCGGTCCACCACCATCCCACAACCCAATAACACCCAAGCCTCTGTCAAAAGAAAGAAGATGGAGACGAGAAGGAGAAGAGTAAAGAAAAGACGATTGACGGCAAGAGTAGATCGGCTCGTTTGGAAGGAGATCGAGTGCCGCCCGATATCCGGGTCCGGGAGAGCAAAAAAAAAAAAACACAAACCGTTTGGAGGAGAGAGAGTTTTGAGGAGAGAGAGAGTGGAATCAGATAGAATCACAGATGAAGATGAGAGAAATTAGAGTCTGATAGCCGTTTGGAGGAGAGAGAGTGAAAGTAAAGTCTGATGTGTTGTTGTTTGGAGGAGAGAGATGAAAAAAAAATAGAAATCTAATTTGGGCCATTTATTTGTAAGGTTGCCACATGTACATAGATCTGTAAAAAATGAGAAGAAGAAAAAAAGATCGGTAGGGGATCTCAATCCTATATATATATATATGAATGGACATATCTGTCTCTTGAAGTGAATGGAGGAGATCACATCTTCTCCATAAATTATTTTTTTTTGTAAAAAAATAATTTACTTTTAAAGAAAAAAAAAATGTATCACCATGGATCTCCTCCCATTGAAGGATCGATCTCCTCCTACACAAGCAGATCACTCCTTCAACAAAGGACCTATGCTCCCTTATTGAGGGACCAACATGCTCATTCGGTCTGCTCCTCCATCGGAAGGGCAATCTGTATCTAGTCATAACAAATGGTGAGGCCCATCTGATCCGATTAGATGGTTGAGAAATCTCCACCACTAATCAGATGGTGGAGATTTCCTCAACCATTTTTCTAAATTTATTTTAAATAAAGAATTAAGGTAATTAGTTTTTTTTTTTTTTTTAAGAAATTAAGGTAATTAGTTTAAAAGTAATAAAATATTATAAAAATAACTGAGGGCAATATAGACATTTGGCCTAAAAAAGCTAGTCAATTGTTAGTTTGAATGGAAGTCAACTAACAGTTTGGGAGGTTTGTGTAATATTTGTCAAAATGTCCATATATGTGAAATTCTACGTAAATCCAGGTGATGTTTAAAAAACTAACCCTTAAAAGAAACACCTTTCTTTGAGAAAAACTCGTGTGGGACGGTCTCACCTCTGGTTGGTGAGACTGTGCAATCAAGTTGTACAATTTTTATTAGAAGTATAAAATCAAATTTAAAATATTAAAGTTATACAAAATTAAGAAACTTGATTGGATGGTCTCACCAACTAGAGGATGGGCGGATTCATGGCATGTTTATTTATTTATTTATTTTTTAATTTTTTTTGGAGAAAAATCCATGCATGCCATGGTTAGAGAGGCCTAGTTTTGAAAAAAAAAATCAATAATCATATTATTATATAAATATATAATTTTGTATGGAGAATTCGATCTGTACAACTAAATATTCACTTGATCATTGCTCCGCAAGGACCATGTTATATTGTTTGATTGTCTTGGTATTTCTTAATATGTATGGGATGCAACCCTTTTAATTATGGGGAGTGCTATCTACCTTTCCCATTTACCTTTCCCACTAATTGTTTGACATGTGTACACTTTTTCATTTAATAAAAAGCTCTCACTTTTTGCTACAAAGCTTATTTACGTATTTACCCTTGATGGTTGCTTTTATCGTTTCATTAATAAGGGGTAAAGACGTAAACAAGCTTTGTAGAAAAAAGTGAGAGCTTTTTATTAAATGAAAAAGTGTACACGTGTCAAACAATGAGTGGGAAAGGTAAATGGGAAAGGCAAATGGGAAAGGTAGATAGCATTCCCCTTTAATTATTTACCAGATAGTAATATTCAAAAGAAGTTTCTGAAGAGATAACAAACAACTACCAACCTGTTATCAGCGTGGATGATTGTGAATATGATTATCTTGGGACATATTCGTTACAAAAATTGATTACAAGATTGTGGGATTGTGTTGTGCTCCTTTTAAATGCTTTTATAGCAGCTCATTACAACCCCAATCACAGTCGACACTTGAACCAAAACCAAGTAAGGCTTTTATACCAACACAACATTATTATGAATTATTTATATTAGTTTTACGTTTCTCATGAATTATTCTAACACAATAACACATTTTAATTAGGTGGGCAACACATAATCAACATTGACGGGGATGGTGACATGGAGATTTGATCATATTATCAAACTTATTATATATATGGTTTTGTTTAGGATTTTGAAGTCTATACACCGTATTCATTCTCTTTTAGTTTGCAATGATCTCTAGATTTACATTAAATATTTGGAAATATATTGTCCATTGATGAACAATTTAATTATTATAATTAATGATGGATGATGAATTTTTGGCATTGAGATTTTGAAGTTTTTTGTTTTCTTGTATGATTTTTAATGTTACAAGTTTTTATTATTTAATATATCCTCTTTTTACGAGTTAGAAAACAAATTCACATACCATATTACCTTTAGTTCGCATTCTCGATTAGAAATTCAGCAAATGAGTTAGGATCTTCTCCTTGACCTTGTTTTTCATATTTATTTTTTAAAAATGTAATTGAAACACCAGCTTGCATGTGAGAGAAAAAAGTGATCACATCTTAGCCATGTATTTTTTGTTATGTTTATGTGTCATTAGATTATGAAAAGTCTAGAAGAAAAAAAATGGTAATAAGAGAATACCGATCCTTAGAAAATACCTTATTATAAAGTATCCGCCTTCTAGAAATCCAAAATCCTAACGAATGAAAGATAATTTTTATTTTTTATTTATTATTATTTTTTTGAAATGTAATAAGTTAATTCTCTTGATTTGTAATTATTATTCAAATACAAATTAGGAATTAAATTTCTGACTGGAATAGGAAATTAAAGTCAAGTTCCCTACTTGAGGAAGTTTAATGTTATGCTAATACAATTTCATATATATATATATATATATATATATATATATATATATATATATATATTTATACATTCTTCCTAAATTATTCGGTTTTCCTATCTGTTCAAATACAAAATGGGGATCAGAATCCTGAAAATCAATATTTTCCAAGTAGAGATAGGGTCGATTTTCTAGATCTTCAAATTCAAAATGAGGAATTTTTTAAAAAAAATCAAAATGGTAATTCGAATTCGGAAAACGAAGTTACTATTATTATTATTTTGAAGGAAAAACAAATTTTGAATTTGGGAGATAGAGCTAAAAGTAGATTTCGTAGATCCTCAAAATTTAAAACGGTGATTAAAATTGGAGAAATTTTGGTAGAGTTTTCGAGCCACAAAAGTTGGCTGCCAATCAATAAAACATATTTCAACTTCTCTCAAAATTATCGTGGTTGTAAATTTAGTTTTTAATTTCCGAGATAGAGAACAAGGTAAATTTCTTGGTGAATAAAATCTTTTGAGTCACAAAATTTGGCTATCGCTGAGTCACAAAAATTTGGTTGTAAATCGCTGCCAACCAACGAACGAAACACTGCAAGAGAGGCAAAAACAGGCAGCTCATAACAGCCTATGCCATCCCCTTCATCTTCATCCTCTCATCTGCAATAGTCTCACCCATCTCTTTATCTTTTCCGCTAAAAGCAAAACCTAATCTCTTTATCCTGGCTCGATACCTTTCACGATCTCCTCCTCAAAATTCCACGGAATCTTGTCATCCCACACCATAGAAGATCTAGTCTTCATACAATGTCTTTTGGGAGAGAGACAACTTTTCCTTTCCCTCCTCCTTGAAACCGAAATCTGAGAACTACTAACGGATATCAAATGTCAAAATTAGAATCAATGTTTAATTAGGAAAAAAAAAAAAAAAAAAAAAAAAACTTATTAAAAGAATGCAATAAAATAATATAAATCTTCTACCATATGAACCACACATGCATCAATTCGCGTAAATATAAATTCCTTTTTTAAAAATAAAAAATAAAAATCTCAAACATGCATAATGATTTCCTTTCTATGAATCTAACATAGTATATTACAGTATATATATATACAAATACTTTCTTTCCAAAAATCTTATATGCTAGGACTCACGACCCCACTCTTTATTTCACAAAAATAAAATAAAATAAAATAAAATAAATTCCTTAATACAATCGAAAACAAATTGTTTTTAACAAAAATAAATAAATAAATACAGAAAATATGTTCCATAAAATCAAAGATTTTCTTATTAATATCGTATTAAAATATAATAGCAAACTCTCAATCTCCTATTCGTGCAAAACTTCTACTCCAGTTCAACCTAATCATCTGTATCCAACTCTGCTTAGAATCTCTGAAACCATATATACATCTCTAGACTACCCAACCACCTGGCGGCAGCGCCGCCACATAGTACTCTCTTGTCTTCAACATGGTCTTGCCGGAGACACTTACTGGTAATTTTTTGTATTGGATAAGGTACTGGATGATAAGAATATTATGCTGCTGCTGCACAAACCAAGAACAAATTGGCGGTCCAAGGATTGTAGGAAACTGTGTCATCTACAATAGCCATGAAAGAATTGGCCGAGAGTACAGCGATTGTGTTATATGTGTGGAGGATTTCAAGGATGGAGACAAATGCGGAATTCTTTACAAGTGCGAACATGTCTACCATATAGATTGCATCAATAAGTGGCTGACCAAGAGCAAGCACTGTCCACTTTGCCGTTGTTATGTTATTGACAATAGTAGTACGCCTTCAAAAAAAGAGAATTAGCTAGGTTTATTCTCGATTAATGCATGCTTATTAGTTATTATTATTATTATTGTTATTATTTTGAAATATTACAGCATTATACAAATTAAATACAATTCTTTTTTGTTTATTAATTTTATTATATATATATATATATTGTAATTTTCTTGCTAACAATTTATTGTTTTGTCTCGATTAATCTATAGCATATAGTTTCTAGTTTACACAGGTCTTAGAATCTCTTTCAAAACTTGGCAGATAGTAGTAGCTTGGCCTCTATTCTTGCTTTATCTGAGCAGTGGGAAAGGAACCTCCCAATACATCATTTTTTTTATCTGAGCAGTAGTAACCAGATAATTCCGATGAAAGAACTTTCCTCTAATAAATAGTCTTATTACTATATAAGATTTAGTTACTAACATTTTCGCCTACGAACACCAGATTTGGTGGAGCGAAGATATAAAGCAAATCAAATCAACTGCTATATAACCCAAAAATATATTACATGGAGCTTAATTGCGATTCTGTCATTCAACAAATTAGTATCAAAAGCGATGCTTTCAAGAGCATTATCAGATCCTTGACTGCAGGTATGTATATGGATGCTGAATAATCACTTTATCTCCTACACTCTACGGTCCATCCACATCTGCATTCTCATCATCACCCTTGTACTGCAAGACATGGGGCTCGTATTCAGATATTATATATATATATATATATATATATATAGAGAGAGAGAGAGAGAGAGAGAGGAGGCTCAAACATAAGGATAAATCTTTAAAAAAGGGGCAGATTACATTTTAATTTAGATCTTAATCACCTGAAAAATCTTCTAATTAAAAAACGCAAGGCCTTATAATGAAAAAAGAATGGCATACAAATGAGAACAAATATAAGCACAGCAATAATTGTAGGTGGGCCAGATAAGAATGATAGGTTCCCAGATCAACGGTCAGATTATGAGCAATCAGAGCCAGCCACTTACATGAACGCACCACTTGTAGGAGCACTAGCATACCTTGCTCACTCATTTGGCCAGCTCTAAAGTTTTAGCTGGTATTATATTCGTGTCTTATTAATTATTATTAGGAGCTCGTTTTTATCTTAGTTGTTCTTTTTTATTTTCTATGGAAGTGAAGGCAAATTGGGTCGATCGAGGAGACGTAAGGCTCGCTCGAGCCCCAAAATTTGAAGCACATTAGTCAAGAGAAGAGATAATCTAGTTTACTTTTATATACCTTATTGTTAACAGATATATATAACCTATGATGTGATGAGAGTGAAAGTGTCGTGCCAACAACGGTGTTTCTTTATCAAGAATCAAGATCACCACCTATGGCTTCCTTCTTCTGTTCTGGGCTTTGAATAGAGTAGTATTAGTAGTCAAAAAAAAAAAAATAATCAACAAACTGACCTGTAAATAAGCATTTGGGGGAACTGGAGGAGGAAGGGGAAGTCTAAATGGCGTCCTCATTCCTCGGGGCTGCATTTATTGCTCCTTTCTTAACTCTAGATGAATCCATTTCAACCTCCTCAAACTTCTCGACTTCAATTTCAACTTCTTGTTCAATCACGTGAGCAGCAATGCCAGCAATGCCAGTTGACGGCGATCTCAAAACCTTTGACTGCACATTTGATTATGCTAAAGTTTACATTTTCTTTCCTACCTTAAAGACAAATATTAAACATGAAAAATTCACTTAATATCACTTTTCTTTCAGCAAATTTTTCTCTCATATTTATATGAAATTTAATATTTTAAATTGGAAATAACCTCGTGTCAATGATTTATAAAAGTCAATACTAAGATAACTATGGAAACTTTTCACGTGTGTCATGCTTTTCATAACATTTGATGTATGGTCTACCTCCCGACAAAAGAAAGTGATAAATAATGGAACATAAAGATTCACCTTATCTGCGGAGGAGAAGCCAGCAGAGATATTCTTTCCTCCCTTTGGTACTCCATTGTTTGCAGCCTCAACTTATGTATCAACATTTGATTGAGCAGGCTGCACATTCCACCGAGAAGGCTTCTTCTCAAATTGTCTAGATTCAGCCTGATGTCTTCCACCTCGTGCTACGTTTGCTAGACCCCAGATATGTCAATATGAACAAAAATAAATAAATAATTATATATGAAATTACATGACAGAAAAATTAGTGATCATGGACATATTTTGAATCAAATAAATTGCATGGGAAAAACATTTAGCGACTAGGAGCTACTGGAAACAAGGCCTTAGGTCTAAATGAGCTTAAAATGGGCAACATATATAGAAGAAAGGAAGAGAGGAAGTCAGAGGACAATGACAGAAAAATTAGAGATCGTGGACATATTTTGAATCAAAATAAACTGCATTGGAAAATATTTAGCGAGTAGGAGCTGGCTGCTGGACAGAGAGGCATTTGGTCTAAAAGCCATTGGGACTTTGAAAGGGAAATGTATTACATTTATAGAAGGTGAAGAGGAAGACGAGGAACAGTCAGAGGACTAGTGAAATAAATATGACCAATTGGATGATCTCTCAAAAGGTAAAATACCACCAAATGAAGGATAGCATGGAAAGTCATGGGCCCCACTAATGCAACTAGTAGTCACAAACTCACAAATAACAAATATAAAGACATTTGCGTTCCTTACACTGGAAGACTCCTATGAAGCCACCAATGGAATGAGCTCTTATGGTTTTAGGCACTTGGATAATGCAAGAAATACACATCCACTTAAGAAGGCTATTATCTGGGTGAAAATGATGCCTGATGTGCCAGAAACTCATACATGGAAGAGCAATAGTAGATACACGTATATCAGTTATGTCTAACAATATACAGAACCCTACAAGGACTAATCATGGAGATTTTTATCTAGCAAACTTGATTTTTTATATTAACAATAACATGGCTAATATTTAAAACATTCTGACCCCCCTTAATTCATGAAATTTTAAGACAATGAAAAGTTCAGGACTGGAAATAAATGCTTCAGATTCTAAACAGTTCACAGAAATAAATGTCAGAAAAAGATGTCTAGAGAAGTACCTTCTGGTATGGTTACATCGGCAGAGTCCCGACCAGCATGCAACTTTTTCTTGTTTGGAGAAGATGTAGTCTGCATCTCAGTCTGTGGGCTAAGTAAATGGTAATCAGTTGTCTCTCCATCACTAACAATATCGACACTTAAATTCTCTACATTGCCAGCAGCTCCAGAAGCATATGAGCCAAGCTGATATCCTAACTTTTGAAGTCAAACTTGTGACCTAAAAATTAGATATGATAAAGCAAATGTAAATACTATGTATTCAAATAACACATCATCAGAATAGAAAATTACACGGCAGTAAGTGACTCAAAGCAAATTATAACTTGCCTCTTAAGGTCATCTTGTATTCGTGAGTAACGATTATGTGCTTTGACAAACTTCTTGATCTTTGAAGCTGTCCTAAATATTCAATAGTTGAGAATAAATCAGTGAGAAAGAAGGATCATTCATTCACAAGGAATTGTCCATTCAAACACATAATATATTATAGACGAAGAGGAGAGCAAATTAGTGGCCATCTAATTCAAAGTACCCAAAGACGTTCGTTTTAATTGGGAAGGAGTGATAGATTAATCTTGTAATTATTTAATCTGGAAGAAATTAAGAATAACACTATAACAGATAGCTTTCAAAAAGGAAACACCGAAATCAACTGTTTACCTCAAACGCAACAACAGTAGCCACACCAAAAACTGATAAAGGATCAATAATGTTTCAAAGACATCTTTTTATTGGCAAATTGAGAAAAGATTTATCAATGTATAACTCAGAGAGCAAATAATCATTAATCATTAACAAGTTAGGTATTTCTATGACTAAAACCAAATAATGTACAACCGTTTCAACTACATGTATTTTATTGGCAATATATATAGTAGAGCCCATGCTAGATATGAATTCAGATTGATGATATATGTATGTTCAGATGTTCTTTTTCTTTAAAATTGAAAACAATATAATGTCGGTGGACGAAGAACAAATTGAGAAAAGATTTATGAATATAGGAGCCGATAAGTTACCGTTATAGGACCCAAAAGATCGGCGAAGATCAGAATCCCCATGAGCAAACGAGCAAGTCTGGCGCGAACAGCGTCCCTTTTGATAGAGTAGGGCATAGCTTTGTTTTGTGCAGCTTCCGTTCAACCATTATGTTTTTCTATGAAGATAAAGAATATAATCGATTCGCGTTACAGTATCTGAAGAAAAATGTTAGTGATGGTTTGTTTGGTTACTGAGAAAAAAATTAACTCTACTTGAACAGTTGAACTGAGCCAGAGCCGCTGAGACCCATGACCCGGGTCCAAATTTAAATTCAACCCGAAAGACAAAAACCATTTGGGCCTCTACTTGAACTGAGCCAGAGCAGACCCGGATCCATTTACAAAATACAACAAAAGCTTAGAGGGCATTAGTATCTTATAAGCACAAACAATACATTAAAATTTTGAAGTACATAACTGGGACAAAATAAAGGGTGAGAGAACATGGATAGAAAATTTAAAATTAATCTTGCACAACCGCTCAAAAACATCAAGATATTATGCCCCTTTCATCCATCTGGTAATTATAAAATTAAAATATTTTAAAATAATTATTTTAAATTTAATTGTTCTATTTATAAGAATTTTATTTATTTATTTATTTTTTTTACAGGTCATTTTATTTCTGCTGTGGAGTTCGACTATAGTTATTTTTTATCATGATAATATCAATTATATGAGTATTTTCGACTTGGATCCCGATCAAAATTATCTCACAGCAGAAGATATATTAGTGGTAAGTAAATCGTTAATTACTGACACATATTTTAATATAATTTTATAGTTTTATTAAACTGTAACCTTGTGATACTTGCAGTACGCTGGTTGGATGATTATGGTTCTAGAACCAGTTTTGGTGGTACAACTGTATATATCTTCGGATGTAGCGCAAGCAGCTGCATGGCTACCTGTATGTTACATTTATCCTCTCCTGCTAATCAGTAAATCAATCATTTTTTACTGTGCGTGACACAATTTCAACTGACAAAGTTTAATACCGTGCTATTTATTTGAATCAAATTATAATTATATTTTATTAACATATAAAAAAATAACATTATTAATCGTTGGAATATAAAGCTACTCAACTAAATAATAATATCAAAGTACAATTTATAAAAAATTTGAATTGACAAATTATAAATGCATTTAACAAATTCCACCAGTAATAACAACTAAAACATTAGTTTTCCAACCAAACAACTTCGACGTGCTCATAAAATGTTCGGATTAGCTTCTTTTTTGCTTCATCCATGATTGCCCTACCATGAATTAAACTTGTTATAATAAACACAATGTTCAAGAATACATTGCCTGAACTATAAAATCAATATGCTATCATGACTATTACTACAGAGAAGTTCAACCAGTTTATTGGACCAATAATCCTTTTTTTTATCAAAGAGTAATGCTAAACATCCCACCTATAATCCCACAATTTTGACTTATAAAATTGGAATCCAACCATCACAATTTTTGACGGTTTTAAAATTTGAAGGGGTAATTACCCTAGTGGCCATCAACTTTTGCCACCACTATCAAAATGGCCATCAAATGGGGAAATGGATGGAAAATGGCCATTTTTGGCAAACATTGTTACACTAATGACCATTCCATCCAATTTCATCCATTTCCAAGATGATCATTTTGCAACCATTTTCCAGATGGCATGTTTATTTGGATCTTCTTATGTGTTTTCAACTCGGTATGGATGATCTACTGGGATTTGGTTGAAGATTGGGGTTTCAGGTACTTCAAAAATTGTTTTTCCGTATAAGTTGTCCAGTTGTTTTTGGTCTCAATACCTGATCAAATCTTCTATCTTCTACCAGGTTTTTCACTGAGGGTTTCAGTTTCAATCAACCAGATTTGCATATGCTTGGGAAAAAATGGGTATGAATATATAATTAAAATATATATTGAAAATTGCGTATTAGGACATTTTTATAAGTTACTTTATTTATACATGAATACGCAGCTTACCTGCGGGGCGATGACTTTTGATATCGTTCTCCGGTTTTCATGGACTTACAAATTGATCCATATGCATTACCAAGAGAACCATCCATGTGTGTACTCGTCCATTGTTTTTATCGTTACGGCATTTGAAATATTCCGCCGATTTCTATGGACCTCGTTACGTATGAAAAACGAAAGTAATGGTCCGGATGGAGCTAATGACGCTGTAAATGAAGGTAATCACAATTTATAATTTTTTAAGTAATTATTAAAGTATGTTAAATCTATCTAGTAATAATTTATAATTACATGAATTATTATATCATTTTTCATCTCAGCTGAACCTGAGCATATTGGAGATGTCCCCGTAGTGTGACACGACGTTTACACAAGAACCATGTAAGCATTTACATAAGACAGTCTAAATTATAAATCTGTGATCCATTTATATATATAGTTTATTTTTGAGTATTTATACTGACAAATTTACCTTTTCATCCCAAGGAGCTTGCAAACAATTAAAGAACACAACCTCAACACGCAGTGATCATCTTGGAACTTGGTGTCGGTCATTATTCATGATCATCTTTAATTGGAATTTGGATTATGAGTTTATGACTATTGCCTATTAGTTTGTTGTTAATTAGTTGAATCTTTAAGTTTGATGTTATTGAATTTCTATTTGGATGTTGGTTGATTATTTTAGTTTGATGTTAATTATTTGAAAAAAAAAAAAAAAAGCATTTGTACTACCATATCCCTACATTAATTGTGATTAAATTTAATTATTTAAATATATCTTATTATATTTTTTGATTGGCCTACTATCAATAACATTTAAAGCGACAAAGTGGCCAATGGCGAACCATTACCAACAGCATGACAATATTTAGAATAGAAGATGTTTAGTGTCTTTTGTATCTACATAGTACCCTTTTTTTTTTTTTTTTTTTTTCAATTTACTTTAAATTATTTTGCCCAAAGGATAATTTTAGTATCTATGTAGCACGGATACGAATACAAATACGGTACGATTTAGAGATACGTTAAATCTTCAAAAACTAAGATACGGATATGCAAGGCCAACCTTGACTATTTTGAGGCCCAGGTGAAAATCTAAGATGAGCCCTTGTTCATATTAATATGAAAATATCTCGACAACTATTCAACAATAGTCAAAATACTGGAGTGTTGAATGTTGAGGGCTAAGAGAGACTTGAGAGAGACGTTGGTGGCTGGAAAGTGAAAACACAAACAAGAACTCCTATTGGACCTTTAGGCTTTAGGTATACTGATATTTCAAAGAAAAAATATATGAGTGATTCTATGAGCAACTAGGGTCGCGCAACCTTTGTGGGCCCGTAGTGCAATTTTTGTAAAAAACATATGGGGTCCGTGCATTTAATACATGGGATCCACATGTTTTTTTTTCAAAAATGCACTACGGGGCTGTAAAAGTTGCGCGACCCCGATTGTACAAATCATTTCTCAAAATATATACAATCAAAAATTTCATTTGGACCTTTGTTTGTCCTGTGCCAAATTTTTTTGTTTGTTTATTTTAACTTTTCAACTTTTTTCATATGGGCCTTTTACTAATACTCATAATAAATATATGGGCCTTTTATGATCTAATATAAAACAAAAAAGGACCCTAAGAAACCATGTCTACATGGGTCCTTTAAAAAAAAGGCCTAGAGCGGCCGCCCCTCTAAGAATACAACAGAGCCGGCCCTACAGATATGGCAGGATATGTCAATTAAAATAATATATACTTTTATTTTTATATTACTTTAAAAAAATATTATTATATGAAAAGTATTTGATAATTCATTCAAAATTAAAACATGTTACATGATTTAAATAAAACATGTCTCATAAGCCGTAACATATTAAAAAATTCAAATAAAACATACGTCATATAAGCTATAAAATATTACAAAATCCAAATAATATATATATATAAAAAAAACTCATAAAACATATTCTAAATTCCTAATTAACTTCATTATCATCATTTACATTGTTAAATGATCTAAATAATTCATCCTCTAACTTTGATTCATCAGGAGAAAGGTTTGCAATTTCAAGTATTCTGATATTCTCCATGTCCATAAAATCAAAACCAAAATTTCTTTACAATTTCATTTTGACCCTTAAAATTTGAAATTATAATTTGACCTCGTTTTATACTAAAATAATTATAATATTGCCCCAAATGTATCCTGTACGTATCTCCACATATCCTCCTCGTATCCCTCTATATCCTTGTTGTATCCCCCTAGTATCTTCCGGCCAAATTTGTGAAAACGTCAACGGATACGCCATTTGGCATATCGGATACGTATCTTGGAATATCCGAGAAGTATCCGAACCGGATACGAGTTACCTCCACCAAACAAAAACACCACACGGCACCGCAAAGGCCCAAACAACACACAAACAAAAACAGCAAACCAAACCAAAAAAACCACTAAACAAGCCTAAAGAACCACAAAACAAAGAACAAAACCAACCAAAATTAATGTCTAATAGCCGGCAGACCTGACCTATCAATACGAACAATACCTTGAAGTAATCTCGGCAACTCATGAAAATCTTCATAAATAACATTACTGCCTCTTTCGCCAAGCTTAGCCAAGAAATCTGCCGCTTGGTTCCCCTCACGATATTGATGAATAATCCGAACATTCATTCCTTGCATCTCTTTAATACAATCATCCCAGAAGTCCCATAAATACCAAAGAGTGCACTTACCAACACGAAACCAGTCGACAACAATTTTGGAATCACTCTCAATAATAACACTAGAGTAAGATAACCTCTTGCAAAGCCGAATTCCATCAAACAAAGCCTTTAATTCGGCTCTATTGTTAGAGCCAATACCGTAGTGACTCGTGAAAGCTCCTTTGAAATAACCATTAGCATCCCTCAAAATACCACCACCCCCTGAAGAACCAGGATTGTTGCGAGCACTCCCATCGCAATTGAGTTTAACCCATCCACAAGGAGGTTTAATCCATCCCACTAACAAGCATTATTTCTGGACAGCAACACTGGGCGCCTCCAAGTGAAGCTCATTCAACAGATGAGTGTCCTGAGCAGTCAACTTTTTATGCACTTTCAATTCTGTTGCCAGAATTTTAAGCCACGTTTTGACTGACCTCCACACATGCTCAGTACCAGCTTTTAACCCCTCCATCCTAGCTTTGCATCTGCGGTTCCATAAACACCAAGTAATGATGCACGGAAGCATACCAGTAAGATTACCAGATAAAGAAACCTTCTTAGCCAAAATCATCCAAGCCGAGATTCTAGCCTTCCAAGTATCAAAAATCAAACAAGGCACATTCAATAATCTACTCGCACGATCCCATATCTGAGCTGCAATATGACCCGTAACTAAGACATGATCAATGGACTCCCTAACTTCGCGGACTACAGCAGTCACACGCCTAAGCAAGCGAAATACCCTTATTTTGCACTCTCTCGTCCACCGCAAGGCTATTGAACCAAGCTCTCCAATTGCAAATAGATATTTTTTTTGGCAAAAACCGATTCCAGAACCAGTCATGCCACGGCATAATATCCTGTTTTTGCCGAAAAACCTCCCAAGCGGAAGCCGTAGTGAAAATACCATATGGAGATGGTTTCCAAACACAAACGTCTGAACCACCATGCCCACTAATTCTGGTCTGGATAATTTCTTCCATGACCTCATCTCCCACTAGATCCTTCAAACTCTCAATATTCCAAGCTTTATCCACCCAACAGTCCTTAATACGAAGTTTCTTATTAGGAATATCAGAAAACCTAATTGACAGCAGTCCTGACGCCAACCATCTATCATACCAAAAATAAGAATTCCCACCCCTCAACAGAACCTGGACATTCTCCATGACTTCCGGAACACTAGCCACAACAGATCTCCAAAAACGAGAACTAGAAGCCTTCCTAGTGTAAGACATAAGATGGTTGTCTCTCAGATATTTGGCTTTAAAAAAATCTGCCCATAAGCCTTCAGACGTCAGAAGCCTGTAAGCAAATTTCATATGGAGAGATTTCTGAACCTCGTGTAAATCTCTCACTCCCAAACCACCTTCCCTAATAGGCTTACAAATTTTCGACCAAGCACGCCAATGCAATTTCCTCTTTCCCTCCCCTTCACCCCTAGAAAAAATTGGCCAAAATAGAGTTTATCCGATCTATAATGACCCTGTGGGACATTAACCACGGAGAGAATATGAATAGGCATACTAGATAAAACATGCCGCAATAAAATCACTCGAGCACCCTGGGAAAGCAAACTACACTTCCAACCCGCCACCTTATTCCTGATCTTCTCAACAAGAGGCTCAACAAAACGAGATAACAATCTGCCAGAAACCAGAGGAGCACCCAAGTAAGTCACCGGAAATTGTCCTTCCTTAAAACCAGTCCTTCTCAACAACTCACGTTTCCGAGACAGACTAATAAATTTAGAAGGAAATAAAGCCGATTTGTCTTTACTAATAATCTGACCTGACCATCTTTCATAAGTCGCGAGAGTGTCAACTAGCCCTTCATAGACTTTTTCTGGCCATTAGCAAAAATCAATAGATCATCAGCATATAGTAAATGAGAGATCAAAGGCGCCCCCATCGGATGAGTGAATTTTCCAATATGACCTACTTCAAAATTTTTTCTAAGTAACCTAGTCAAAACTTCTTCCATAATAATGAACAGGTAAGGCGATAGAGGGTCCCCTTGTCGCAAACCCCGGGCTGATTGGAAAAAATCCTTAAAAGTCCCATTCATCATCACTGAAAAAAACGGAGACTTAACACATTGACTTATCAAATTACAGAACTGATTTGAAAAGCCAAAAGTGCGTAAAACCTCCAAAAGGAAACCCCAATGAACTCTATCATACGCCTTGGCCATATCAATTTTCACCATCACATTACCACCCACAGTTTTCCTATGCAAGGAATGAACCATTTCCTGTGCAAGTGTAATATTTTCAAAAATGCTCCGTCCCGGAACAAAGGCACCTTGTTCAGGCGAGACCAATTTATGAATCACCCGAGTCAAGCGAGTTACAATGATTTTTGAAAAAATCTTATAAGCCACAGAGCACAAACTAATAGGCCGAAACTTATCAAAACTAGAAGGATTAGGCACTTTCGGAATTAGGACAATGAAGGAAGACGAATAAAACATGGGTAACGGCGACCCCCGAAAAAAATCCCTGGCAGCCTCAACAACATCTTCTTTAATGAAATCCCAACAATGCATATAGAAATCAAAGCCGAATCCGTCCGGACCCGGACTACTTTGCCTGGGAATAGAAGCCATTGCCTCTTTAACTTCCATCTCAGACGGCTCTAAGCAAAGCATATTATTATCATCTTCTGTAATAACATGATCAAGAATAGAAGCCAAATTACCTTGCTCCACATCGACAGACGTAGTAAGAAATTTACGGAAATACTGTGCAGCGCCTAGGTGCACTTCTTCAGCATTATTAAGAATCGTACCATCATCAAGAACCATCCGAGAAATCTGACTCTTCCTTCGCCTCTGGTTAACTACAGAATGGAAGAATTTAGTATTTTGATCACCTTCAATCAGCCACTTTTGCTTAGCTATTTGACCCAAACGAATAGCCTCTCTTTTTTCCCAAACATTAATTTCAAGTTTGGTCACCAAGTAATCCTCTTCCACATCCTCGGCATAGCCCATCTGCAGAAGATTCTCTAAATTTTCCAGCCTCCCCTCAAGAGCTTTCAAATTACTATCAACAAGTCCAAACACATTCCTATTCCAAGCTCGTAAAGCAACTTTGGTTCTCTTCAGTCTAATAGCTAATTTCAACATTCCAGAAACCAGGTCTGTGCGGTGCCAAGCATCTTGAACACAAGACAAAAAATTCTCATGAAGACACCACATATTCTGAAAACGAAAAGGGGCTGGACCATACGATAAAGAGGCTCTCTCCAAATTCACAATCATGGGACAATGGTCTGAAGTTTTGCGATTCAAATATGTTAAATGAGCCATCGAATACTGAGAAGAAAAAACATTATTGATGACAACTCTATCTAACTTTGCCCAGCTCCTGGCCACCCCTTCATGGCCATTACACCAAGACATAGTTTGACCACTGCTCGGAAGATCAAGAAGCCCACACATGTCTAGGCAGTCATTGAATTCAGACATAGAAATTAGTGGCCTCGGATGACCACCAATTCTTTCAGAATCCATACAAATAGCATTAAAATCACCCAACACCATCCAAGGGCAATCATTCATCTGGCTACGATCCAAATCAGTCCAAAGTGCCCTTCTTTCAGTATAAGTACATTTGGCGTAAACAAAGGTGAGGAGCAGCCTTTTATTAGCCAATACCAGCCATCCAATAATCATTTGGGTAGAGTGAGACAACACCTGAAAAACATCCGGATCCTTCCAAAAAATCCAAAGCTTACCCCCAACATTTTCATTCGAGCAAAAATAATTAAAATTCAAAAAATTACCCATTGCGGCCATACAGTTCTCTCCAGCAAAGGGTTCAGCAATCGCACATATGGAAACATTATTCTTAATAAGTAACGACTTCAATCGCTTCTTAGAACTCCCCAACCCTCTGACATTCCAATAGAAAATGGTGTCTATCATAAATTCAATTTCTGAGCTCGGGTGTGAACCCGCTGCGACTTCCTCACTGTCCTAACTCCATTATTAGTTTTTTCAAGATCCGAAGGAACAACTCCATCAGAATCATAAGCCTTTTCTTTACCCTTCAAACCTGTAATTTCTCCTTCCTCCCGATCCGAATAGCAAACCAACGCTAGGTCCCCTTTCTGTCCTCCAACGTAATCATCAGCATCTGGTTTAGGAATCGGAGTCCCAGGTAACACTGGAGACTTCTCAATCCGCGTCTGCACTGTTTCTTGAACCACTTCCAATTCCTCATCACCCCAAACTTCCTCACATTCTTCATTACTATCTTCCTTTTGATTCTCAGCAGAATTTCATAAACCGTGATTAGACTCTTTTTCAATCATGGCACCACCTGGACTAGTTCCTTCAATCACAAAATTATTCTGGTTGTCATTACTATCCTCTTGAATGATCGTCAGTTTACCATCAGGTAAAACAATATTCACCTCTATCTCCAACCCTTCTTTAGACCCCGATACCTCCCCCTTTGTTATTTTGTTTTTCAACTGCCAAACTTTTGTCTCTCCTTTCGGTTTCCCAACCACTTTACATCCCTCCCCAGCCCTACAAACGACTGCAGTATGTCCTTGTCGATGACACTTCATACAATAGAATCCTGGCTTCTCATATCTTGCCTCTTGCCAAATACATTTTGTCTGAGAAACCAAAATCCGGTGACATCTGGCTTTAAAACAAATGAGTGGTCCAGGTTAAACTCTTTAAATTTTTTACTGATTACTTTTCCACACTCAATATTGTGTTTAGCCCAGATTTCCTCTCTAAATTGATTTGCTGTATAGATTTCCACCATTTTCTTCTTCCTTTACTCAATCTCACATTCTCCTCTCACCATTTTCTTCTTCCCTTTCTCAATCTCACGATCTCTTATCAAGAACAAAACTCCATAGAGTTGTCAATGTTTATTTTTTCAAAGAATTAAAATTTCAGAAATAAATCAGTTTGACTTAAATTCTCAAGTTTATCTCTAAGCCTTACATCTGACTTCATTTTACAAGTTCCTCTTTAAGATGTCCCATTTCGACATTAGTTCACAGCACAGAGAAACCCAAGTTCTTTGTGGGGCTATTGATTTGGGTCTAAGTCGGGGAGTCTGAGTTCGGAGAAACCAAGTTCTTCAAAACAACTACAAAGATCGTAACTTGAATCGATCTTTCTTTGTTTTCTGCAAAATTAGGAGGTTTGAGTTTGAGAGGAAAGCGAAGAGATTTGAGTTTGGATTGGGAAATTCTAGCTCCCACAACATCGCACATTAAATTATTGATAATTGAATGATATTAAAAACTTTATGTATGTATCTTGTTATATATATATATATATATATATATATATATATATATGTTTTTTGGAGTATTATATTATAAATTCGGAGTTTTTCTAAAGAGGGAAGGATTTGAACCCACAATCTCTTGGTTCATGTGTGAGGGATTTACCACCGTACCAACCTCATATCGTCTACATTGTTATATTTTGATATATTATTAGAAGTTTAGAACCATTAGAAAGTTTTATATATATATATATATATATTATATAACTTTTAAAAAAATGTATTTGTACTACTATATCCCTACATTAATTGTGATTAAATTTAAATATATCTGATTATATTTTTTTGATTGGCGTACTATTGTGGTAGCCAAAAATGGCTCATTGGCCCAATGTGCTGAAAGCCCAAACTTCGCAACCCAAAACGCTGCCCAAATTCGGTACGTTGGGCTGACCCAGCCCGTGTGTCAGTAGTGGTACAACTTGGTCTTTAAATGACCAAGTCCAAGCATCAGTTGAAGGTGGTGGAAGAGAGAATCCCTCCCATATCACACCTAATCCTCCAGCAATCTCGCCCACGATCACGAGAGATCATTCAACGTGGGAGCCATTCCTTCTACTATAAAAAGGAAAGCTCATTCAGTGGAAAGGGATCGATTTCCCTCTCAATTAAAGCCTATAGCAAGCGTACTGAAACTCTGCCTTTAAAAGCACTCCGGCCACCGGAAATCCACCATCACCACCGTCACGATACTCCGCTCAGCCCAAGCGCACATAAGGCTATAATCCAACCATCACCACCTTCTTTTTTCTACATTATATTCCTGTTTAAAGTTCTTTTGCAGGTACATCAAAGTCCAGTTGACCATATAAGAAGACAGTCGACGTCAACCAATCAACGTCCAGCTTAGTTGCTTTGGGCCTAATTCAACCCGACCCATTTGACGTACCAAATCATTCGACCACCTACAACTATCAATAACATATACAGCGACAAAGTGGACAACCGCGTACCATTACCGATAACATGGCAATATATATTTTTTTGAACAATGTGATGTAAATTCTCATGCATGCTCCTCTAGTCCTCTTAATTCAGGCAACTGAACTTTGGGAAATGATTCCCCACAAGACTTATATGCAATTAAAATACACCCTCAAGGAATGGATTCCCTACTACAAACCCACAATAACTAACATGGACTCTGGCAACTAAAACGGTGCCGCATGGAAATCCAGAGTTCTAGACCCAGCGGCTGTTGGTATGGACTCGGAACCAGGGTTCCCAAGAATCATCTGCTGGAGTTTTAGTCATGGGTAATGTTTAGTGTCTTTTGCATCTACATAGTACCTTTTTTTAATCAACTTTAAATTATGATCTGCCAAGTGGTTTTTTCATTAACCTAATGATGTGTGTAAGTGGTTGATCGACTTGGTACGTCAAACGGGTCGGGTTGTATCAGGCCCAAAGCAACTAGACTGAGCTGGTTGGTTGATGTCGACTACTATCTTGATATTGTCGTCTGAACCTCGTTGATCCTGCAAAAGAACTTAAGAAAACAATAAGAAATAAAAAGAACAGAATGGTGGGGGTTGGATTCTTAGCCTTAGGTATGCTTGGGCTGAGCAACGAGATTAGGTGGCTGATGAAGGGATTCCGGTTGACGGAATGACTTGGAATTAGAGTTTCAGTACGCTATGTGTAAGCTTTGGTTGAGAAAATTTAGAGAGACTTCAAGTGAATGAGCCCCTCTTTTTATAGGAGGAGGTGTAGCTCCAACATCCACTTTCAGAGACTTGATTGTGGGCGAGATTTGTGGAGCAATATCCTCTCCATAGGTGGACTATTATCTGCGGTTACAAATTGGTTACAAGTCAATTTGTAACTGTTCAAAATTTGTAACTGATGCTTTGAACAAGTCAGATACTATTGGCAGCTATGTTGGGTCGACCCAACCCAGCGAGCTTGGGTAGGATTTTGTATCGCAAAGATTGGGCCTTAGCATATTGGGCCATTGGGCCATTTTTGGCTACCACAATGTGTTAAGTGGTTTTTTCATTAACCATATTATCTCATGTTGTATGTGATGATGACGTCTCACTTACATTAGGTTGAAATTTGGGTTAATTATTTGGGTTGTATAACATTACTCTAAAATTATTTTGCCCAAAGGATAATTTGAGTATATAAAAGTGTAAAAGAAAATAAATGTTTACAAATGAGTTTTTTTTTTTTGGTGTGAATAAATGAACCATTAAAATATGAAAAAGCAGATTTTATAAAGAAAAAGGTATAAAAATTGATAAGATAAAAACTACATAAATACATTTAAAATAAATAAATAAATAATGTTAGGCATTCCACTTAAAATCCCAACTTTTCATCCCATATGGTTGATAATGTGTCAAACGGTGAGTAGATACATGTGGTAAATGAGATAAATCATCATTAATATGTATCTACACCTCGAGTGACACATTGATTATGATGAAACGTTGGGATTTTAGATAGAATGTATAGCATTACCGTAAAAAATAATATTGAGAATATTATGATGAATAGAAATTTTCAATTCAGTGCGCGCTGATGTAACTATACCAGTACCAATGCATGTGGACCACTAAATTTACATGCTTTCATTCAAGTATGTATGCACTTGTCAGTGCTTCTCCACAATCAGTGGCTTACATGCATTGGTACTGATGTAGTTACATCAGTGCGCACCGATGTAAATGTGATTGTTATGATGAATATTTAAAGCTATATAACAAGAGACATTCTAAAATCCAAGTTTTGAAACAATGTATTCTGTATGACTGTATTCCGTTTTTTTTTTTCAACTGCAAAAGTTTTATTGAAGGCCAAGAGAAGGCCAAGCAGGAACAACCGAAAAAACAAACAACAGCCAACGGAAAAACAGAGGCAAAAAGGCACCAGACAAACACAGCAAACCAAAAGACAGAGAGAAAAAGCCTCCCTAAGAAAAGAGAAGTAACAGAGACTATATTATTTATCATAGAAGAGTTGCTATAGAAATTAGCTATTAATTATTGGGTAGTATTAATATGTGCCCTAAGGGTACACGATAACTACTACTTAATTTACCTAAATGAAAATAAAGAAATTTTTATACTGGATAACACTACCCTTAATTATTTTATTTTTATGCTTATGTTTGCATTGGAGTCAATTTTGATTGTGTTAATATGAGATAGTGGGAGATGATCCTGACTTAATTATAATCGACAGCTAATAAAAGGTCACTTAATTGTGTGTATATATATATATATATAGGGTCAGGCTATATCAACTTAAACTTAAATGACTTAAATTCTGTACCACTCATTTCTCATCCACTCATTTACTTCTCTTCTTCACACACACAAATGAGTGGTCTAGAATTTAAGTCACACAATTTAAGTCACTTTTTTAAGTTGATTTAGCAACACTCTGGGTCATTCATTTAAATTGTATTAAATTTGCATGTTTTAAATGAATGGCCCAGAGTGTTGCCACATCATTTGAGCACCAGATTTGGACACCAAATTTGGGCAATGTAGCATTATATATATATATATATATATATATATATATATTAAGTGGAAATTCATACCCCAAAAGACCAAAAATAATGATTCATAAAGGTTTTGATATCTTAAGGTCCACCCCAGTCCCCAGCCAAGAACATCCAATCAGAAGATCATCATATTCTTCATCATTCTGGTATTTTCCTTCATTCTCCATGAAAAAAGCTCTGTAATTACCAACATCTTTTTGAGAGTAAATTAGAAACACCTTTAGTTTAGCTTAAAACAAGGTATTTAATAATTAATGCACAAAGAAAATTACAAAATAAATATATAAATAAGAAAATAAGAAATTTAAATATTAATAATAATAATAACTGTATTTCTATTACCTAACCATGCTGTTAACAATCAGCGTATATTACCAATAGTTTTTTTTTTTTTTTTTTTGGACAAAGAGCAAACATAAAAAAGAAACATGAAAATATTTGGAATATCAATTTAATTGTAAACTATGAATGGTGGCTTACTTGAATGTTTGCGACGGCTGCTATTAGGTCTAACTTCTAGCTTTTATGCAAAAAAAACTAGCTTTTTACAATAAAATATAAAACTAAAACAAATTATAAAAGATAAAATTGAGATTTTATTAAGATGAATCTCTAAAGCTATGTAAGAAGAGACATTCTAAATTGATATCCGTCAAAGGCTTTAATAGCCCAATTAAAACAAACAGAAAGAAAAAAGAAAATCATATTATAGAAAAAAATAATAAGAAGAAGCTCCATGTAATATTATTGATGTTTTGCCGTCCACCTGCACCAGAAACAGTGATGAAAAGATATATAAAACTATTAGATATTATTAATATAATTCAATGTAATTGTATACTATGAATGAATGAATGGCTTACTTGAGTGTTTGCGACGTCGGCTGCTATTAGGGCTGGCTTGATGGAGTTGATTTGTAAGCAGTTTTTTCACTTTGATTTGGTATTTGGAAATATGGAGACAAGTCACAATCAGAATTATTAGAAAAAATTCTCAAGGGAGAACAACACATATATCGCAATTTGTTGAGCCACCTATTGACCAAAGATTTATGAATGACATCTGAATCATCGTCTATATCGTTCAAGTCCTCTAAACATATAACACAGTCCTTGTTTATCTCTTTGGAGATTTCAGAAACTTCTTGCTGTGAATTTGTTGGTGACTTTGGTGTCGGTTCCTCGCAAGAATTTGTTGGTGTTTTTGCTTTTTCGGTTTCATTCAAATTTATCAGAAGAATAAACAGCACTATCTGCACAAACACAAAGATAATTATACAAATCACAAAATAAATCATAAGCAGCGCAGCATATAAAGTTTCCATTACGTTGAGAGGTGCTAGTGGTTAAACAAAGAGAGAAAGGGGATGGTGGTTGAGTCGAAAAATAGGAAAAAATATACGGTGTTAAAATAAATATGATTTCACAAATAATTAAGGATGGAGAAGATAAAGTTCGATTGAATTGAAAGTTTAGAACCAATTGGAATTTAAGAGTTTGAAGAAAAATAAACGCTAAAATATAGATTTAAAAGTGCTATAAAAAAAAAAATCAGATTTAGAAAATCTTTTTCTTTAAGGAAAAGATCTCAAATTTTTTATTTATATCTTGAAAATTAAAGTTTCGCATCATCAGATTTCTATTTAAAACCGTTGGGGTTGATTTTTGAGCTAGTTTTTTTTTTTTTTTTGGTATAATATTACTACTATTTTATATGTAACTTTTATGAAAATTAATTAAAAAAACAAATTAAGGATTAATGGAAGTGCTCACAATCACAATAAATATGTTTTTATAGGTAAAAAATAAGATAAAAGGTAATAAAATGATAAAAGGAAAGAAAATCAGAGAAAGGAAATCAAAAAATAAAATCATAAGTTTATTTTATTTTATTTTATTTTTACACTAATTTGGGGTGGGAGACGAAACCCACAATCATATTATAATGCAACTATAATTCATGTCTTTAGAATTTTTTAAAATTTTTAGAATGAGATATATTTAGAAAATGAGCTTAAAAAATTGGATTTTTAAGAAGAAAATCTGTAAAAATCATCCACTTAAAAAAGTTTTTAAAAATCTTTTGAATACGTCTCCTAAATTTCTTCTACCGTACAAAATATAAAGGATGGAGAAGATAAAGTTTAATTTAACTGAAAGATTAGAAGCAATTGGAATTTGAGAGTAAAAAAAAAAAAACGCTAAAATATAGATTTAAAAAAACTTTTTCTTTTAGGAAAAGATTTCAAAATTTTATTTATATCGTGAAAATTAAAGTTTCACATCATTAGCTTTCTATTTAAAACTGTTGGGGGTTGATTTTTGAGCTAGTATTTTTTGGTTGTATACTATTACTATTATTTTTGGGTATTAATAAATTAATAAAAAAGATTATGGATTAATTGAATATTCACAATCACAATAAATAACGAATAATCAGAGAAAGGAAACAAGAAAATACAGTGGTAATTATTTTTCCTGACAAAAGGAATAAAACAGTGAATTGAAAATTACAAATATATATATATATATATATATATATATATATATGGAGGCGATCTGATCTCCTCCATCCATTTTCCAGGAGACCAGATCTATTCATCTTTTTTTATTTTTAAAAAGAGTAATGCTAGACATCCCAAATTTCATCCTAAATGATGTGGCACGTGAGGTGTCATATAATCTTATGATTTATAAGATGCTGACATCTCACGTGCCACATCATTTAGGATATAATTTGAGAAAAAAAATTAGGACATTTAGTATTACTCTTTAAAATTAACTTATGAATATTTTGAATTTTTTCTAACAGTAATATATATATAAACTTGATTTGTTGCAACTTGATTTGATTAAGCTCAGAATTTATAAGACTAATGAAAGAATTAAAGTTCGCAATCACATACCTATAAAAGTAACAAAAAACATTTTCATATTTCGATTTTTTTAAAAAAAAGTACTTGTTTTTTGAGTTTTTTTTTTTTTTTTTAAATATATACATATATACAGTTCCTAAAAATCAAGCTTATCAGCTTTGGCTGTTTGCTGGCCTGGGCGCTGATTTCTGGCGTTTCTCCCAGCTGTTGTTTGGTTTGTTGTTGTCGGGTCTTTGGGTGTTGCTTGTTTGTTTTTGTCTGTCTTTGGGCTGTTTTTGCATGCCTGTGGGCTGCCTGGTGGTCTGTTTTCTTGTTTTTGCTTGCTTGGCCTTTCTTTGGCCCTTATATATTGCAGTTCAAAAAACTATTAGTCTTGCATGAGAAAGAATGAAAATAGAAAATTAGAGATAAGTATTGGAGGAGAGAGAGGTTAATATAGTAAATAAAAATTTAGGAGAGATTGTTTAATATGTAATATTTAATCTAATGATTTATGAGAGGTAATTTTTTTTTTTAGAATAGGAGTGTCAAAAGATAAAAAAAATAATCTTGAAACAAAATGAAGTATCTTTATAATTTTTTTTATAATTTAAATTTTGAGAATGAAGTGTCAAGTGTTAAAAGAAAAAATTGGATTATCAAAAGAAGCTTTCCCCGTATTTTCATGAATTTTTTATTACAAAATATCCTTACATAAAATTACTTAATGGTACATAACTGAATAATTGAAAGTCCAAATTTACTTTCTTACACCCGTAAGTTGTACACCCAATCTAAACCCTAACAAGTATATAAAAATAATTTATGGCTTTTGGAGATTGCCAAACATTATTCCTTCAATATACACACCCCAACAATGAAATAAAAATCGCACAAATGAGAACTCAACAAAAAGATGTGATTTATTGAGGTAAACGCTTTCAGCAAGAGGATTCAGAATAGCTAATAGATAAACGCGGTGCTCTGCTAATATATAGCTAATAATTCAAACTGCGGTTGATCTAATAAAAATGGTCTAACATTTAAAAGGTAATTGTTCAAAAAAAGAAAAAAAGAAAGAAAGAAACATTGTTGGAGTACATCTTAAAAATAAGACACATGTGAAAGGCAAAGTAATAAAATCACACAACTAAGGGGAATTGAGGTTGAGAAAATCAGTGACTTGATTTGTACGTTCGATTTAATTTCGTTATTTCTTATGATGAATAGGCTGGGCTGGCTGAACTCTGAGAGGTAAGAACTGTTATAATTGAATTTAAAAACTGTAAAACGGGTGTAATGAGAAATATTTCTTGTTCAAAGTTATCGATAAAATTAAGGATAGTTTTGATATTATGAAAAGGGTGTAGGAAGTAAGAAATTGATTTGAACTTTCTTAATATAGGTGTGCTTGTTTGGTTGAACTTTCTACTATCTTAAAAGGTCTAAAAATGTCTATCTGAGTGAGTTTGGTTGGGCTTCTGAGATTGTCTATTTTAAATTGAGTAGATGCTAGTAGAGTTTATATCTCTAATAGGCAAATACTCATGGGGATGTGCTTCTCTACATAGACCATTTTCTTAAAAAAAGAAAAGAAAAAAAAAAGTCTACTAATCAAACAAATATATTTTTTTTTTTTCAAAAACTCTATTTCTAATAGATCTACTACTAGTTGATCTTTTAGCAATTGAGGTTTTTCAAAAGGATTAAGATCTTCTACCTATCTTATTTGTACTCATCTTTTACGGATCCATGTACATGTGGTAACCAAAAAAATAAATGGATAGGATTAAATTTCTATATATAATTTTCATCTCTCTCCTCCAGACGACAACGTTCCATCACTCCACTCTCACTTAAGAGCACCTCCAAATGGCTTATGAGTTTTTATTTTTCTCTCATTTTCATCTGATTCCACCCTTTCTCTCCTCCAACATGGAGCAGAACACCATCTGCCATTTCTACAAATTTACCAGAAAAAACCATTGAAAACCAAATTTGCCATTTTTATCACTCTCAAGCTCTCCCATTCATTCAAATATCTACAATTTGTTTTTCATCTTTTTATGGCTTTAACAGATCGGTACTAGCAACCCATATCATCATTCTTCTATACAACTCCATTCTTAGCAATACAGACACAATCACACAAACTTCTATGATTCACTGATTAGCGGAGTGATCTCCTCCATCAGGGCCGGCCCTGAGATTTTCGGGGCCCGAGACGAACTATAGAATATAAGGCTCTCGATACTCTATGTATGTTTACTTGATTTTTTTTCTCTAGTAAATACTTGTAAAAATCAATATAATAACTTAAACTCAAGACTATAACACAACAAAATAGTAATAAAAAAAATATACCAATCTTTTTTTTATTTTTTTTTATAATTGCATCAGAGAATATATCATTTAAACCTTACTTGTTTCACATTTTTAGTAACGAAAGTCCTAATTAAGCTTACATGTTTTCGAAAAAAGAAAAAAAAAGTGTATTGATTTAATTACCTTCGAAACAACGACTTCTGAATTTCGTATAAAGAGAGTATTGAGTTTTTTTTTTAGAGATATAAAAGATGATTATATGTGCCAAACACAAGTGTTGCTAGGATTCAACCCACCACCACCATTAATCCAATGTTGTTGTAAGAATGATAAATGAGTTTCTATTGGCAGACCTTTAATTTTTTTTTTTTTTTTTTTATATATATATGTATAGTGATCCATTTTAAAATTTATTTATGGGTTGGTTTCCATTGGTGAGCCTTTTAAAAAAAATTATGTGTATAGTGGACCTTTTTTAAAGTCATTTATGGGCCTGTTTTATTTAAAATCTTAGATGAACTATATTACAAAAACATTTTTTAAGAAATACAATTTGGGGGCCCTTTACAATCGGGGGCCCTAGGCGATTGCCTCACTGGGCTCCCCCTAGGGCTGGGCTGGTCCTCCATGCCTCGATTGATTGATTTAAAAAAATAAAAATTAAAGAATTGAGTTTTAGTTGGTCTTGGACTCTGACTCCATTTGCAAACCTTTTGGAGTTTGACTTGGTGATAGGGTTTGGGTTATATGAGAATTGGTGCAAATATTTTGCAGATATGAGAATTACTCATTTATAATCATTTCCAGATGGGATTTTTTATTTTATTATTAATCAAAATCATCTTCGATTTGCTTGGTTTCCAGATGATGTTGAATCTGGATTTGGGTTTGGCTTGGATTTGATTTTGGTTTGATGATGATGAATCTGGATGATGATGGTTTGGCTTGGGTTTGATTTGGTTTGATGATGATGAATCTAATCTTGTGAAGAACCTAGATTTTAAAGCCTGATTATAAATAGCTTAGACCATTGTTGCTCACAATCTTTCTTTCTTCGGATTCTTTGAAAAAATAATTAAAAGATCAGAGCAAAAGGTTACTGTTTTTTTTTTAATCTTCTTCAGATGGTTGGGATTTGGAGATAACTAAAGCAAAACAAAGACAAGGATTTTGTAGAAAAATGATTTTAGAACTAGTAGTTCATGTTTTCTGAAATAATAATGCTAGAGGATCCAAAAAAGTGACCCAAATTTTGGATCCAAACCTATGTGACAACATCACATGAGATCTTTGGGAAGAGTAACTTGGGCCCATGTTGTGTGTGATGTTGCCACATAGGTTTGGGTCCAAATTTTGGTCGCTTTTTTGGGTCCTCTAGCATTATTGTTTTTGGAACGTTGTCGTTTTTATGTGGCAGATAGGGGTGGGCGCGGTTCGGTTCAGTTCGGTTCGGTTTTAGCCAAAACCATATTGAACCGTTATATTTTCGGTTTTTGAAAACTTGAATCGGTTTAAACCGTATTGGATCATGAAACCGAATTGAACCGAACACCTTTATCTCGGTTCGGTTCGGTTCGGTTCAATTCGGTTTTGGGCCTATTGGGCTTGTTGGGCTTTGAGGTTTTTTTAATATAATTTTTCATTTTTTGTATCCTTTAACAACTATTTTGTATTTGGACCTTTGGATAATTGATTTTGGGCAGTTTTTTTTAACAATCCCTCACATTCAAAACACATCTAAATAGACCGCATTAACCAAATTTAATTATATATATATATATATATATACCTGCTATCCTACTCAATAGCTACTACCATTCTAGATAGGGTCTTATAGGAAAACTAGAAAATTAAAATTAGGCTTATTTTATTTTATTTTATATTTAAAGGTCGGTTCGTCGGTTCGGTTCGGTTTTGGAATGTCCAAAACCGAAACCGACCCATATTCTTCCAAAACCGAAACCGACCCATATTCAATGTGGTTCATTCGGTTCGAACCGAATTGAACCGAATTGACCATGTGAACCGAACCGAACACCATATTTCGACTCGGTTCGGTTCGGTTCGGTTCGGTTCAATGAACCGTGCCCACCCCTAGTGGCAGAGAATAAAAAGCAGTGTAAATTAATCCTAACCATTTATTTGTTTGAGTGCCATGTGTCAACAGATGTTTAAAAAGTGAGTATAAAAAAGATGGGTAAGAGATCTTGATCCTTTTCGGAAACCCAACCAAACAAACTCGAAGTAAGCAAATGGGTGTAGCAAGAATTTTTTTGGATGGCAATAGAGCCCCCCTATAATTATAATCGGATGACATAATAAAGTTCAAAATTTTATATCTTTATATTTTATTCCATTTTTCATAAGGAAAAAAAAAAAAAAAAAATCTTACCATTGTATTTTCTTATTTCCTTTCTCTGATTATTCATTATTTATTATTTCCTTTTATCATTTTATTAATACCTAAAAATCAACACAAACAGTTTTAAATAGGAAGCTAATGATGTGAAACTTTAATTTCCAAGATATAAATAAAATTTTAAAATCTTTTCCTGAAAGAAAAAGGTTTTTAAAGTCTATATTTTAGCGTTTATTTTTTTTCAAACTCTCAAATTCCAATTGCTTCTAAACTTTCAATTCAATTAAACTTTATCTTCTCCATCCTTTATATTTTGTGAAATCATATATTTTTAGTTTAACACCATATATATTTTCCTATTTGTCAAATCAACCATCTCCTTTCTCTCTTTGTTTAACCTCTAGCACCTCTCAACGTAATGGAAACGATGGAAACGAAAACTTTAGATGCGCTGGTTACAATTATTTTTGCGATACATGTAATTTTATTTGTTGAGGCTCTATTAATTATTTTGTTTTTCACTTGTACTTTGCAATACCAAAAAGCAAAAACACCAACAAATTCTTGCGAGGAACCTACACCAAAGACACCAACAAATTCACAGCAAGAAGTTTCTGAAATCTCCGAAGAGATAAACAAGGATTGTGTTATATGTTTAGAGGATTTGAACGATATAGACGATGATCCAAATGTCATTCATAAATCTTTGGTCAATGGGTGGCTCAACAAATTGCGATATATGTGTTGTTCTTCCTTGAGAATTTTTTCTAATAATTCTGATTGTTACTCGTCTCCATATTTCCAAATACCAAATCAAAGTGAAAAAACTGCTTACGAATCAACTCCATCAAGCCAGCCCTAATAGCAGCCGACGTCGCAAACACTCAAGTAAGCCATTCATTCATTCATAGTATACAATTACATTGAATTATATTAATAATATCTAATAGTTTTATATATCTTTTCATCACTGTTTTGGTGCAGGTGGACGGCAAAACATCAATAATATTACATGGAGCTTCTTCTTATTATTTTTTTTCTATAATATGATTTTCTTTTTTCTTTCTGTTTGTTTTAATTGGGCTATTAAAGCCTTTAACGGATATCAATTTAGAATGTCTCTTCCTACATAGCTTTAGAGATTCATCTTAATAAAATCTCAATTTTATCTTTTATAATTTGTTTTAGTTTTATATTTTATTGTAAAAAGCTAGTTTTTTTTCTTCATAAAAGTTAGAAGTTAGACCTAATAGCAGCCCCATTGATGTATCTATTCTGTAATGTTATTTGTGTTTATATCTATCAAAAAAAAAAAAAAAAAAAAAGACCTAATAGCAGCCGTCGCAAACACTCAAGTAAGCCACCATTCATAGTTTACAATTAAATTGAATTATATTATTATATTAGAGGAAATAGCACTTTTAAACCAAAAATTTAAGAGGGTTTTCTATTTTTACCCGGAATTAGTGTTTTCATTATTTTTACCAAATTTTCCACTGAAGAAACCCATGTCTTTCCTTTTTTTTTTTTTTAAACTAATTTTCTTAAAAGAAAACTTTTATTTTTTTTATTTTTTTTTTTAATGATTAGAGGTCTCGACCACCATTGAGGAGGTATAAATGACCTCCAATGGAGGTCACTTGCCCCACACACAAAAAAAATTATTATTAAAAAAAAAAAAAAAAAAAAAAAAAACTAGGAAGAAGGTAAAAAAAAAAATCTGTAAAGAATAAGCAGATTAAACACACTATGAATTAAACAATAAGATTAAAAGCACTAGGAATTAAACACGTTAGAAATTAAACGGGTGGTGTATTTAATTGCAGAAGATTGCTGGTGTGTTTAATTGAATAAATCTGGAATTTTTTATCCGTTTAATTGAAGAAATCTAGAAAAAAAAAAATTCCAAATCTAGATTTTTTTTTTCCATATTTGAAAAAAATATTCTTCTTCTTTTTTAGATTGGAGGCCCGACTTCCATTGATGTAGGGCTGCATACCTCTAATAATTAAAAATTAAAAAAGATTTTTTTTTTTTTAAAGTGTTTTTATTTTAGAAATCGTTAAGGTATTAAGTATAATTAATAAAATTATGCTTAAGATCTACAAATGATCCCTAAATATTAAATCAATGGAGTAATGCTACTTTGTTTAAATTTGAACAAAGTAGCATTACTCAAATCAATTACATAGATATATTACCTCATTAATTAGATATATTTAATAATTAACATATAGGATTTATATACTTTTTTCAATGAAACAATTCCAATATTATTTCCATTTCCTAGTACCTTTGAAGATATCGATAAAGCATTAAAAGAGAGGTTGTCAATTTTCACAATGTACTTAAAAAATAAATATTCTGCAACCATCGTTCCATTTACAAAATACAACAAAAGCTTAGAGGGCATTAGTATCTTATAAGCATAAACAATACATTAAATTTTTGAAGTGCATAACTGGGACAAAATAAAGGGAGAGAAACCATAGATAGAAAATTTAAAATTACTCTTCCTTCTGGAAACAGCGTTTGGAGCTGATCCTCTCTAATCTCTATCATTTTTGTTCCAAGTTTTGAGAATTAACTGTCCCTTGAAGTACTCGGACACGTACACATGAATTTCTTTCGCCAAATCGACTACAAAAACAAGTTCTACATGTCGAAATTGCGATCGCGAAGGGTTTACAACGAAGAGGTTTTCAATAAGAACACTAATCAATAATTGCATGTTGAGTCAACTGGCCGGCCAAGCAAAGCTTAATTAATCAACTTTGAAATTGTATGCAGTAGGAGAAGTAGAGGTGGATGATTCGAAATAACTTTCAAGGGAATTGACTCAAGTGCATGTGCAAGAGATCTTTCTAGCTATATTCTTAACAAGTGTCTTGTGGCATAATGGAAGAACTTCCAATTAAGGTGTTGTGATGTCAAAGAAAGAGGGAGAATTGTTAAGACTTATAGGGGATTAGGATATCATCCATGAATCATAGTTTCAAGCCAGCTTTGTCAAATTTAAAGGATCAGGAGACTAATTTAAAAAATTGATAAATTTTTAATATGAAAATGTAAATAATATATAAAACAAGCATGGTAAAATTTCAATAAACTTTTAGGGAGAAAAATACACTGCTGATATTTTCCAAGTCTTTGCTTTTGACTATAAAATATACATGGTTTCATGTTTAATTTACCAGAATGAAATTAAATAATGCTTAAAAAATATTAATTTTAATGTTTTTCAAACTAATGTCAACTATATATTGAGAGTCAGTCAACTAGATTCAAGTTATTTGGATTTTATGCTTGGTTTTATATGGATTCTATTTTTTCATATATATTCTTGTATCTCCTTTGTCTTTGTTCATCAAAATTCAGCTTGCTCAGATTATTGAAACTCATATTTTGTTGATTGTTTTGCTTATAGAATGCAATCTCTCAAATTAAGAGCTCCTCGTTTATTCTTTTTTGCATGTCTTTTTTATGTTTTTGATCCCACTGAATCCCTAAACATTATATATTCCTACTGTGATACTGGAAACAATTACACTTCTGGGAGTGTCTGATAAGAGTAATTTAGGGGGAGAGAAGAACAGAGAAGAACAGAGGAGAACAGAGGAGAAAATAGGTTTAATCAATCATAATCTTTTATTCAATCAATCGAATCCTTAAATAGGATCCTTAACTAATGTCCTTACGAAAATAGGATTGCAATTACTTTAAGGAAAAGAAAGACTCCTAGCTAATTAACTTAACAAGACTCCTTAATTAATTTAGACTCCTAAATCTAGTTGATGACTTATTGTTCGGTCCAACACCTGGCTACGACCAACTCCTCCCTTTTGCATGTCTTCCTTGCATGCGTTGCTTCATGCACCTGCGTGTGCCCCTTCACCTTACTTGGGCTCATTTGGCACATAACATTCCACCCCTCCCAAATTATCCTTGTCTGCAAGGATAAAATCAGGATAAGTACGAGAAAAATGCCTTTGGTTCTCCCACGTCGAGTCTTCTGCTAGAGCGCCCACCCATTTCACCAATATTTCCGTTTTAGCTCGATAATGGCCCTTGCGAATCTCTCTTCGATCCAAGATTGCCTCCGGCTGCGGAAGAACCGTGATGTTATCAGAAACTGTAGGTAATGTCTGTGAAGTACATGGTGCAGGTCCCAAGTGTTTCCTCAACATACTGACATGGAACACATCATGTATTTGAGAGCCTTCTGGAAGTGCCAATCTATAAGCCACCTGACCCAACTTAGCGATAATCTGAAACAGACCAAAAAATCGAGGAGAAAGCTTCAAGGAGCTACGGAATGCTACTGAGTTTTGCCGATAAGGTTGTAACTTTAAATACACATAATCGCCAACTGAGAAATTCACCTCCCGATGATGTTGGTCTGCCTGAACCTTCATCCTATTACGAGCAATCTGTAGGTTGTTACGTAAATCACGTAAAATGGAGTCTCTATCCCGGAGATATTCATCAACAGCCTGTACGCACGATGTTCCAGGAACATACGTCAACAAGCTTGGTGGCGGGATGCCGTATACTGCCTCGAAAGGTGAGATTTTGGTGGACGTGTGGACTGCCGAGTTGTAGCTAAATTCCGCCCATGGAATCCAGTCTACCCATTTGCGCGGCTGATCCCCTGCAAAGCAACGCAAGTATTGTTCTAACGTGCGATTGACAACCTCCGTCTGACCGTCGGTCTGCGGATGGTAACTCGAGCTCATACAAAGCTTGGTTCCCTGCAACTTAAACAACATTTGCCAAAAAGAACTGATGAATACCTTGTCCCGATCACTTACGATTGATTTCGGAATCCCATGAAGTCGGACAACATAGTTGACAAAGGCCTTAGCTACTGTTGATGCTGTGAACGGATGCTTCAAAGGAATAAAGTGGGCGTATTTCGATAGTCGGTCTACTACCACCATGACCACTGTGTTGCCGTTCGATGACGGTAAACCTTCCACGAAATCCATTGAAATTTCTGACCAAATTCGCTCCGGAATTGGCAGAGGTTGAAGCAACCCAGCTGGCTTCATGCAGTCGGTCTTGTACCTTTGACATGTGTCGCAACCTCTCAAGAATTCCTTCACTGTTCGTTGCATGTTTGGCCAAGCGAAGTCATGCTTCAGTCGAGCAAGAGTCTTGTGGTACCCAAAGTGGCCACCCACTGATGAAGCATGATAGTCAGATAAAATCATAGGAACCAAAGTAGAAGTGGGACTTAAGTAGGCCTTGTTGTCTCTAAACCAAACCCCATCTTTGGTGGAGAATTTGTGGCACGAGGAAGCATCAACTTTTTTTGCCAAGTGTGTGTAAAAAGGGTCTGTTTGAACCTCTTGTTGAAGCACATGCCGCCAGTCTGCTTGCGGCAAGGAAATAGCCATATAATTAAATTCGACTACCCGTGACAAAGCGTCCGCTCCTTGATTCTCCGACCCTTTTTTGTACTCGATTTCATAGTCGTAACCGAGGATTTTTGGTAGCCACCGAGTTTGAGCCGGGGTTGTGATCCGCTGCTCCAAGAGATACTTGAGGCTCCGATGGTCCGTTCGAACTGTGAAAGGTTTCCCTAGAAGGTACGGACGCCATTTCCGGATTGACTTGACAATTGCGAGCATCTCCTTCTCGTATGTTGACAAGGACAAGGCGGAACCTTTCAATGCCTCACTAAAATAGGCTATTGGGCGGTCATTCTGTAATAAAATGGTCCCGATGCCCACTCCACAAGCGTCACTCTCAATTACGAAGCGTTGCGAAAAATCAGGCAAACACAGGACCGGTGGCGAGGTCAGCGCCTCTTTTAGCTGAGTAAAGGCCCTCTCGGCTTTAGTATCCCATCTGAATCCATCCTTGGTTAGGAGTTGAGTCAACGGCGCAGCGATGCTCCCAAAGCCGCGCACAAATTTTCGATAATACCCGGCCACTCCGAGAAACCCACGGACTGCCTTGATCGTGGTTGGTGTCGGCCACTCTATGACACTTTTGATTTTTTCTGGGTCGACCGCTACCCCTTCTTCAGATATTATATGGCCAAGGTAATCCACCTGTAAAACACCGAACCGACATTTTGATTCTTTTGCAAACAACTTGTTAGTAGATAAAATTTCAAGAACCAAGTGTAAGTGAGAGAGATGGTCATTCCAGGTTTTGGAGTACACCAAAATATCATCAAAGAACACAAGAATGAACCGCTGAAGGTGTGGTCGAAAAAGGTCGTTCATTAGGCTTTGGAAAGTGGCCGGTGCATTCGTGAGTCCGAATGGCATCACTATAAACTCGTAGTGTCCCTCGTGAGTTCGAAAAGCAGTTTTTTGTATATCCCCCTCATTGACGCGGATTTGATGATAGCCAGATCGCAAGTCTAGTTTTGAATAGAATTTAGCCCCATGAAGTTCGTCACAATAATAGCAAAGGCCCTTCTCTCGACGTTCCCGAGCCTCCTGATTGGTGATTCGACGGAAAGTGCCCGGTGAATTACTTGGACCGTGAGCTGGTCTTGGTAGTGGAGGGGGTCCAAGCACACCTGCTGTCGGATTGGCTATGGGTCGCGATAGGTTCTGAGAGCGGAATGGAAACTGATATTTTCTTTGGATCGAGTTCCTCTCCTCTACAAGTCGTGCCACTCCTATCGCATCGGATAACGATCGGGGCTGCTTGATTTTAACGTCCATGTGAATCTCTTCTTTAAGACCTGCAATAAAACAGCCAATTAGGAAAGTCTCCGGTAGTCCATCCACCCTATGTGACAATTTCTCAAAGGACTCTTGGTATATGGCCACAGTAGACATCTGCTTGAGACGTGTTAATGCTTCTGAAGGATCCTCGTAATCGGTTGGCCCAAAACGTACCATCACCGCCTTGGTGAATTCGTTCCATGTAGTTGGTCCGCGGAACTTCGTGAGCCATCTATGCCATTGCAAAGCGATTCCCTCCAAGTGAAACGATGCTAACTGGACCTGTTGGTTTGGTTCAATATTTTTAAACTCGAAGTATTGCTCCGCCTTATACACCCATCCTTGAGGATCGTCTCCGTTAAACTTTGGAAAGGATAATTTTAGGTGGAGATTGTTGCGATCTGTGGTGTAGTTGGAGCGTGAATGACTAGGCTGGTGTGATGATTCAGCCTGTGCGAATGGGTTGTCATCTGACTGAAAGTTGTGTGGTGGGTTGTGATTTGTGGGTTGAGTGTTTGGGTGTGGAAACGGTTTCAGTGCCTTAAGTTCTGCTAATACTGTTTGTAAGGCAGCATTAACTTGATCGAAACTTGACTCATGTCGAGCCAAAATTTCATTCACCTCGTTGCGAAATTCTGTATTGGATTTGCCGCGAGTATCCATAACGGTCCAGGGATCTTGAGTCTCTGATACCACTGATAAGAGTAATTTAGGGGGAGAGAAGAACAGAGAAGAACATAGGAGAAAATAGGTTTAATCAATCATAATCTTTTATTCAATCAATCGAATCCTTAAATAGGATCCTTAACTAATGTCCTTACGAAAATAGGATTGCAATTACTTTAAGGAAAAGAAAGACTCCTAGCTAATTAACTTAACAAGACTCCTTAATTAATTTAGACTCCTAAATCTAGTTGATGACTTATTGTTCGGTCCAACACCTGGCTACGACCAACTCCTCCCTTTTGCATGTCTTCCTTGCATGCGTTGCTTCATGCACCTGCGTGTGCCCCTTCACCTTATTGAGAGGTAATTCTCAACTCTCAAGTACAGCTATAAATAGTTTTCAAAAAAAAGGAAACAAAAAAAATATATATATATATCTGGTAGTATAATATAATAGCAATGGAAATTGTGGAAGTAGGAGCGAGCAACTGCATAACAAAGGTGTTTTTGAGATGCTTAACATTAAAAATAGCACGTCACAAAAAAATTGGACATTGACAAGAGAAAATCACAAAACAATCATCTCTTGAAGATCATAATGGTAGAGAATTGGCCAATGTAAAATCTACATTAGTTATCATCCATTATGGATATCGGGTATTTCAATTCAAGGTAAATTTGAAATGATAAAAGGTATGTCTATGTCGCCCGTTACATTGAACTCCAAACACAAACATTTAGTTGTTATAGATCTCAATAAATTCTGAAAAAACTTATAAACTTCTACGGCGTGAAGGAAGGATACTGAAAATTTCTAATAAGATACAAACTGCTTGCATTTATAGAATTTTTTTGAACAATAGGTATTTTATAAAATGTAACAATATGCATACCAAACAAAATGAAATTCACAGGGAGCTGAGCTCAAACTTCATACTTGAACTACCAGATAATTCATAAAATTTCTTTCCTCTGCACTTCGATAACCTGCAACCATAAATATAAATTAAGATCGTAGATATTCAAAAACATATGTATGTCTTTAATGAAAATGAGCTATCCAAATGGTAGAATTTGACTTAATATAGTATAATTTTTGGAGTGCCAGCAGCCAATTACTTTCCATTTTATCAATTTTCGGTGTAATAATACTATATTATACCTTCATTGTAATTGTTTTGAAAATATTGTAAGATTAAAATGTACATTTAAATTAATTTAAATTGATTTTATTAATTAATATATATATATATATATATATATATATATATATCTTCTTGTAATTTCAATTAATAAAATCAATTTAAATTAAGTTCAAATTAATTAATGACTGTTTAAGTTTTTTTTTTTTTTTTTTCTAAATCAAAATGAAAAAAATTATTTTAAATTAATATTAAGAAAAATATATTTATTATTAATAAAAAATAATGAATACAATCAATTTAATAAATTTCATATACCATTTACTGAATTGGAAAAGATAGAAAATAAAAGTGAAAAACATTGAAAACATAAAACTAAAAATGTGTTTTCTTTCAAAAACATGTCAACAAATATGACCTGCAACGCCCCCACCTCTCTCTCAACCTCACCTTTTAATGCATGAACTCCATCATCTTTTTCTTCTTTATTTTTTCTTCTAAACTTTTTTTTACTACTATTAATAATAAATCGTTACTGTTAACAAATGTGAGAACTTCCATAAAGGCAATGAATGAATTCTCATTCTCATTTAATCATTTATGTGTATTTTTTTTTTACAGATGCCACTTGCTTCTGCTTGTGGTGGTTTCTATGCAACAATTGGTGACTGCATAAGATACCTGGTTTTACTTTTTCCTTTCCTAGTTCGGGTGGCTCAATGTTGGAAACTTCGGGGAGAAAGATATCACTTTCTGAATGGTTAGTTTTCTATTATTTTTTCTAGTTCATTATATATACTCTCTTAGTTTTGTGTTAAGAAAAATTGGTTCCTTTGATTGAATAATTATGTTCCATTAGTATTGAAGTTTTAAATTTCTTTTTTAATAGTGAGTTGTTTTTATTATTTACTAGGCTTGGTTGCACGTAATTGATCTATGTTTATGTTTATGTTTCATTGAACTTTTTTCATATCTAAATGTTTAGATACGATTATTATGAAATTACTTATTAATAGTAAAAATAATAATAATAATAACGAAAAAGAAAAATACAAACTTAAAATTAGGGAGGCAATAAAAGATGTATAAAATGTATGCATAAGCTTAAATCTTCATGCTTAGGGGCGGAATTTGGGCCTGGTTAGGGTGGTCTGTTTTTTCTTTAAAAAAATTAAGTTTTTTTAATAGTTCTATATACATCCCATTCAATTCTAAGTACACCCCATCCCAATTCTAATTCTAACTTAACTTACCATATTTTTTCTTATCCCAATAACTTAAAATTTATACATCAAATCCATTCAAACCCATTGGATTTCCTTAACCAAGTGAAAAATCAAATTGGAAATTTTAACCCTTTAATAACTTAAAAATCAAATGGAATATGTAATAGAATATGTATTTTAACCCTTTACTAGGCTTGGTCACACGTATTTGATCTATGTTTATGTTTATGTTTCATTGAACTTTTTTCATATATAAATGTTTGGATACGATTATTATGAAATTACTTATTGATAGTAAAAATATTGATTAAAAAACAATCTATCAACCTAGTTATAAATAAATCACACAAGAATGTTTATGGCATAGCTTTTAGGCAATAAAGACCTAATCAATTAAGCTATCAAAAATAATCTCAATCATATAATGAGATTAATTAGCTAGATATAAAATAGGCATGAAAACCTAGCTAACATAAATAACCCAATCAATACATAATCTCAATCATGTATGTAGAAATTACTCAAAGAACATAATAATAAAGAAAAAGAAAAATACAAACTTAAAATTAGGGAGGCAATAAAAGATGTATAAGATGTATGCATAAAAGCTTAAATCTTCATGGTGAACCAATAAGAATTCGTTTTAATCATATAAAAAATTAGAAAAGATGATAAAGAACTCATAAAAATTATACAATTTCCATTGAGATTTGAGACTAAACATTCGATCTTTAGCATCAAACCAATAATGTATGATTTATCCATAAGACTTGATTATCCATTCCATTCTACTGAAATCGCAAAACTTTAGGTTTTTAAATGCAATCAATTCATAAAATTTGATAAAAATATATAAATAAAATGCTCCAAAATGCACAATCCAATTTCTTTTGATTTTCTTACTGTCCACCTCTTAGCTTCATTGTAATTTGTAAACCTGACAGCTATGAAAAAAATATATTTGAACCATTTGATTATAGGATATCATTCTTATAACTCTACATCTTTAGTAACACTACCGGCTCTGATTGCTCAAAACCTCCTGAAATAAACACTCATAGATCTAACTGGGTATACAGAGATATAACCTTATTGTATTCAGGATAAAATACAGACAAAATAAAATTTGAAAATTAAAAAAGAAGTACCTTGATGTAAGTGGAAGCCGAATTAGGCTGACAAAATCCTTTGCCTTCACAAACAATAAAATAAAATATAGCAACTAGTCTTAAATTGAGTCTTATAAATAGAAATAGAAATAGAGAGAGTCATACCTTTATCCAGAGAACTGGTGAACAAATGAAGAGAGATGATGAACAAATGAAAATAAAAGGTCTCATTTCCAAACATTTGTTGAGATATGTGATACTCTGTCATTTTATTTACTTTCTGTACAATACCCAGCCACCCATGGCCTTATCTGAATCAGAGAGCAGGTCAACAACTCTGATATGTTCCCCCCTCCCTCCCTCTCTCTCTGCATTGTCTTTGATAGGAATGAAAAATCACCGATGGCAAATTACTTAATAAATCTGGACTAATACTAGAATGAGAATGACATTTTTACCCTTTCTCATGTAATGTTATTCATGTATTTTAGAGCATTTGTAAATCATGTAAGGGTATCATTGTCTGATAACTATATAAAAAATTATAAAGGTAGAAAATAAAATGACATATATACCCTTCTTTGTTAAGAACCTACGTTATCTACTCAATAATTTTGGATAATATCAAGGGCATACATGTCATTTCATTTTCAAACAAAAATATTCATCAATCTTTCTTTCTTTTTGTATAGAGGTAATAGATATTGCCATCATGACTTGGTACCAATACCCATATAATTTTCAGTTTATATATTTACCTTTTGTTTATGGTGTTAACTGACAAGTTATAATAACTTATTGATTTTATTTGTTTGTAATTTCAGGTTTTAAATATTTGACTGCCATACCGGTAATTGTTCTTTCGGCGCTTAAATATTTTTTCTCCCATGACTGGATATTTCATACGTGGATCTTTTTTGGTGTTGTCAACTCCGTCTATTCTATCTACTGGGACGTGGTAGTGGACTGGAACTTGAGGTATATAAATTGCCTCTTACTCCTTAATACAATAGTTCAATTTTCAATTGTTGAGGAAAAATGTTGTTATAATGCGCCAAATGCTATTTTCTCTTTTGTAGAAATTTTGCTGTAGTTTTCAATGCAGACTCACCAAATTTTTGGTATCAACTATCGGTAAGGATATATATATATATATATATATATTAATGAATTGGTAAATGATTTGATTGCATACATATATTATATTAATGAATGTATTTGCAGGCGTATATTTGGGCAGCATTGAGCAATGCCTTCCTTCGCTGTTCATTGCTATGGTCGTATGAGCTACTGAAGTCAGAGAAGAAGAGAGTCCTAATTATGTTCATGCTCACGGCACTGGAAATTTTCCGTCGCTTCCAATTCACTGTTTTCCGTGTGATCGCTCTTCTACCACAACAGCCGTCACCGGACAATGGAGCTCTTCTACCACAACAGCCGCCACAAGACCCACAGGACCTACCGAATGAGATAGAAGTGGATACTGCCTAGTGTTTTTATATACTAGCTTCTAGACATCTAGTTATGAGAATAATTTCCCTTCTTTTATTATTTATATAGTTTTGGATACACTGCCTAGGGTTTTTTCAGAATATGATCGATTATGATGCTTTTTCTCTTAGGTCAGTCCAACTTAAAAAAAAAAAACTGAGAACAACAGTTTGAGCAAAAATATTTTTGAATATTACTCATTATTATTTTTTAATTTAAATTTAAATTTTAACATATAGCAAAAAAAAAAAAAAAAAAAAAATAGTAATTTTGATCACTTTGAAAAGAATAAGATAACTTATGAATACATCACTATTCTTTTGTTCCTATGGGAAGATATAAATCTCAATTGAGTATCTTAGGAATCCAACATTATTCTCCTTTTTTTTTTTTTTTTTTTTTTGGCTAAATAAAGGATCCCAGACTAATTTTTTTATATGTCACTCTACATCCTATTGTTGTATGGTTAAGACTTCATATAATTTATAAAATAAAAATAAAAATAAAATGTAAATAGATAATTTATGAAGTATAAAGAGGAAAAAAAAAACGTTGTCTTCTAAAAAAAACTAGTTTGGAATGTCTTCAGAATTTTTTTGTCTTGTTAGGTAATTTTAATTCAGGTTAATATTGTCATTAATAATAATAATAATAAAAAAATACAATGTAAATAAATAATTTATGAAGTGTAAAAAAAACTCTCTAAATTTTTTTCTTTGCTTTTATATATTCTGGTATATGGATACTGTTTTCCTTAGTTTGTCCAATTTTAGAAAAAATAAATAAATCATATTCTCTTCTTATTCTTATGGAGTAACCAAACAATTTCCTATATTAGCTTTTAGTTTGCATTCATGATTACAAATCCAGAAAATCAAGGTGTTATTATTGTTACCTTAAGGAAAATTAAGTTTTCAATTTGCAAAATAGGGATCAAAGTAGATTTCTTGGATTCTAAAATTCAAAATGTTGATTCAAAGTAGCAAAAATTTAGAAGTCTTTTTTTTTTTTTTCTTTTTTTAACAATTACAATTAATCAACGGGTGCCGATATTAACATCCATAAAACTTATTAGTACACCCATATATTTATTAAAAAAATTAATTACAAAAATATCACAATAGAAATTTACCAATAAGGATAAATAACTTTAATTAAAAATAAACAAAATACTATATACGCTCATTAATTACATTCATATCTTCAACCATATTTCTTTATTAAAAAAAAAAAAAAAAACTTACCTTTCAAAAAAATAAACTTATGATAAACCCTAATTTAACTCTAATTTTATGTCAAATATCAAACTTTTTCATCAACACACGATTATCATATTGTTTTTGTTTTTGTTTTATGTATAGTTATGAACTCTATCGAAAAACAAAATATATATATTTGAAGGATCAAGATCCTCTCCTTAGCTTGTTTTTCCTTGACTTTCCATAATCCAATGACACCTAAGCAAAATACAAAATACATAGTCAAGATTGATTCACTTTTTTTTCTCTCATGTGACTTGATATTTGAATTGCACTTGAAGAATGCCAAGAAAAAACAAGGACCAAGGAGAGGATCCTAACTCATTTTTTAACGATAGTTGTAGATATTAACAATTTTTTTTTTTTTTAAAGATAGTTGTATAAATAAGAAAATTTCAGATTGAAAATCTCTTAACCTCATATACGGTTCCACATATTTCTTTTTATAAGACTCCTACATTTGAGATATTTCCAAAAATAAATTGGACCGTCATTAAAAGAGGATTTGATTCCAAACATAATATGATATATATATTTTTTTTAAATTAGGTATGATAATAATTTAAGAGTGTTTATAAATAATATGTATTAAAATGAATATATTTATTTTAATAAAGGTATTATTGGCATTAGGATGGGTGCTGACAGTAATATTTATTTCTTAAATTTTAGACATGAGTGTATTTATAAAAATAGGTGTACTAATAACTTTTATGGGTGTCAATATCCGTACCCTTAATTAATTTGGGGGTTTTGGGGAGGGGATGACTCAAACTCACAACCTTCAAGGGTGTAAGTGAGAAGTCTTTTGAATCACAAAATTTGGCTACCGATGAGTAAAACATATTCCAATTTCACCCAAAAATATATTACTTCCTAAGTTCCTAATGAGAGAAAGAAATTTATTTTTATTTTTTTGGAGTACAGGAAAATTAATTCTTGATCTTTGAATACTATTCACACACAAATTAAAAATTAAATTTCATTATGGAAAAATATAAGTCAAGTCCCCCTACTTAAGGATATTGGATTCCTAAATTATTGTGATGGGGAATATTCAAATTTCCTATTTGTTCAAATATAATATAATAGTATCCCTTAATATAATAGTAAAGTTTGCTTTTGACACAAATAGTGGCTCTTCGTCAAACTATTAACTTTTGATACTATTCGTTCAACTCGAACTCAACCTCATCTTATGAGTCCTCAATTAAATACTATATATTATTTCCTGATCTCTCTCTCTCTCTCTCTCTCTCTATATATATATATATATATATATATATATTATCTTCTCCAACCCTATGTAGTAGTCTCTCTAAAAAACTCTGTGTAGTAGTCTGCTTAGATTATGAAACCATACATCATTTAAAAGCCAAATATTACTGTTTTACTCTCTATATATATCTACTCAATCCCACCAGCACCACCCCAATCTCTTCCTCATGCCGACCTGGCTATTTGATCTTTTTTTTCGTTATCCATGGATACTTCCACTTGTTTTTTGTTCTCCATACTTGTACTTCTTAATAATGTTTGCAATCGAACTATGCATTCGCATGTGCCATCCTGATGATGAAGCAAATCAGATACCAAGATATCAAGAATACCCGGATCCTCTTGCTTGGTTGGATTATTACAGATTGGTCAAATGGCACTGTGCTCTTTTCAAATGCTTTAATTGCCCTGACTGGGATTCTTCCTTAATCGAATCGACATCCATCACTTCAAGAGATCAAGAGAGCCCGGCCCCTGAATCTGGTGTCAGCTCATTACAACCCCAATCACAGTCGACACTTGAACCAAGTAAGGCTCATTAATGTTAATTGCAACATGTTATCTGCATCGATGGCAGCCAATCTTTGTATTTGTAGTTTATTTATCTTTACTTATTTATACTATTTATTTAGTTTTAATAGCTACATGAGGAATAAATAAATAAATTGAATTTCAAACCCTATTATTAGCAGACATGGGTGGATCCGGCATTTTTTTTATAGGAAAAATCTAGGTTAGCGAGGCCCTTTCTTTGAAAAAATAAAAATAAAATATCATAATATTATTATATAACTATAAAATTTTGAATGAAGAATTTTGTATAATAATCTTAACTATTATTAAATGTTCATTTATTTTAATTTTTAATTATTTGGGATGATCCTTTCAAAAAATAAAATAAAAAATAAGATGATGATAAAGGTTTGAGCTGAGTTGATATTGTTAGCGGATTTACTCCAGGACATGTTACATCGTTTGATTGCTTTGGTATTTATTAATATGCATGGGAATACATTATACCACGTACGTACCCTTTTTTACCAGATTGCAATTTAGAAGTAGTTTCTGAAGAGGCAAACAACTACCAACATGTTATCTGCGTGGATGCTTGCAAGCATGAGACAGGTTCGTTACAAAAATTGATTACCAGATTGTGGGATTGGTTTTGTGCACCTTTCAAATGCTTTTATGACCCTGACAAAGACAGATCTTCATCTTCCTATTCCCAATTACCAAACGAATGTGAAAAAACGGCAAACGAATCGACGTTCATCACTTCAACTGAATCTGGTACACAAAATTTTTATGAATGATCAATATGTGCATTAATTTATAGCTTTACCATCCATACAAATTATTCTCACACATTTTCATCAGGTGGACAACACATCATCAACATTGAGTGAGCTTGTGGACATGGGGTCTTGATCATATTATCAAACCTTTTTACTTATGACTGACTATGTACAATTGGATGATGAATTTTCGGAGTTAAGATTTTGAAGTTTTTTGTTTTGCAGTATGCATGATTTTTAATGTTATGACTTTCTATTTTTTTTTTATTATTTATTTATTACTGTTACTATATTCTCTTATGGTTTTTTTTAGGCTTTTGAAGTCGATCGATACACCATATTCATAAAGATCTCTAGATTTAAATTAAATATTTGGAAATTGTGAACACAAGTTAAAAATTATAATGATGGACTTGAATTTTTAATGTTAAGACTTTTTATTGTCTTGACCCTAATTCCTTAGGTTGTTGATTTTGATTGAAGATGGGCAGAGGGAGATCTGGAAAACAAAAAATGAGATCTCTTCCAAAAAAAAAAAAAAACTCTTTAGTTTCTTTATAAATATTGGGAACTGAAAATTTTCGTTTCCATAGAGATCTGGGAAAGTTACCATCCTAAAATTTTATTTATTTTTTTGGTTTTTTTTTATAATTGTTTTTTAAATTATGAACCAGAAATCTTTTATATTTTGTTTTTTAATTTTTAAAAGTAAAATGACTTTATTGCCCTTATTACACGCCGAGTCTCCGACATATGTTAACTCTAAGTCTCTAATAGTCAAAGGATTAGTCAAGGGTACTTTCATCAAAAGTTAGGGGTACTTTATTGCAATTTTCCTTAAGAAATCAGTTTGGAGCATCTTTAGAACTTTTTTTGTCTTATTTGGTAATTTTAATTCAAGTTAATATTGTCATTAAAAAAAATTAAAATGAAGTGTAAACAGATCATTTGTAAAGTGTAAGGAGAAGATGTCTTTATTTTATTTTTTTATAAAATGAGTGATGCTATTGACAATCCACTAAATATTTTTTTACACTCCATTTTAATTTTTATTATTATATGACAATTTTACCCTAATTAAAATTACTAAAAAAGATAAAGAATTTCTAAATACACTACAAAACAATTTTGCAGGCTCCAACATTTTTTTTTAATATATATTCAATATCATTAAGGACTCCTCTTGAACTTCTCTGCAACCTAGAACATCATCCGAAGGTATTTGTTCATGCCTGCGGCCCTGGAGTCCAAAATGTCATGAAGGAATGAAACAAAACAGATGGATGCCAAGCCACATTTCTCTTCCATTGCATCCTATATAACAAGATAATTTTTTTTTAAAAAAATTGTCACAAGGCTTCTACACAAAATGAGTTATTGATGGTAACGAATGACCTACCGGACCAATAAGCTTAAACACTTCAGGAGGTGCAATATTTGTTTCAAGATGCTCAAAGAGCAAATGATTCAATAGCTGAGTCAGTTCTAGCACTCTATAATGTCAACAGGGCCGTAGCTCAGCCGGTAGATAGACGAGCTTGGGGATTGGGCAAATGACTCGCAGGTCAACAACTCGAATCCTACCAATGGAGAAAGCTTTAAAAAAAAATACTTGATTCCAAAGTAATAGATATTGTCAAGGGAAAAAAAAAAAAAAGTTCTAGCACTCTACAAGGAATTGGACTGTCTTTTTTGTCAGCACCAAATACCAAGATGACGGGGGAATACTTGGACATTGAATCTGCTCATCAAAGACCGGTCACCGCACTCCATAATTAGAACCACAAAGTTTAATAGTATGGCTAAGGCTTTAGGTAAAGAGAATACGAATGATTTTTAAAAATTTGTCAATTTCAATATTCAATGAAAAAATAAAATGATTTTTTTTATTAAAAAAAATTAGGGTTTTATGATACGGTGTTTTTAAAAAAATGAGTGTCAAAAGATAAAAAAAATAATTTTGAAACAAAATAATTTTTTTAAAATTTTATGTATTTCAAATGAAATGTATTTAGAAAATAAATGTGAAAAGATAAAATTGGATTGTAAGAGAAAATCTCTATAAAATTGTGGGTATTTTAGTTATACTTTTTTTTTTTTTGTTGTGTTAAACAATGGGTGTTGAGAGAACTTTTTTATTTGGATATCCTATTTGTTCAAATACAAAATAAGGATCAGAATCCAAAAAATCAAGATTTTCCAAAGTAGAGATAAGGTCGATTTTGTAGATCTTCAAATTCAAATTTCAAAATGGGTAATTACAAAGAAAAAATATTAATAATTCAAAAAGGTGATTCGAATTCAGAAAATAAAGTTATTGTTATTGTTATTATTTCGAAGAAAAATCAAAATTTTAATTTGGGAGATAGAGCTAAAAGTAGATTTCGTAGATCCTCAAAATGTAAAACCAAAATTACTTTAAAAAAAAAAAAATTAAAAAAAATTGGAGAAATTTTTAGTAGAGTTTTTGAGCAACAATGCATTTAAAACATATTTCAACTTCTCTCAAAATCATCCGGGTTGTAAATTAAGTTTTTAATTTCCGAGATAGAAAACAAGGTAATTGTTTGGATTTTCAGTCAAAATGGTGATCAAAATTATCGAAAATTTAGAAGTGTTTTTGAGGCACAAATTTTGGCTGCCGATTAGTAATACATATTCAACTTAATGGCACGTACTGATATGGGTGGGAAGTCTAAATGAAGTGTTGCAAAAGTCCCCAACTAGGGCCAACTAGGCGTTGCCTAGTCCCTAGTTGGCGGTCCATTGCTCCAACTAGGTGGTTTATTACCTAGTTGGTCTAGTCGGTCAAAGTCAACGACTAGTTGCCGTTGACCGATTATGTTGATTTTTTATTTATTTATTGACTTTTTGGAATTTTATTGGGTTTGTTAGATTTTGTTTAGTTGTTTATGGATTTTGATTCTCAATATTAAGTTTTTTGGAATTTTATTTTCAATTTGAGGTTCAATATATGAAATAGTATGAACATTTACTCAATTACAAAATATATATATATATTAAAAAAATTCAGACCAACTGCCGGCCTGCCGTCGGTCGACTTCCAGCCAACCGCCTAGTCCCCGACTAATCCCTGACTAGACGGGCTAGGCACTAGGTGAGGGGTCGCCTCCTGACTAGCGTCTAGCGCTTTCTGCAACACTGAAATGAAGAAAATTATTGATTTCTAACTTTTGGAATTTTTTTTTTATGAAATATTACAATAATTAGGGTTGAGGGAGAGAAACAGACTCGAATCCACAACCTACATTAATTTTTTATTATACTATAATTTGTAATTATACTCCATATTCTACCAAGTATGTCCTCTCTAACTGTAAAAAAAAAGTATGTCCTCTCTAGATTTATTTATAAATATCATAAAATCAAAGAATTATAAAATAAAATATTTTCTCTTTATAATACAATATCTTCTTTGGACACTCCTTTCTAAATATACTTCATTATAAAAATTAAAATATGAAAAATTTATAAAGACAATCAATTTTGTTACCAAATTATTTATTCTTTTTATCTTTTGACATACCATCTTAGAAACATAAATTTCATTAATTCAATTAAAATATATATATATATATATTAATGATGTCTTGTTGGAAGAGATTTCAAATCGCAGAACCTACTAAAATGTAGGTTTACTTCCATGGGTGGTTGAGTCTGATGATCTCAGTTATTAATTTGATTTCAACTTACCATAAATTTGCATTTCAATATGTTAGTCACTATGGATTTGGTGCTATTTAGATTCATTTTCACTAACTTAAAATGTCAAAATTAGGATCGATGTTTAATTTGGTAAAAAAAAACCTTATTAAAAGAATGCAATAAAACAATATTAATCTTAGACCATATGAATCACACATGCATCAATTCGTGTAAATGTAAATTCCTTTTTTTAAAAAAAAAATTAAAAATCTCAAATATGATTTCCTTTCAATGAATCTAACATATTATATAGAATAGTTTCCTTAATACAATCCAAAACAAATTGTTTTTATATAAAACAAAAAATAAATTAAAAACAGAAAATAGAATCCATAAAGTAAAAAGATTTTGTTATCAATATACCCTATTAAAATATAATAGCGGTGGTTTTTCAAACCCTCAATCTCCCATTCATCCAAAACTTCCACTCCAGTTCAACCTTATCATCAAGATCCAACTCTGCTTAGAATCTCTGAAAGTCCGAAACAATATATGATATATACATTTATAGAGTACTCTCGTCTTCATCATGGCCTTGCCGGAGACACGTACTAGTAATTTTTTTTATTGGATAAGGTACTGGGTGATAAGAATATTATGCTGCTGCTGCACAAACCAAGAACAAATTGGCGGTCCAAGGAAAACCATTGTAGGAAACTCTGTCGTCTACGATAGCCATGAAAGAATCGGCCGAGAGTACAGTGATTGTGTTATATGTGTGGAGGATTTCAAGGATGGAGACAAGTGCGGAATTCTTTACAAGTGTGAACATGTCTACCATATAGATTGCATCAATAAGTGGCTGACCAAGAGCAAGCACTGTCCACTTTGCCGTTGTTATGTTATTGACAATAGTAGTACGCCTTCAAAAAAAGAGAATTAGCTAGGTTTATTCTCGATTAATGAATGCTTATTATTATTATTATTATTATTTTTTTGAAATATTACAGTATGATATAAATTAAATACAATTCTTTTTGTTTATTAATTTTATTTTTTATATATATTTTGTAATCTTCTTGCTAACAATTTATTGTTTTGTCTCTATTAATCTATAGCATATAGTTTCTAGTTTACACAGGTCTTGGAATCTCTTTCAAAACTTGGCAGATAGTAGTAGCTAGGCTTCTATTCTTGCTTTATCTGAGCAGTGGGAAAGGAACCTCCCAATACATCATTTTTTTTTTTATCTGAGCAATTAGTAACCGTCTCAATTCTGATGAAAGAACTTTCCTCTAATAAATAGTCTTATTACTATATAAGATTTAGTTACTAACATTTCGCCTACGAACACCAGATTTGGTGGAGCGAAGATATAAAGCAAATCAAATCAACTGCTATATAACCCAAAAATATATTACATGGAGCTTGATTGCGATTCTGTGCCATTCAACAAATTAGTATCAAAAGCGATGCTTTCAAGATAAATATCAGATCCTTGACTGCAGGTATGTATATGGATGCTGAATAATCACTTTATCTCCTACACTCTACAGTCCATCCACGCCTACACTACTTTATCTCCTACACTCTACGGTCCATCCACGTCTACATTCTCATCATCACCCTTGTACTGCAACACATGGGGCTCGTATTCAGATATTATATATATATATATATATATATATATATATATAGAGAGAGAGAGAGAGAGAGAGAGAGAGAGAGAGAGAGAGTGAGGAGGCTCAAACATAAGGATAAATCTTTAAAAAAGGGGCAGATTACATTTTAATTTAGATCTTAATCACCCGAAAAATCTTCTAATTAAAAATTGCAAGGTCTTATAATGAAAAAAGAATGGCATACAAATGAGAACAAATATAAGCACAGCAATAATCAACAAACTGACATGTAAATAAGCATTTGGGGGAACTGGAGGAGGAGGGGGAAGTCTAAATGGCATCCTCATTCCTCGGGGCTGCATTTATTGCTCCTTTCTTAACTCTAGATGAATCCATTTCAACCTCCTCAAACTTCTCGATTTCAATTTCAGCTTCTTGTTCAATCATGTGAGCAGCAATGCCAGTTGGCGGCAAGAGAGACCCCGATCTCAAAACCTTTGACTGCACATTTGATTTTGCTAAAGTTTACATTTTCTTTCCTACCTTAAAGACAAATATTAAACGAGAAAAATTCACTTAATATCCCTTTTCTTTCAGCAAATTTTTCTCTCATATTTATATGAAATTTAACATTTTAAATTGGAAATAACCTCGTGTCAATGATTTATAAAAGTCAATACTAAGATAACTACGGAAACTTTTCACGTGTGTCATGCTTTACATAACATTTGATGTATGGTCTACCTCCCGACAAAAGAAAGTGATAAATAATGGAACATAAAGATTCACCTTATCTGCAGAGGAGAAGCCAGCAGAGATATTCTTTCCTCCCTTTGGTACTCCATTGTTTGCAGCCTCAACTTATGTATCAACATTTGATTGAGCAGGCTGCACATTCCACCGAGAAGGCTTCTTCTCAAATTGTCTAGATTCAGCCTGATGATGTCTTCCACCTCGTGCTACATTTGCTAGACCCCAGATATGTCAATATAAACAAAAATAAATAAATAATTATATATGAAATTACATGACAGAAAAATTAGTGATCATGGACATATTTTGAATCAAATAAATTGCATGGGAAAAACATTTAGCGACTACGAGCTTCTGGAAACAAGGCCTTAGGTCTAAAAGAACTTAAAATGGGCAACATATATAGAAGAAAGGAAGAGAGGAACAGTCAGAGGACAATGACAGAAAAATTAATGATCGTGGACATATTTTGAATCAAAATAAACTGCATGGGAAAATGTTTAGCGAGTAGGAGCTGGCTGCTGAGCAGAGAGGCATTTGGTCTAAAAGCCATTGGGACTTTGAAAGGGAAACGTATTACATATATAGAAGGTGAAGAGGAAGACGAGGAACAGTCAGAGGACTAGTGAAATAAATATGACCAATTGGATGATCTCTCAAAAGGCAAAATACCACCATTGAAGGATAGCATGGAAAGTCATGGGCCCCACTAATGCAACTAGTAGTCACAAACTCACAAATAACAAATATAAAGACATTTGCGTTCCTTACACTGGAAGACTCCTATGAAGCCACCAATGGAATGAGCTCTTATGGTTTTAGGCACTTGGATAATGCAAGAAATACACATCCACTTGAGAAGGCTATTATCCGGGTGAAAATGATGCCTGATGTGCCAGAAATTCATACATGGAAGAGCAATAGTAGATACATGTATATCAGTTATGTCTAACAATATACAGAACCCTACAAGGACTAATCACGGAGATTTTTATCTAGCAATCTTGATTTTCTATATTAACAGTAACATGGCTAATATTTAAAACATTCTGACCCCCCTTAATTCATGAAATTTTAAGACAATGAAAAGTTCAGGACCGGAAATAAATGCTTCAGATTCTAAACAGTTCACAGAAATAAATGTTAGAAAAAGATGTCTAGAGAAGTACCTTCTGGTATAGTTACATCGGCAGAGTCCTGACCAGCATGCAACTTTTTCTTCTTTGGAGAAGATGTAGTCTGCATCTCAGTCTGTGGGCCAAGTAAATGGTAATTAGTTGTCTCTCCATCACTAACAATATCGACACTTAAATTCTCTACATGCCAGCAGCTCCAGAAGCATATGAGCCAAGCTGATATCCTAACTTTTGAAGTCAAACTTGTGACCTACAAATTAGATATGATAAAGCAAATGTAAATACTATGTATTCAAATAACACATCATCAGAATAGAAAATTACACAGCAGTAAGTGACTCAAAGCAAATTATAACTTGCCTCTTAAGGTCATCTTGTATTCGTGAGTAACGATTATGTGCTTTGACAAACTTCATGATTTTCGAAGCTGTCCTAAATATTCAATAGTTGAGAATAAATCAGTGAGAAAGAAGGATCATTCATTCACAAGGAATTGTCCATTCAAACACATAATATATTATAGACAAAGAGGAGAGCAAATTAGTGGCCATCTAATTCAAATAAAGGATCAATAATGTTTCAAAGACATCTTTTTATTGGCAAATTGAGAAAAGATTTATCAATGTATAACTCAGAGAGCAAATAATCATTAATCATTAACAAGTTAGGTATTTATATGACTAAAACCAAATAATGTACAACTGTTTCAACTACATGTATTTTATTGGCAATATATATAGTAGAACCCATGCTAGATATGAATTCAGATTGATGATATATGTATGTTCAGATTTTCTTATTCTTTAAAATTCAAAAAATTGAAAACAATATAATGTCGGTGGACGAAGAACAAATTGAGAAAAGATTTATGAATATAGGAGCCGATAAGTTACCGTTATAGGACCCAAAAGATCGGCGAAGCTCAGAATCTCCATGAGCAAACGAGCACGTCTGGCGCGAACAGCGTCCCTTTTGATAGAGTACGCATAGCTTTGTTTTGTGCAGCTTCCGTTCAACCATTATGTTTTTCTATGAAGATAAAGAAAATAATCGATTCGCGTTACAGTATCTGAAGAAAAATGTTAGTGATAGTTTGTTTGGTTACTGAGAAAAAATTAACTCTGCTTGAACAGTTGAACTGAGCCAGAGCCGCTGAGACCCATGACCCGGGTCCAAATTTAAATTCAACCCGAAAGACAAAAACCATTTGGGCCTCTACTTGAACTGAGCCAGAACAGATCCGGATCAAAATTTATATTCGACCCGATAGACAAAAAATATTTGGGCCTCCGCTCACAAATAACAACAAACAAATGTTTCCCGAAGGGTGAGTTTTTTAGAATTAAAATTATACTTAAGATCTACGAATGATCCCTAAATATTAAATCAATTGAGTAATGCTACTTTGTCCAAATTTGGTGTCTAAATCTGGTGCCCAAATGACGTGCCAACACTGTCATACATTCATTTAGATTGTATTAGATTTGCTTGATTTAAATAAATGGATGAAGGTGTTGCCACGTCATTTTGGCACCAGATTTGGACACCAAATTTAGGCAAATTAGCATTACTCAAATCAATTGCATAGTTATATTACCTCATTAATTAGATATATTTAATAAGTTAATAATTAACATATAGGATTTATAAGCACATCATCTCTTAGTAGAGATGGTTGTGCACCTTCTTTCCACACATAGTGGTCAGGGGTTCGAGTCTCACTATACGCATTTTACAAGCATGTGTGGGGAGTTTTCTCCTGGTTTGTGGGAGCAACCCTATATCCGATTGTAAGAGTTGTAGTCCATATGTAACTTCTCCCCGATAGTGGGAGTAGTATTTCGGGCCGTTCTTGTAGAGTCTGATTAATCTCACCGGGTCCCAGCAGCAGTTGTATTTAAAAAAAAAAAAAAAAACATATAGGATTTATATTCTTTTTTCAATGAAACAATTCCAATATTATTTCAATTTCCTAGTACCTTTGAAGATATCAATAAAGCATTAAAAGAGTGGGTGTCAATTTTCACAATGTACTTAAAAAATAAATAGAGTAATGCTAGAGGGCCCAAAAAACCAACCCAAATTTTGGACCCAAACCCATGTGGCACACATCACATGGGGTATTGGAAAGAGTGAAGTGGGACCATGTTGTTTTTGATGTGTGCCACATGGGTTTGGGTCCAAAATTTGGGTTGGTTTTTTGGGTCCTCTAGCATTACTCAAATAAATATTCTGCAACCATCATTCCATTTACAAAATACAACAAAAGCTTAGAGGGCATTAGTATCTTATAAGCATAAACAATTCATTAAAATTTTGAAGTACATAACTGGGACAAAATAAAGGGAGAGAGACCATAGATAGAAAATTTAAAATTACTCTTGCTCAACCGCTTGAAAACATCAAGATATGGTGAATTTTTTTTCAAGAGCTTCTAAAAATTCCCAGGACTAGCACTAATTATATAAGAGATCTTACATATTTTTTATACGGGATTTCAAATAGACACCTTTGTTAATTGAAAAAATGTTCAATCAACACTTGTGTATTGAAATTCCGTAAAAAAAACATGTAAAATTTTCATGCCAAATAATTTTTTTATTATATATATGTGTGTGTGGGGACACATTAAAATACATACTAACTTCTTATATTGAAAATTATTTAAGGGTCATTTTAACCTCTCCAGTCTCCAGCTTGAGCCTTGAGGACTTGAGGTTTGATTTAGATACCGGAAATCAGTGAGCATACAAAATTTCAACAACATCAGAAAGAAAAAAAAAAGGAAAAAAGCAGCATCTGCGCATTAAAGGAGACAAGTGTGTGAGTCGATCTGTGCTACCTATAGTCTATAGAGATGAGTTCAACTCATTTTTCATCATCTTGCTTTCTTTTTATTTGTCAAAGTCTGCACTTTTTTTTGTGTGTAAAATCTACCCAACAAAAAAAAAAAATTACACAGCCAAAGTACTAGTTGTGTTTTCATTTTTATTTATAGTATGATAATAAAAACCTAATCTTTTTTTTGGCTGTGTAATTTTTTCTTGCTTTCTTTTTCTGTGCTACCTATAGAGAGCATTAAACTCGTTTTTCATCTTCTTGCTTTCTTTTTCTTTATAAAAGCCTGCTCTCTTTTTTTTTTTTATGTGTATAATCTACCCAATAAAAACCATAACTTTTGTTGTAATTATCATTTTTAGACCAAATACATGGGTTATATATTTGTATATATATCAACAAACTATGAATATGAAAGAGGAGTTCAATTTTAGATTTTTGTCTTGAGGCTTAAAAAGTCATGGCACTGAATATCTGTATATGTTATATATAAATATAAGTGTTTACATATATGTATATGTATGGGTGCATATGTATGTAGGGGTGGACCCACATTTAGACCAGGTGGGGGCCCGTGCCCCACCTCAATTTAAAAAAGAAAAAGGATTTTCGTTATAATAATTAACGTAATCATGACTATATAACCTGTTAGCACAGTTGGTTGGGTTACTCCTAAGTCACAACCATTGAAGGTGATGGTTCAAGTCCCTCCATTTTCATTTAGCTTAATTCTAACAATTTTTTATATCTTTTTTATTTTACCATCTTTTTCAATTCATTTCTCAAATTTTCATCTTTTTCTAAAATAAAACAATTCACTTTTTCTTTTCAAACCTCTTTACTACTCTCAATTTAAAGTTACCTAATTTAATTTTATTTTATATTAAATTATATATTATTATTTTAAATTTTTATTATTTCTAATCATTTTAGTTTGACATACCTAACGCATCCCATCAATAAACCCTAAATCTCAAATTTTTAATTTATTGTATGAATATAGTTTATCTATTATTATGAATCATTTTATTTTATCCTTAATATTTTTCTTTATTTTATAGTTTTAATTTATTTAGAATCAATAAATCAATAATTTATCAACAATTAGAAGAATAAAAGATTAAAAAAACATATCTAGTAATATTTATTAATCAATTATTTTGTATAAATATAAAGTGAATTAATAATAAATACAAAACAAAATTATGTATTATAAAATTAGATTGTAATTTATGTTGTTTTTCTTGTTATTATTTATTTATTAATATTGTGTTTCTTGTTTTTATTGTTGGAATTTGATTAAACTCAAACTTTGTTGACCAAGTCTTGTTTTTGAATAAGTCTGTATAACAGATTTGTAGGCACTGTTATGCAAATTAGTGGGTGGTTACTTAGTGTCAGTAAAGTAGGATTTAATTGAAGTTTTCTAGGAAGAAATCGTTTTACTTTACTTTTGTATTCACCTATAAATAGGTGATATTGTTTATTGTTTAAGATTATCTATTTTACAAATAAAATTTCCAGAGTTCTTCACTTGTCTATTTCTTCACTCTTCTATATTCTTCTTTCTATTATTTTTTCTGCTGAGTGTCTTTTGTTGTGTCTTAGAAATTAAATTTGCAAATCTAATTTCTTGCATTTGGTATCAGAGCCAAATTGTCCAGAGTTCTTGTTTTCTAAGTAGTTCACTTAGATTGCTTGTAAGCAGGTCATAAACATGAACGGAACAATTCAACCTCAGCTTCCGAAGTTTAGCGGAAAAAAATTTGATCAGTGGTGTATCCAAATGAAGGCGTTGTTTGGTTTCCAGGAGCTAAGCGAGATTATCGAAGCCGGATACGTTGAGCCAGCGGATCAAGAAGTAGCAGCAGCTCTCTCTCAAACCCAAAAAGACAATTTGAGAGAGAACAGAAAGAAGGACAAGAAGGCGTTATTCTTCCACTACCAAGCCGTGGACGAGATCGTCTTCGAAAGGATTTCAAGCGCAACAACAGCTAAAGATGCTTGGGAGATGTTGCAGAAATCCTACAAAGGTGATGAGAAGGTGAAGAGTGTACAGTTGCAAACTTTATGAGGTGAATTCAAAACTCTTTCTATGAAAGATTCTGAAACTATATCTGATTATTTTTCACGAGTTCAATCTGTTGTGAATCAATTAAGAGTTAATGGTGAAAAATTGGAGTATATACGTGTAATCGAAAAGATTATGAGATCTTTGACGGATCGTTTCGATTATGTTGTTGCTGCAATCGAAGAAGGAAGGGATCTTTCTACCGTGACAATTGAAGGATTGATGGGTTCATTATGCTCTCATGAACATAGAATGAATCACAGGGCTACAGCACCTGTAGAGAAAGCTTTTCAAAGCAAAGTCAATTTGTCAGGTACTAGCAGTTGCAGCGGTGACAAAACATCAAGCCAAGGCAAAAATGTTAGCTACAAGAATCATGCCTCCACATAGGAAAATAGTTCCAGTCAACAAGCTCTTGAAAAATCAAGGTATGATATATCCAAAATTCAATGTTTTCATTGTAAGAAGTTTTGGCATTCTCGATCACAGTGTAGAGTTCAATTTCCAAAAAGAAATTATGAACATGCTAACTACGCTGATGATGTCCAAGAAAAAGAAACCTTGTTGTTAGCTTGCAGCTCTTTAGAAAAGAACATCATGACGAATGGTATTTAGATACCGGGTGTAGTAATCACATGTGTGGAAAGAAGGAGTTTTTCTCTTACCTGGATGAATCGGTGCGTGGGGAGGTAAATTTTGGAAACAAAGCTAAAGTTTCAATTATGGGCAAAGGTAATGTTCTCATACGTTTGAAAGATGGTTCTCATGAGCATATCTCTGATGTATTTTATGTTCCTAGTTTACAAACTAGCAAATAAAAAAGAGCTTTTTCTTTATATAAAACTCAAAGAAAAAAAGTTTTTTGCACTGAGAAAAAAAAAAAAAAAAAAAAGATGACTTAGTAATTAGCAAGAGAGGATATAATTAACATACAGGTAACCATGCAGCTGCTTGCACTACTTCTGAAGATAGATAAAGCTGTACCACCAAAACAAGTTCTATAACCAAAATCATCCAATCGACACATTGAAAATATCACAAAGTTACAGTTTAATAAAAATATTAAAATATTCGTCAGTAATTTACAATTTACTTACCCGATATATCTCTGCTTTGAGATAATCTTGACCCAAGTCGAAAATGCTCGTATAGTTGATATTATCATGTTCAAAAACAACTTAAGTCAAACTCCATAGCAGAAATAAAAAGATCCGTAAAAAAATAAAATCAAATTATTATAAATAGAACAATTAAATTTAAAATTCTATGACTATGGTTTGTAATACAACTCTCACTTTTCTTGATTGATTTTATACATGAAAAATGTAAGTATATACAATGAAGAAGCTGGGGATTTCTATTACGGTATATAAGAGCTCAAAAAGGAAAAGAAAAGAAAAAACAGAATTTTTGTAGAGATCTTTTACAAATTAGCAAAGAAAAAAGAGATTATATATATATATATATATATATATATATATATATATCACAAAGTTACAGTTTAATAAAAATATTAAAATATTTGTCAGTAATTTACAATTTACTTACCACCGATATATCTTCTGCTTTGAGATAATTTTGACCCAAGACGAAAATGATCGTATAGTTGATATTATCATGTTCAAAACAACTAAAGTCAAACTCTGTAGCAGAAATAAAAAGATTCGTAAAAAAATCAATTCAATTTATTATAAATAGAATAATTAAATTTAAAATTTAAAATTCTATGACTATGGTTTGTAATACAACTCTCACTTTTCTTGATTGATTTTATACATCAAAAATGTCGGTATATACAATGACGAAGCTAAGGATTTCTATTACCGTTTATAAGAGCCCCAAAAGGAAAAAAAAAAAAAAAAAAAAAACAGAATTTGTGTTGAGATCTTTTACAATTTAGCAAAGAAAAATGAGATTATATATATAACTCAAAGAAAGTTTGCTTCATAGAAAAAAAATAAATAAATAAAAAAAATGACTTTCTAAAAAACAAAAACTGAACCAAATATGAAAACAACCTTAGATATGTTTTACTCTCCTATGGGTTCTTCCTCTTCCAAGAGTGGAACATGGATATCATCCATGGCTGAGATTGAGTGTTTTTTTTTTTTTTTTTATAGAGATTTTTTACAAACTAGCAAATAAAAAAGAGCTTTTTCTTTACATAAAACTCAAAGAAAAAAAGTTTTTTGCACAGAGAAAAAAAAAAAAAAAAAAAGATGACTTAGTAATTAGCAAGAGAGGATATAATTAACATATAGGTAACCATGCAGCTGCTTGCACTACTTCTGAAGATAGATAAAGCTGTACCACCAAAACAAGTTCTATAACCAAAATCATCCAATCGACACATTGAAAATATCACAAAGTTACAGTTTAATAAATATATTAAAATATTCGTCAGTAATTTACAATTTACTTACCCGATTTATCTCTGCTTTGAGATAATTTTGACCCAAGTCGAAAATGCTCGTATAGTTGATATTATCATGTTCAAAAACAACTTAAGTCAAACTCCATAGCAGAAATAAAAAGATCCGTAAAAAAATAAAATCAAATTATTATAAATAGAACAATTAAATTTAAAATTCTATGACTATGGTTTGTAATACAACTCTCACTTTTCTTGATTGATTTTATAAATGAAAAATGTAAGTATATACAATGACGAAGTTTGGGATTTCTATTACGGTATATAAGACCTCAAAAAGGAAAAGAAAAGAAAAAACAGAATTTCTGTAGAGATCTTTTACAAATTAGCAAAGAAAAAAGAGATTTATATATATATGAGTGATTCTATGCGCAACCGGGGTCGTGCAACCTTTGCGGCCCCATAGTGCAATTTTTGTAAAAAACATGTGGGGTCCGTGCATTTAATATGTGGGACCCACATGTTTTTTTTTTCAAAAATGCACTACGGGGCCGCAAAGGTTGCGCGACCCCGGTTGCACAAATCATTTCTCTATATATATATATATAACTCAAAGAAAGTTTGCTGCATAGAAAAAAAAAATTACTTTTTAAAAACAAAAAAATAAAAACAAAAACTGAACCAAAAATGAAAACAACCTTAGATATGTTTTGCTCTCCTATGGGTTCTCCCTCTTCCAAGAGTACTGGAACATGGATATTATCCATGACTGAGATTAAGTGTTTTCTTCTTCTTCTTTTTTTTTTTTTCTTATTTTTTAGAGATTTTTTACAAACTAGCAAATAAAAAAGAGTTTTTTCTTTATATAAAAAGTGCAGACTTTGACAAATAAAAAGAAAGCAAGATGATGAAAAATGAGTTGAACTCATCTCTATAGGTAGCACAGATCGACTCACACACTCTTGTGTCCTTTAATGCGCAGAGGCTGCTTTTTTCCTTTTTTTTTTTCTTTCTGTTGTTGTTGAAATTTTGTATGCTCACTGATTTCCGGTATCTAAATCAAACCTCAAGTCCTCAAGGCTCAGGCTGGAGAGGTTAAAATGACCCTTAAATAATTTTCAATATGTCCTTTAAAATGTTTTGCTCTCCTATGGGTTCTCCCTCTTCCAAGAGTACTGGGTCAAAATTATCTCAAAGCAGAAGATATATCGGTGGTAAGTAAATTGTAAATTACTGACAAATATTTTAATATTTTTATTAAACTGTAACTTTGTGATATATATATATATATATATATATATATATAATCTCTTTTTTCTTTGCTAATTTGTAAAAGATCTCTACAAAAATTCTGTTTTTTCTTTTCTTTTCCTTTTTGAGCTCTTATATACCGTAATAGAAATCCCCAGCTTCGTCATTGTATATACTTACATTTTTCATGTATAAAATCAATCAAGAAAAGTGAGAGTTGTATTACAAACCATAGTCATAGAATTTTAAATTTAATTGTTCTATTTATAATAATTTGATTTTATTTTTTTACGGATCTTTTTATTTCTGCTATGGAGTTTGACTTAAGTTGTTTTTGAACATGATAATATCAACTATTCGAGCATTTTCGACTTGGGTCAAGATTATCTCAAAGCAGAGATATATCGGGTAAGTAAATTGTAAATTACTGACGAATATTTTAATATTTTTATTAAACTGTAACTTTGTGATATTTTCAATGTGTCGATTGGATGATTTTGGTTATAGAACTTGTTTTGGTGGTACAGCTTTATCTATCTTCAGAAGTAGTGCAAGCAGCTGCATGGTTACCTGTATGTTAATTATATCCTCTCTTGCTAATTACTAAGTCATCTTTTTTTTTTTTTTTTTTCTCTGTGCAAAAAACTTTTTTTCTTTGAGTTTTATATAAAGAAAAAGCTCTTTTTTATTTGCTAGTTTGTAAAAAATCTCTAAAAAAAAAAAAAAAAAAACACTTAATCTCAGCCATGGATGATATCCATGTTCCACTCTTGGAAGAGGAAGAACCCATAGGAGAGTAAAACATATCTAAGGTTGTTTTCATATTTGGTTCAGTTTTTGTTTTTTAGAAAGTCATCTTTTTTTTTTTTTTTCTTTTTTTTTTTCTATGAAGCAAACTTTCTTTGAGTTATATATATATAATCTCCTTTTTCTTTGCTAAATTGTAAAAGATCTCAACACAAATTCTGTTTTTTTTTTTTTTTTTTCCTTTTTGGGCTCTTATAAACGATAATAGAAATCCTCAGCTTCGTCATTGTATATACCGACATTTTTCATGTATAAAATCAATCAAGAAAAGTGAGAGTTGTATTACAAACCATAGTCATAGAATTTTAAATTTTAAATTTAATTATTCTATTTATAATAATTTGATTTGATTTTTTTACGAATCTTTTTATTTCTGCTATGAAGTTTGACTTTAGTTGTTTTGAACATGATAATATCAACTATATGATCATTTTCGTCTTGGGTCAAAATTATCTCAAAGCAGAAGATATATCGGTGGTAAGTAAATTGTAAATTACTGACAAATATTTTAATATTTTTAATAAACTGTAACTTTGTGATATATATATATATTTAATCTCTTTTTTCTTTGCTAATTTGTAAAAGATCTCTACAAAATTTTTTTTTTTTTTTTTTTCATTTTTAAACTCTTATATACTGTAATAGAAATCCCCAGATTCGTCATTGTATATACTTACATTTTTCATGTATAAATCAATCAAGAAAAGTGAGAGTTGGATTACAAACCATAGTCATAGAATTTTAAATTTAATTGTTCTATTTATAATAATTTGATTTTATTTTTTTACGGATCTTTTTATTTCTGATATGGAGTTTGACTTTAGTTGTTTTTTAACATGATAATATCAACTATATGAGCATTTTCAACTTGGGTCAAAATTATCTCAAAGCAAAAGATATATCGGTGGTAAGTAAATTGTAAATTACTGACAAATATTTTAATATTTTTATTAAACTGTAACTTTGTGATATTTTCAATGTGTTGGTTGGATGATTTTGGTTATAGAACCTGTTTTGGTGGTACAACTTTATCTATCCTCAGAAGTAGTGCAAGCAGCTGCATGCCTACCTGTATGTTAATTATATCCTCTCTTGCTAATTACCAAGTCATCTTTTTTCTTTTTCTCAATGCAAAAAACTTTCTTTCTTTGAGTTTTATATAAAGAAAAAAGTATTTTTTATTTGCTAGTTTGTAAAAAATCTCTAAAAAAAAAAAAAAAAAAAACACTTAATCTCAGCCATTGATGATATCCATGTTCCACTCTTGGAAGAGGGAGAACCCATAGGAGAGCAAAACATATATAAGGTTGTTTTTGTTTTTAAAAAGTCATTTTTTTTTCTATGAAGCAAACTTTCTTTGAGTTATATATATATAAAATCTCTCTTTTCTTTGCTAATTTGTAAAAGATCTCTACAAAAAATCTGTTTTTTTTTTTCCTTTTTGGGCTCTTATATACCATAATAGAAATCCCCAACTTCATCATTGTATATACTTACATTTTTCATGTATAAACAAGAAAAGTGAGAGTTGTATTATAAACCATAGTCATAGAAATCCACAAGTCTATTAAAAAGATTTGGGATAATGATAATGGTTATATTTATTCATCAAATTAAACATAATTAATTAACAAATGATCACCTCTTAATTAAGATAATTTATACAGATGGATCGTCTAAAAAATTATTTTTATTTATAGTAAAATTATTGACCTGTTCAATAGTTTCATCTTGGTTTTCATCTATCGTGTTAAAAATATTACAAAATATTAGTTTAATAAATTAAGAAATATAATAAATTAATAATATATAACATGTTATCACCGGTCAATAGAGGAAGCGAATTCTCAGCAGTGGCCATGGTGAATCAAAGAGAGAGCTTATGTGTTTCAAAAACAAGAACCAAAATTAAATTAAATTATTTTTTTTACAAATGTTTGTTGATTTCTACATCATAGCTGACAAATGGCAAAATACAGAACTAGACGGAATAAGATCATCCATCACCATAGTCAACAGAATTCAATTCCATTTATCGTTGTCCTCCTACTGAAGAATTCAATTCCATTTGTCGCTGTCCTCCTGCTAAAGAATGATCCACACATTTACCCCATGAAATATGTTGAATTGAAAGCGATGAAAAATCTCCAAAACAATGATTATAAACACATTTATTCATTTTGTCTGACTTAAGCAGTTTATATGACCATACTCATGTACATCGAAGGATGACATTGCTCCTTACTACCTAAATATATGCATGTAAATCGATATAAAATGTAGATTTTACATGACATATATTTATACACATGTAATACACGTAATAAAAAAGCCTATTTGGTTTTGAAGTGTCAATAAAACTAGCTCATTTGGTTTGAATCAGGTCAATAAAACTAGGAAAAATATTAACCTGTTCAATAGTTTCATATTGGTCTTCATCTGTCGTGTTAAAAAAAATTACAAAATATTAGTTTAATAAATTAAGAAATATAATAAATTAATAATATATAACATGTAATCACAAGTCAATAGAGGAAGCGAATTCTCAGCAGTAGCCATGGTGAATCAAATAGAGAGCTCCCGTGTTTCAAAAACAAGAACCAAGATTAAATTAAATTATTATTTTTTACCAATATTTGCTGATTTCCATTGACTATGGTGATGGAGGATCTTATTCTGTCTGGTTATGTATTCTGTCATTTGTCAATTATGATTGTAGAAGATTTTCATCATTCAATTCTTTTCATTGTCGTCCTCTTGTAAGAATTTGATTTTATTTGTCGTCGTCCTCCTGTTAAAGAATGATCCACACATTTATCCCTTGAAATATGGTGAACTAGAAGCGACGGAAAATCTCCAAAGAATTGAAAGATAGATGACTGCATAATATTTATTCTTAAGTACATTGGTTGCCATTTGCCAATGAAGAAAATTGACACCCACTCTTTTAATGCTTTATTGCCATCTTTTAAGGTACTAGGAAATTGAAATAAATACTGGAATTGTTTCTATATAAATATAATTTTTATTTGTTAATTATTAAAAATATATAACTAATGAGATAATAGAACTAATTGATTTAATATTTACTTATGTTGCGTTTGATTTTTCGTCTGAAGACTGAACAATGCTGAATTGTACAGAAGACTGAATAGTGACTGAAAATTGAAATTGAAAAACATGTTTATTTTTTTTTTATTGAAAACTGAATATAAGTGAAAAGTTGTTTGTTTTTTTTTAAGTAATAAATATCTGAAAATAAATATTTTTACATCTATGCCCTTTCAGTTATTTTTTTTGTTATATATTTATATTTTAATATATTAAAGACAACTAAAAACAGTAATTTAATAATATAAAAAAAAATTGCCATATAAAATAAAACCCCTAGAGTAAAAAAATTGAACAAGTTAATTGAAGTTTAGTTTAAAAAATAACAACGGATTAGAGTCGACCACTAATAATATGTACAATGTTTTTATATATAATTATAATAATATAATAACAGACTTTTAATGAAATATATATGCTCTATCAATGTTTTTTTATTTATTTAATATTTTTTAAGTGGCTACTCAAGTTTTTTAAATAGTGAGAAGCTAAAAATATTAATATGGTCAAGGGTTGTGAGGGACGAAAAAATTGGAAATAAATAAGATTTGTAAGGATAAATTTGGAAGTAATAAATTGATATATATATTTCAGTTATTTTTCATTAAGTGAAAAGTGAAAACATTTTACTTTTCTAAAAAAGTGGTTTTATGAGCTCGTTCAGTGGTTTTATAATTTAAAAAATCAAATAAAATAACTTAATGACACACATTAAGTGCCATTAAGTATTTAGTGAAAAAATCAAACAGACCCTTAGTGATCATTTGTTGATCTGAAGCATAATTTTATTAATTTTAATTCCGAAAAACTCACCCTTTGCGGAAACATTTGTTTGTTGTTATTTGTGGGCTGAGGCCCAAGTGGTTTTTGTCTTTCGGGTCGAATTTAAATTTTGATCCGGGTCTGCTCTGGCTCAGTTCAACTAAAGGCCCAAATGGATTTTGTCTTTCATTTCCTTTTGTTTATTTTCTTAGACATTTTTTTTATTCTCAGTAACCAAACAAACCATCACTAAAAATGGTTGAACGGAAGCTGTACAAAACAAAGCTATGCGTACTCTATCAAAAAGGACGGTGTTCGCGCCAGACTTGCTCGTTTGCTCATGGAGATTCTGAGCTTCGCCGATCTTTTGGGTCTTATAACGGTAACTTATCAGCTCCTATATCGATAAATATTTTCTCAATTTGTACTTCGTCCACCGACAATAAATTATTTTCAAATTTAAAGAATAAGAACATCTGAACATACATATATCATCATTCTGAGTTCATATCTAGCATGGGTTCTACTATATATATTGCCAATGAAATAGACGTAGTTGAAACAGTTGTACATTATATGTTTTTTGTCTTAGAAATACCTAAACTTGTTAATGATTATTTGCTCTCTGAGTTATATGATTATTTGGTCTTGTTTCTATGTGTTTTTCCAAGTTAATTTCCATTGTTTCGATCTTCTTATGGGCCTGAGTGCCATTTCAGACTGGTATCTGATGATATTTTACTTTTAATCAATTCATACAAGTTTCAGTTCATAAGGACCCATATATGAGGAGATAGTTTATAGTGTATCTATCATGATAAAATGTGTCTTGTTAAAACATTTGTCGTATTACATCAGCGGTGTGTCTGTTTCGTTATCAAATTAAATATCAACTGACAGGGTTAGTATTGTTTTTCATCAGAATGGATTATGCTGGTTGGTTATTCTTAGAGGCGATTATGGCATTTTTCATGGTGAAAGTTTTCTCCTTATATGCATCTGTGAAACAGCAAGGAGGCACTGTTACTGTTCTTTCTTATGTTGCTCATTTTTTTTTTTTTTTTTTTTCTCTGTTTAATGGTAAGCTTAGACTTGTTGTTTGATGGCCTTTGTTTTATTTTGACTGAATGTAGATAAAAAATGACTAGTCTGCTCTACTGGAAATTCCTTGCTTTCACAGTTTCACTATTGCAGGCGGAAGGGATTATCGAGGTGGGGACTTGAGGGTTAAGCTTGAGAGAAGGCTTTCTCTGCAGCGAAGGTTTTCTCCTGGAAGAGATGCAAGAGGCCGAGACAGGTTTCGTGGTCTGTAATTTTATCACTGTAACTCTTTCCAATTCCTCCCCCTTGGCTTTGAAGGACTGTAATGTATTTCCTGATCAAATTAAAATTGCAGGTCATAGCCCTTCAAGGTCTCTGGAGAAAAGGTAACCTAAGATTAATCCTTTATCAGTTTTTGGTGTGGCTAATATTGTTGCGTTTGCGGTAAACTATTGATTTTGGTGTTTCCTTTTTGAAAAATGAAAGCTATTTGTTATTCTTAATTTCTTCCGGTTTAAATAATTAAAACAATTGAGGTATATTCTTAAGCAAATACGGCCATACTATTATCAACCATTATTAAGTATTACGATAGAAATTTCTCATGTTGTTTTTTCTTTTTCTGATCTGCCTATGTTAGTATGCCAATTAGAGTTAAAAAGCAATTGCATACTCTATTACAGTGACAGAAAACGCAGGAAGAAACAGCATGTTGATGAGCAAAGTGATTTTTCTGGAAGTTTGAAAATTTTAGATGGGATTGAAGATCAAGTTAAAGAAGGAAAATTTACATCTTATGATTCCAAAATTGCTCTCCGGGAGAAGGTTGGAAGAATGTGTCTAAACTTTAATTTTTATTTGTTTGCTGTTGTTTTTCCTTTTCGATTTTGGTAGAAGAATTATCTTGGCCTTTTTTGGGGGGGAATTATCTGTAGTTAAAAGAAGTGCTGTCAGATATTAACACACTTGATCACCAGAGACTTCAATTGATATATCATGTATGTGTATCTACTATTGCTCTCCCATGCATGAGTTTCTGGCACATCAGGCATCATTTTCACCCAGATAATAGCCTTCTTAAGTGGATGTGTATTTCTTGCATTATCCAAGAACCTAAAACCATAAGAGCTCATTCCATTGGTGGCTTCATAGGAGTCATGCAGTGTAAGGAACGCAAATTTCTTAATATTTGTTATTTGTGAGTCTGTGACTACTAGTTGCGTTAGTGGGGCCTATGACTTTCCATGCTATCCTTCATTTGGTGGTATTTTGCCTTTTGAGAGATCATCCAATTGGTCATATTTATTTCACTAGTCCTCTGACTGTTCCGTCTTCCTCTTCACCTTCTATGTCCGTAATACGTTGCCCTTTCAAAGTCCCAATGGCTTTTAGACCAAATGCCTCTCTGTCCAGCAGCCAGCTCCTACTTGCAAACAGCAGCCAGCTCCTACTCGCTAAATATTTTCCCATGCAGTTTATTTTGATTCAAAATATGTCCACGATCACTAATTTTTCTGTCATTGTCCTCTGACTGTTCCTCTCTTCCTTTCTTCTATATATGTTGCCCATTTTAAGTTCTTTTAGACCTAAGGCCTCGTTTCCAGCAGCTCCTAGTCGCTAAATGTTTTTCTCATGCAATTTATTTGAGTCAAAATATGTCCATGATCCCTAATTTTTCTGTCATGCAATTTCATATATAATTTTTTATTTATTTTTGTTTATATTGACATATCTGGGGTCTAGCAAACGTAGCACGAGGTGGAAGACATCAGGCTGAATCTAGACAATTTGAGAAGAAGCCTTCTCGGCGGAATTTGCAGCCTGCTCAATCAAATGTTGATACAGAAGTTGAGGCTGCAAACAATGGAGTACCAAAGGGAGGAAAGACTCTCTCTGCTGGCTTCTCCTCTGCAGATAAGGTGAATCTTTATATTCCATTATTTATCACTTTCTTTTGTCAGGAGGTAGACCATACATCAAATGTTATGTAAAGCATGACACACGTCAAAAGTTTCCGTAGGTTTCTTAGTATTGACTTTTATAAATCATTGACACAAGCTTATTTCCAATTTAAAATATTAAATTTTATATAACTATGAGAGAAAAGGTTGCTGAAAGAAAAAAGATATTAAGTGAATTTTTCACATTTAATATTTGTCTTTAAGGTAGGAAAGAAAATGTAAACTTTAGCATAATCAAATGTGCAGTCAAAGGTTTTGGGATCGGGGTCTCTCTTGCCGTCAACTGGTATTGCTGCTCATGTGATTGAACAAGAAATTGAAATTGAAGTCGAGAAGTTTGAGGTTGAAATGGATTCATCTGGAGTTAAGAAAGGAGCAATAAATGCAGCCCTGAGGATGCCATTTAGACTCCCCCCTCCTCCTCCAGTCCCCCGAAATGCTTATTTACAGGTCAGTTTGTTGATTATTGCTGTGCTTATATTTGTTCTCATTTGTATGCCATTCTTTTTTTCATTATAAGACCTTGCAATTATTAATTAGAATATTTTTTGGGTGATTAAGATCTAGATTAAAATGTAATCTGCCCTTTTTTAAAGATTTATCCTTATGTTTGAACACGAACTGTTTCTCCCCCTCTCTCTTTCTCTCTCTATATATTGTATATAATATCTGAATACGAGCCCCATGTCTTGCAGTGCGAGAGTGATGATGAGAATGTAGACGTGGATGGACCGTAGATTGTAGGAGATAAAGTGATTATTCAGCATCCATATACATACCTGCAGTCAAGCATCTGATATTTCTCGGGAAACCATCCCTTTTGATACTAATTTGTTGAAAGACAGAATCGCAATCAAGCTCCATGTATTATATTTTTGGGTTATATAGCAGTTGATTTGATTTGCTTTATATCTTCGCTCCACCAAATCTGGTGTTCGTAGGCGAAAATGTTAGTAACTAAATCTTATATATTAAGAAGACTATTTATTAGAGGAAAGTTCTTTCATCTGAATTGTCTGGTTACTAATTGCTCAGATAAAAAAAATGATGTATTGGGAGGTTCCTTTCCCACTGCTCAGATAAAGCAAGAATAGAGGCCTAGCTACTACTATCTGCCAAGTTTTGAAATCCTCCACGCATATAACACAATCGTGGTATTCTCGGCTGATTCTTTCATGGTTATTGTAGACGACAGAGTTTCCTACGATGGTTTTCCTTGGACTGCCAATTTGTTCTTGGTTTGTGCAGCAGCAGCATAATATTCTTATCACCCAGTACCTCATCCAATAAAAAAAACTACTAGTAAGTGTCTCCGGCAAGACCATGATGAAGACAAGAGAGTACTACGTGGCGGCGCTGCCGCCAGTACTGGTGGTTGGGTAGTCTAGAGATGTATATATGGTTTCAGAGATTCTAAGCAGAGTTGGATATAGATGATAAGGTTGAACTGGAGTGGAAGTTTTGCATGAATAGGAGATTGAGAGTTTGCTATTATATTTTAATACGATATTAATAAGAAAATCTTTGATTTTATGGATTCTATTATCTTTATTTATTATTTATTTATTTTGTTTTTTTTGGTAAAAACAATTGGTTTTCGATTGTATTAAGGAAATTTATTTTTGTTGTGAAATAAAGAGTGGGGTCGTGAGTCCTAGCATATAAGATTTTTGGAAAGAAAGTATTTGTATATATATAATATACTATGTTAGATTCATAGAAAGGAAATCATTATGCATGTTTGAGATTTTTATTTTTTATTTTTAAAAAAGGAATTTATATTTACGCGAATTGATGCATGTGTGGTTCATATGGTAGAAGATTTATATTGTTTTATTGCATTCTTTTAATAAGTTTTTTTTTTCCTAATTAAACATTGATTCTAATTTTGACATTTGAAGTTATAGAAGAAAACTGAAAATTTGTTTTTTATATTAAAAATATTTGTTCTAACATTTATAACAAGATCGTTTTTTTTTTTTTTTTACAATATTTATTAATTCGAAACTAGGTATTTTTTTGAAAACTTTCGTCATTGGTAGGATTCGAGCCGCTGACCTACGAGTCATTTATTCAAACCCAAAGCTCGTCCATCTACTGGATGAGCTACGCCCCTATTGGCTAAGAATGTTGATAAAAAAAATATATGGAAGTTGAAATCATAAAGATATCAAATTTTGAACTTTATTCTGGCAGGATTTTTCTCCATCAAATCCCAATAACTCTAAATATGCTTGATACATCATACATATACCATTAATTTTAATTATTATGTGAGGACAATTTTAATAACGCTTAATTATTAAATTATTGGACTAGTAGATTAGATTGATCAACTGCAAAAGAACATAGATAGGAAGACATTTACAGCCAAGGAGGAAACTCCTCTAGCCAAACAGTTAACAGTTAACTCACTCCAAGGCGTTTACTAATCGTAATTGAAAGGAAATCAAGTTCCATGGAAAAGAAAGGAAACTTGTAATCAAATAATCTAATTTAGAATTACTGATTAATAAACGTGTCAAGATTGTAATAAGCAAGGTTGTGAGTTCATGGATGTGATACATTATCCATCCCCACAATTTCATTTATAGATTTCCATATGTTTTTGCATTGCAGGTTACGGTTGGAGGAGATGGAGAACTTGCTGGAGAATCCGGTATCGCGAAAACTGTGTTTTTCCTTTAATATATGTTTTCAATAACCAAATCTAACCAATATTGGATTACATAAAATGCAATAAATAAATAAATAAATAAATAAAAAATAAAAACTAGAACAAAAGAATTATAAAACATAAAATTTAGATTATTACTATGAATCTATAAAGCTATATAACAAGAGACGTACTGAATTGATATCTGTTAGTAGTTCTCAGATTTCGGTTTCAATAAGGAGGGAAAGGAAAAGTTGTCTCTCTCCCAAAAGACATTGTATGAAGACTAGGTCTTCTATGGTGTGGGACGACATGATTCCTTAGAATTTTGAAGAGGAGATCGTGAAAGGTATTGAGCCAGGAGTGGATTTAGGTTTTGCTTTTAGTGGCAAAGATAAAGAGATGGGTGAGACTATTGCAGATAAGCGGATAAAGATGAAGGGGATGGCATAGGAAACTGCTTGAAAGTCTTGAAAATTAGAAAATAAGTTCGGAAATACAAACAAACAAAAAAAGTGAGACTTATTTTTGTGATTGTGAGTGTGTTTTAAGGGTATTTTTGTCAGATCCACACTTTAAGTTCTATTTAAACTTAAGTTATTAAAACAGTGATAATTTTAAAATTACAACTTGAAAAAGTGCCATTTAATTTTTGAACCCGATCCCAAAAATATTAATTTAGAGGGGTTTTATTATATTATATTTAAACAAATAGGAAATTTGAATAAATTCAAATAATATAGGAATACAGTATAAATATGAAATTGTACTAGCTCAACATTAAACTTCTGGGGCACTTGACTTAAATTTTTCTAAAAATTTTCTAATAGGAAATTTAATTCCTAATTTGTGTGTTAATGGTATTCAAAAATCAAGAATTAATTTTTCTATACTCCAAAAAAAAAAAAAAAAATCAAACTTTATTTCCCTCATTAGGATTTCGGATTTTTACCTTTTGGAATATGTTTTAGTGTTTTACTTATCGATAGCCAAATTTTGTGACTCAAAAGATTTTATTCACCAAGAAATTTACCTTGTTCTCTATCTCGGAAATTAAAAACTAAATTTACAACCACGATAATTTTGAGAGAAGTTGAAATATGTTTTATTGATTGGCAGCCAACTTTTGTGGCTCGAAAACTCTACTAAAATTTCTCCAATTTTAATCACCGTTTAAAATTTTGAGGATCAACGAAATCTACTTTTAGCTCTATCTCCCAAATTCAAAATTTGTTTTTCCTTCAAAATAATAATAATAATAACTTCATTTTCCGAATTCGAATTACCATTTTGATTTATTTTTTTATTTTTATTTAATTCCTCATTTTGAATTTGAAGATCTAGAAAATCGACCTTATCTCTACTAGGAAAATATTGCTTTTCAGGATTCTGATCCCCATTTTGTATTTGAACAGATAGGAAAACCGAATAATTTAGGAAGAATGTATAAATATATATGAAATTGTATTAGCATAACATTACACTTCACTTGACTTTAATTTCCTATTCCAGTCAGAAATTTAATTCCTAATTTGTATTTGAATAATAATCACAAATCATGAGAATTAACTTATTATATATCAAAAAAAAAATAAAAAAAAAAATAAAAATTATCTTTCCTTCATTAGGATTTTGGATTTCTAGAAAGATACTTTATAATATAGTATTTTCTAAGGATCAGGATTCTCTCCTTACTATTTTCATAATCTAATGACACCTAAACATAACAAAAAATACATGATTAAGATATGATCACTTTTTTCTCTCGCATGCAAGTTGGTGTTTCAATTACATTTAAAAAAAAAATTAAAAAAAATTAAGGAAAAACAAGGTCAATGAGAGGATTCTAACTCATTTGTTGACTTTCTAATCGAGAATGCGAACTAAAGGTAATATGGTATGTGAATTTGTTTTCTAACTTGTAAAAAGAGGATATATTAAATAATAAAAATTTGTAACATTAAAAATCATACAAGAAAACAAAAAACTTCAAAATCTCAATGCCAAAAATTCATCATCCATCATTAATTATAATAATTAAATTGTTCATCAATGGACAATTTCCAAATATTTAATGTAAATCTAGAGATCATTGCAAACTAAAAGAGAATGAATACGGTGTATAGACTTCAAAATCCTAAACAAAACCATATATATAATAAGTTTGATAATATGATCAAATCTCCATGTCACCATCCCCGTCAATGTTGATTATGTGTTGCCCACATGATTAAAATATGTTATTGTGCTAGAATAATTCATGTGAAAGGTAAAACTAATATAAATAATTCATAATAATGTGGTGTTGGTATAAAGCCTTACTTGGTTTTGGTTCAAGTGTCGACTGTGATTGGGGTTGTAAAAAGCATTTAAATGGAGCACAACACCAATCCCACAATCTTGTAATCAATTTTTGTAATGAATATGTCCCAGGATAATCATATTCACAATCATCCACGCAGATAACAGGTTGCTAGTTGTTTGTTATCTCTTCATAAACTTCTTCTGAATTACTATCTGGTAAATAATTAAAAGGGTTGCATCCCATACATATTAAGAAATACCAAGACAATCAAACAATATAACATGGTCCTTGCGGAGCAATGATCAAGTGAATATTTAGTTTTACAGAATTCTCCATACAAAATTATATTTTTATATAATAATATGATTATTGATTATTATTTTTTTCAAAACTAGGCCTCTCTAACCATGGCAGGTATGGATTTTTCTCCAAAAATAAATAAAAATAAATAAATAAAAATAAACATGCCATGAATCCGTCTATCCTCTAGTTGGTGAGACCGTCCAATCAAATTTCTTAATTTTGTATAACTTTAATATTTTAAATTTGATTTTATATTTCTAATAAAAATTGTACAACTTGATTGGACAGTCTCACCACCCAGAGGTGAGACCGTCCCACACAAGTTTTTCTCAAAGAAAGGTGTTTCCTTTAAGGGTTAATTTTTTAAACATCACTTGGATTTAGGCAGAATTTCACATATATGGACATTTTGCCAAATATTACACAAACCTCCCCAACTGGCACCTGTTAGTTGACTTACATTCAAACTAACAATTGACTAGCTTTTTTAGGCCAAATGTCTATATTGTCCTCAGTTATTTTTATAATATTTTATTATTTTTAAACTAATTACCTTAATTTCTTCAACAACAAAAAAAACTAAAAAAAAAAAAAAACTACTTAATTTTTTATTTAAAATAAATTTTAAAAAAATGGTTGAGGAAATCTCCACCATCTGATTAGTGGTGGAGATTTCTCAACCATCTAATCGGATCAAATGAGCCTCACCATTTGTTATGACTAGATACAGATTGCCCTTCCGATGGAGGAGCAGACCGAATGAGCATGCATGTTGGTCCTTCAATAAGGGAGCACAGGTCCTTCGTTGAAGGAGCGATCTGCTTGTGTAAGAGGAGATCGATCCGCTTGTATAGGAGGAGATTGATCCTTGAATGGGAGGAGATCCATGGCGGTACAGTTTTTTTTTTCTTTAAAAGTAAATTATTTAAAATAAAAAAAAATTATGGAGAAGATGTGATCTCCTCCATTCACTTCAGGAGACAAATATGTCCGTTCATATATATATATACGGAAATTCTATTATTAATTCGAACTGATAAAAGTTATATCAGTTCCTTGCATGTGGGCCACTGGATTTAAATACTTTGACTTGGCTGTATGCACTTGTCAGTCAAAGTATTTAAATCCAGTGGCCCACATACAAGGAACTGATATAACTTTTGTCAGTTCGAACTGATAATAGAAAGACTGTATATATATATTGTTATTTTTAAACAATTAAGGATTAGAAATTCTATTATCAGTTCGAACTGACAAAAGTTATATCAGTTCTTTGCATGTAGGCCACTGGATTTAAATACTTTGACTTGGCTGTATGCACTTGTCAGTCAAAGTATTTAAATCCAGTGGCCCACATACAAGGAATTGATATAACATTTGTCAGTTCGAACTGATAATAGAAAGACTGATTAAGGATATAATCTGTTTTTAATTTTAATGGGTAAAAGACCCAAAGACCCTTTTACCTTTTGACTGTCATTTTCTGACAGTGCTCTCTTTTACGATCCCCACCAAAACATACAAATTCTTTTTGGACCGGGACAAATTTACATGTATTTGGCAACTGCCACTTTTTGAAGTCCCACTTTTGTATTTGGGCTTTTAATCATGTTTTTTAATTTATTATTTTTATTACAATAATGTTAATGTGTCATTAGCTTAGATCGATTTTAAATGAACTCCCTGTAATTTAGTATCATATTCGTGTTATTAACATTTGCCACTCCTAATTTCCTTATAAAAAAAAAAAAAAAAAAATGTGTTTTAATTTCGACTCTATTTATTTCTTTTTTAATGCACCTTAATATTATTTTAAAAAAATTCACAAACTCGAATCCAAAAATTTGAAACTAAAGGTCCGATTTGGTTAGTAATTTTGGATGTGAATTCAATTCAAAAAAATTTAGATATGATCGGAACCGACCATGAAAATTTAGATATGGATAATCCAATATATATACATATATATATAATATGAATAATTATAATTAATTTTGAATTTGGAAAGGGAAATATGATTTGAATCCACAATCTCAATGGTACAATTGTGATGGACATACCACTAAACCTTTGAAGGGATAGGTCAATTTCATTATTTTAGATGGCTGGACCGTCCCTTCACTGCTAAATTAGATGTTAGTTAAATCATTAGTCAACATCAGTGAAAAAACTAACCTCACACATTTTCTTAATTATAAATATACCTCGAGTGAAAAAACTTTGGAAAAAATTATTCTACCATCAGTGGAGGTCAGATTTCTTGCACGAAGGTAGGAGATCAATCTCCTCTGCAAGGGGATCCAGGCACGAATCTAGATCTCCTCACAGAGGAGGATGATCTCCTCCGCAAAGAAGATCTTTGACAATCTTCTACAATCAACAAAATGATATCGTCCTCCTATACGAAAATAGGAACTCATGATCTCCTCCCGTTGTAGATCGGTGGAGATCACCGCCATATATGTTTATATATATATATATAAGAAAATCACTTTTTTTAGGCAGCGGTAATTTCGACTTTTCACCATTAGGAGTAATTTTATCTTTTCAAAAGTTAATGGTTAATTTTAACAGTGTTGACTAACGACATATGGTGTTTGTGTTAGTGTTAACCCTTTGGCAACCACCGGTTGAATTTCCATTTCTTGACATGTGTGCTTTAAAAAAAATACAATTCTAATTTTATATTTCTCAAATTCGGATCCGAATTATTAGACCAAATATAATTTCAGTCGGATCAAATAAACTCTAATTTTGAAAATGTTAAATCAAATTGAATTAAGATTCGAAAATATTCAAAGCCAAACCCGTAACCAATCCGACACCGAAAATCCAAAATTTTAAAATTTGTGTATATTTAAATTAAAATTTTGTGCATGAAAATTGCTAATTTCATAAAAGACAGTTTTATGCGATAAATTATAAGTATTTTTCAATTTATTAAAAAGAATATTCACAAGATGTTAGTGTTATTGAGTTTGTCATGTTAACCTGCAAAATTCTTTAAAGTATAAAAAATCCCCAAAATTCTATGTAATTATAAACTGACCCCAAACTGTAGCTCGTCCTGTATTTTAATTTATGTATTTTAATGTATCCATATATATATATATATATATATATATATATATAAAACAAATTTATTTGGTATGGAAATTTGTACGCTTTTTTTTTTTTTTTTTTTTTGTATGGAGTTTCAATACTCCAGTGTTCGTTGAACATTTTTTTTTCAATTAACAAATGTGTATATTTGAAATTCCATACGAAAAAACGTATAAGATCTCGTACCTAACTGGTGTTATTCTAGAGAAGTTTCAAATGCTCTAAAAAAATAATAATAATAATAATAAATAACTTTCTCAGTAACCCAACCCTGTTTGAGCCGTTCATGAGTAAGAGTAATTTTAAATTTTCTATCTAGGATCTCTCTCCCATTAAATTTGGTCCGGGTCTGATTAGGCTCAGTTCAAGTAGAGGCCCAAATGGTTTGGTCTTTCGGGTTGAATTTAAATTTGGAGCCGGGTCATCGGTCTCAACGGCTATGGCTCAGTTCAAGTAGAGTGTTTTTTTTTTTTTTTTTTTTTTTTTTTTTTTTTTTTTTTTTTCTCAGTAACCAAACAAACCATCACTAACATTTTTCTTCAGATACTGTAACGCGATTATGATATGTTTTGCTGTCTACCCGCACCAGAAACGGCGACAAAAAGACACATCTATCTCTATCAAACTATTAGAAATTGTTAACTGTTAAAATTGAACCTAACCATATAATTAGTAGAGTTTATATTTTTATTCATTAGTGTTTGAGTAATGCTACTTTATCTAAATTTGGTGTCCAAATGATATGGCATCACTCAGGGACGGAGCCATAAATTATTTCCAGGAGGGGCATCGTAAAATAATGAGTTATATAATGTATTTTAGAGGGTATGTTAAAGAAAAAATTAATAACAAAATACCGTATTCATTTATCAATTGACACATTAGTATTTGGAATACAAGTTGATTTATAGAGTAGGAATGTCTAAAATTACTCTAAACATAATATATAAAAACTTTTTGGTCCTTTATTCACGATTCAATAATAATGTTTAGGAGTTACAAAATTAATTAAAAATTAAATTGTACTCATAGTATTTTTCTAACATCCAAAAACTATTTTAATTTTTAAAAATTTAAAAAGTTTGTTTGATAAAATATCTTAATATTTAAACATAAATATATGTATATGTTTATAAAATATTAGAATAATTTGGGGGTTTAGGGAGGGGGAGAGACTAAAATCCACAACCTTGTGGTGTAAGGGGCATATATACCATCGTGTCAACCTCATATTGTCTAACATATGAATATGTTTGGTTGACACATTGAATATTTAAAAATAAATAACACCTCAAAAGTATAACATATGCTATTATGGTGAATGAGATAAGTAAGATCGTAAAAAAAAAACAAAATTATTTGAATGAAAAAATAATATTAACTGAGATAGAACATATATGTTATGATTCAATTTTCATTTATATTTAAGCTTCATCGAAAGAAATACTATATATAAAATCAAAGACATTTTTAAAATGTGATTTGAAGGAAAAATATTAAATGTCTCGTTTATAGAAAACTAGAAAAATAAAAAATGAAATAGGGATAAAAAAACACAAAAACACAAAAACTAAGGATAAAAACATAATAACATGTTATCTCCACACGATGCTGAATCACTTGGTGATCAGTTGGTGAAATGTTTGTTTGATTGGAATGTCGATAGAAAGTTGTCTGCTATTGCTATAGATAATTGTTCTACTAAAGATTCAATGATTGATAAAATCAAGATCAAGTTTTCTGATAAGTTGTTAGGTGGGAAGTTGTTCCATATGAGATGTTGTGCCCACGTCTTGAATTTGGTAGTAAGAGATGGGTTGAAAGTGATTGCAGATGGAATTGAGAAAATTAGGGATAGTGTTTGTTTTTTGACAGCATCAAGTAAGAGAATTGAAGCTTTTGAGCATGCGGCAAATCAACTAAAAATAAAATATGCTAAGAAGCTTGTGCTTGATTGTCCTACTAGATGGAATTCCACATATTTTATGCTTTCGGTTGCGTTGATGTTTTTTCTATTTGAATTGAGTTGTAAAAATTGTTCTATTTGGATTAATTGTTTTAATAGAATTTTTAATATGGGTCAAAAAAATATATGTTAAAAAGATGGGTCAAAAAATATATGTAAAAAATATGGGTCAAAATCTGTGTTAAAATATATGTTAAAAATATGGGTCTAAAAATATGGGTATAAAATCTGGGTTCAAATTTGGATCCAAATCCAAATCATAATATGGGTAACAATGAGGGTCAAAGGGTGGGCTTGGGTAAGCCCTATTTTTTGCGGGCTTGGGTAAAGCCCTACCCTCATGTATACAATTGTTATTTTGGCTGGGTTTAAACCCTTTAAAAATATGAGGGCTTTTTGAGGGCTTGGGTCCAGTGCAGGCTTGGGCCCTTAAATTGCCAACCCTACATTTTTCCAATAGAAAATACGTTATTTCAAAACTTTTAATCTTTGTTTTCTCTTTTTAAAAAAAAAAAAAAAAAAAAATTATATTTGAGAATAAATATGGTGCAATTGATCAATCTAATATAATATCTACTATTCAAATAATTTTATAATTATAACTAATAATTAAGTATTATCAATATAAATGGTATACGAATCACATATGTTAAGAATTTTTAGAATTATTGTGAATTGATCGAGGAAAATCCTCCCAGAATCATATTGAAAATTCGATACTTTAATATTTTCTATTTACCAATTTTTTCTGATTTTCCTTTCTCTAATTAGTTATTCTTTTCTTATATCATTTTATTTCCTTTTATTGTGTACTTGTAATTTGTAAATATGAGATTGAGAATATATATTCAATTATTCATAATTCTATTGTTTTTTTAATTTTCACAAGAGTTACAAATTGATGACTGAAATCCAGAATGTGGCACCAATAGAGTTGTAAAACCAAATCAATTCATATAATAATCAATTTTAATCCCCAATCAATCAAGTCCGTTTATGAACAAAAGAATGAATTTTCTATAGTGTGTAAATTCAAAATTTTGAACGAGTAATGTTACATATAATAAAAGATGTTGGTCGTGTTTCTCGCAATACAAATATTTGGTTGTTTATTATACATTGTGGTGTTCACTTGAAGCAAGCAATTTTGATTCCTCATTTGACATGTCATTTTGGGAGAGTTGAAGACCTGACTTGGAGTTAATTTTATTCCACTCGTTTTCCACACGGAAAAATGCCCATTGGAAGCGGCGGAAGATCTCCAAGGCTGTGATTGCAAACACGGTTAAGTAATTATGCCGGAGATGGGCAGACAACTTATATGTCCAAGTGCATCGCAAGATCAAATTGCTTCCTATCACACAGAAGTATACCTGCAAATTGATGAATAAAATCATCATAAGAATTTTTTAAAACTAGTCCAGTAATAGGCCAAATTAGAGGATATTGAATCAGTGCATTAATCCAGATGTATTTGAGCATATTTCTGTTGGACTTAACGCTGATCCAAACAAATCAAACAGGTCATTTAGGCTGCATATCATTTTTTAATTCTCAACGGTTTATATTAGTTCTATGCTCTGAATAATCCAACAATACAATAGTATAGCTACAGTACCAAAGAGAAAATATTTATTCTTACCCATTTCCGTCCGTGAAAAAGATATGTGCAGAGATGTGGTCTGCTGAACTTGAAAATCCGAGTGAAGCAGCTAGCAAAACAGAATTAATAATAGACATCATTAAAAGATGTAAAATCTGTCTTCTATGCTCTAGATATATGGCTAGAATTTCCCAAACATTCGGATGTGCATTACACTAAGCATATAAATATCAACAAATAGTAAAATTTATTGAGAAGGATGGATTCCAATCATCTAATCCAGAATCCTAATGAGTTTACTCCAATAATTTATCGACAAACAAATATTTGTGAAAAAAAATTTCCCACAGGTTTACTTATTTGATTTGCTGGCAAGTTATGCTAAATAGTAAAAGACCATAGAATATTAATATCCATTAGAAAGGAAGCAAAAGGCAATAGAGGTGCTTGATAGCTAAACAGCGCTGGAACCACACCACCAAAATAAGTTTCAAAATACATGAACCCAAAGTCCAACGAAAGAAGCCAGTGAAAATGAGACTTGAATTCGTTAGTGATAGAATGTAGTTGAGACTCGAGCCACCGAGGTAATTCGAAACAAATTTGAAATTTACATATAACTATTTGTGACCAGATAATGGAGCATGTGACATACCTCAAATCCCAATCTCGGGTCACATCCCAATAGAATGAATACAGAGAATTCAAAACAGCAGAGAGTAGCCAGAGGGGCCGATAAAAGTTTGTCCACCTATCAGGGAAGACATGGTATTTAAGGGCTGAAAGAAATATCACTGGTACTGCAGTCGAGTATTTTAAAGCTGAAAACGCAAGCATTTAAAGTTAGTACAGCATGCAAAACAGAACCAGATAAAAATCATTAGAGCATAAAATGAAACAAAATTATGAAGATTAATTAAAATTAGAACAGTGAGACGAAATGCTCATTAATGAACAGGATGTGGCAGAAAATAGCCTCTAAAAGCCACAAAACTGATAACACAAACAAAACTATCCAGAAATATGTCCTATTGACACTCAAGCAATTTTCAAAAACAAAAGACACCTCAAGCAAATGAGATATTATCATGAATATGAAATTTCTCAAAAGTATCCAGTGTCACTGGAATTCTACATGTTTTGAAAACATTGAAATATTTTTCTTATGAGAAAATGGCTACTAATTAAGGCAGCACAACAGAGTACCAAATTTCAAATGTTTTAAACACCCAGGCTCCAGGCTAATGGAAAAAGAACATTTGTTTTTTCCCTTTAAAACAAGATGGACACATATAAAAGAAAATTTCAAAAGCTCTTACCATTGAAAAGGGCTGTTTTCTCCCTGGTATCCTTATATTGTCTAAGACATTGAAAAAGACGGAAAAGGTATGGCAAAACTAGAACTAAGGGGATAGCAATGGAGTGACTTCCGCAGACAGAATCAGCTTCAAACCATGCTATAGTAGCAACCTGCATGTTTTTAGAGACAAATGAATTATCATCTTTGTATCTATGCATATCAATAAAAAAAAAAAAATGAAAATCTATGACCAATTAAAAGAACATAAAAAGGTGCAGGTTTATTGAGCAAATTTAGCATTGAAGGGAATGAAATAAGAGAATTTAAATATGATGCTGTTCCTTTCTACCCGCATGACCTCATTAAAACCCTGTTGCACACTAGCACAATCAGAAAAAGAAAAAGGATAATTTATAATAATACACCTCTACAGATCATACTCATTTAACCAAGCACAACTTTTCTTCCAGAATATCTTTAAATATTTCTGGTTTATCTTTCAATAACATATGCCAAAAATAAAAAAGTTAAGAAGAGCCTTATTAGCTTTCTCAAATATAAATCACTACCCTGCTACTTAACTTCAGACATTTTTGGCTTTTTCCTATATCATAAAACATTTTAAGATGTCACTCAAACACCTAAAAATAATCGGAAAAGAACTCTTGCTTCAGAAAAGCTCTTACAGCCAACACCATACACAGTCTTAGTTTTACTAATATGCACGAGTCTTGGATGAAGAACAAAACACTAACCTGTCTATGAACCATTCGACATACTGAACGCTCCAAATCTGAGAAAACCTGTGCAGGATTGACAATCACAAGTCATCAACTCATGAATTTGAGAGTAACTGATTAGACAATAAGACACAATACCTTAGACATTGAGGTCAAAATATCAGCCAAGAAGAAGTCCGGAAACGATATTGCCTGTATTAATTAAATAAATTAAAACTAATAAATAATATGATAAAGATGGCATCTACTTAAAATTGAACTAAGTAAGATAAGAAACTATATTTGCCTCCCAGAAAAGACAAAAATGATCCAGTGGCTCACTGGTGGTCATGCTATGTCATATAACATATGTTCATTTCTAAGGAACAAACAAGAAGCAAACTAGCTTTATATCTATAACTTGCTGATACTGTCAGTATGTTCATCTGAAATGGAAGGACAATAGAATTTGGCTAAATTGGCAGATAGATAATTGGAAGAAGTTTTACTGAAGGATGGAGACTTTTAGCTTTTCTAGCTTCTTGTTGTTTAAACTTTATGTTCTGTGTATATTGGCTTCGTAGGTAGACTCATGATCTTGTTTCCATTCCATTGTTTCATAATTATTTTGTTTTACCGATTTTTTTTTTTCAATAAGTCATGATAAGTGACCTCAAAAGATTAATTTTAAATAAGAAAACTTGTTTTTAAGTTCTTTCACTTTTTGATTTCCGAAACAAACAAAATCAAAGTTACATTCATCAAAAAGAAGAAAAATATTTCATGCATCCAACGATAAGACAATAACCAAACTGAAACTTGCCTGAAGTGGGAGAACTATCCGCCAGAGAGTCCTTAGCAAGTAGTAGCGGGGTGACAAATAAAAAATATCGAAAGGGAATATCAAAATCATCAAAACGGCAATATATAAAAGCACCTGCAGTAAAGAGCATGTAATACTTAATACAACTCCAAATTACCAGTTAAAAAAATAAATATTTTCACTTAATAATATAATATTCAATGATAAGTTGATAACCAGAATTATTCCAATAGTTCTAACATGCTTTCTATTCATAAGCATTAATCTAAAAAAATAAAGACCGCTTACTTATGAAACATCCAGATAATAAATTACTGATGTTTAGAAGAAAAATGTTAGATCAGGAATAAAATTAATTAAATGCATTAGTTAAGAAATCAAATATCAAAGCACAGTTAGGAACTTTCACACCAAAGTAATCTGTATGCTTACCTTACAAAATTGAGCACACCAAAGTATTCAACAAAAAGTTCAGTAAACACATTTACAATTGACATGTGACCTACACCCTGCACCTTGATGTAAACATCTTCAATTCACTACATATAATATTAAAGACGAGAGAATGCAATCTAATTCAGAGCCTTTTTCATAGTAAAAAGTCTACTATCAAAATAGTTTCCTATAGAACAACCCCAAATGATATGACAATAAATAATTTATGAAACTCCCAGTTACAAATCCTAGTATTTAAGCCGTCTTCTGTACACATATACATTCATGAATATCTATGTGCATGCATACAGGTGTTTGTATCTAAAAGGGTAAGAACAATTTAGAACACTATACACTTCAAGAACCCCAAATAGGCAGACTAGGGAACATGTGAAGAGGACATAAATTTTAAACTAGCTGCAGAATAGCAATTAACAAAATTTCACTAGGAGAAAACCAATTTAACAGGAAATATAGGTATAAAGAAAAGGTTGCAAAGAATCAAAACAAATCACAAATGAAAATCAGCATTTTCTAGTAATTACTAAGAAAGGATGCATCTATTACACTGGTTGTGAAGCGGCCAATGATACTTCTCCGTGTGAATACAGATAAAGATATGCCGTCATGCTAGTTGGTACAACAATAGTCATCCAAGTGGCACACTGCAAATTCAAAAAGGGTGCAAAGAATTACTCTTGAGATGATACACATAGTAGAAAGAGTTACTCTAAGATCAAATGCACAATGAAATGAATGTAGAAAGACCAGTTGAGAATATTTAAAATTGTTTGTTTATTTCATAGGAAGTCACTATTAATTTTCTTCTAAGTCAACATGTAAGAATTGATCTTCAAATTTAAAATACATGTTGAAATTAATCTTTGTTTTATATAATTCCCACTTTCATTTAAAATAATATTTATTTAGCAAAAATTCCTAACAGATTATAAATAATAGTTAACAAGATAAATTATTGAAGGCCAAGAAATGTGACACTTAAAGCTTCAACTAAAAACCAGTGCAACAACCTATCAAAAGAATAATATAAAGAACATAAAACAGTAGGGATAAAAAAAAATTAAAAAAAAAAAATTAAAAAAAAAAAAAGAGGACATCTTGTGGACCTCCTCAAAATCATGCATAAATCACAGAATTACATTCCAAAATGACATATAACAAGGTCGAGAGGTGAGTCCAGGGAAAGTCTAAACAGAATTCTATAAAAACGAGATATTATATGTTCCAATTTTTGTATGAAAAGGTAAGGAAAGTTTGGCAAGTGTAGCAATTTAACAACCACAAGAATCAACATAACACTAAAACAATGAAACTAAACAATGCATAATGTATGTGCCAATAAAATTAAAAATCAAATTCAATACCTTCCATATTTCTCTGTGTGTAAGATGATCTTGATTCAGATCGAATATTTTTGCATAGCCGACATTGGCCTGAGCAAAAACCCATAAATTCACTCCCCAAAACCAAACCATCATAGTCTGTCATATCACAAGCATTAGAAAGTATTATTAAACTATATAAAGACAGAAGTAAAACATTTATGATATTTCATTCCCTGGCAAGAAAGAAGTAACTAACCACAAGAAGAAGAGGATTATAATATAAGAATGCCTCGTACAAAAAAAGATCCCGCAAGTCTACACTCATCCTCATAACAGAGTCCCATCCAACCTGCAAATTTTGCAAAATCCCATGTAACACACAGTAACAGTATGATTAAATAATATATTATTCAATCAAATTAAAACCACTTATAGCAATCAAAATATAAAAATACTAATAACTGACCTTGCAGCAAATGATTACCCAGACAAAGAATAACAGCACCTGGAAATTATCCCCGGGTTAGGATCTCAACAAATATGTAAAACAATCTATCAAATACACAAAGAGGAAAGGAAAAAAAGGGGGATAAAAATCATAAAATCAAGAGTCTTCTCATCATGATTATGCCAAATACTTATTATAAAGTAGTGTAGGAAAAATGGTGTAAAACTAATTAAGATTATATGGATTATAATAACTATTTATGTAAAGAGTTCCAGCACACATTAATAGGACCTTGAAATAATCAGACTTCTACATATTAATTTTTTGTTTCCTAAAAATAAAGCAATTACACAAATTTAAACTCTGCCATAGATTCATCTTCAGTTGAGCTACTACATGTCAATGCAACACATAAACTAATAAACAAACTAAAAAAGAGAAGAAAAAAAAAATGCCAGTATATATCACTAACAAACCTTGAATCTCCATAACATTAACGGAGAAGGCATGATCGCGGCAGTATTCAATGGAGGGACAAAACTCTTCACACCATTTGCATCTGTCTGCAAGAAACCCTCCTCCACACCGTTCCCAGCCTCACCATCTGAAAGACATCCAATACAAGAAATGAACTTCACAACCAAATCATCCAACACCAAACACAAACACAAACACAATGCAAAAATTAAATTCTCAGAGTCCATAAAACTTTTCTAGTACCGATATCAAAGACGACTGGTCTGCTTCCAGACTTCCTCAAATGCGGACTATTAATAGGAGCATTTGCCAGAACTCCAAACATAGATAGATTCATGTAAGTGTAAGTGTAAGTGTAAGTAAACACTCAAGCTATCAACGTGCACACACAACACCACCACCGTCACTTAGCAGGCACCAAGGAATACTTCAACAAATTGAATTTCTACAGAGAATAAATCAAACACAAATTAAAAATGAAAATAACTAACTGATAGCGCGAAAGATCAAAAAAACAGTTTGGAGCTGCAATTGAAGTTAGTAGATCTAGTGAGACGAGATCGGATCAGAAGACACTTACAGCGAGTTAATGGTATCGTAGAATGCAAAGCTCTTTTTGTTTGTGGTTCGCTGGATCTCGCCAATTGATTTTTGGAGGGATTTGAGTGAAGTCTAAGGGAGGAGGAGACGCGAATTGTCGATTGTTTGGAGGATTGTTTTGTAAATTTCTAAGTTCAGATCGTGATTTAATGCGCAAATAATGGCTGCGTTTTGGATTTTGCTCCCTAGAATGCGAGTTTACTTTTGCTCATCCCCTTCAAGATGGGTGAGCATTAACCCCCTCCCAAAAATATGATATATGTCCATGGAGGGGGTAAATTTGTCCAAACGCTAATATATTTTTTGAAAATTTTACCCTTCTATAGACACATATCATGTGTTTGTGAGGAAGGTAATTGTTACCTACTTACCTCCCTTGAAGAGGGTGAGCAAAAATGTACTCCTAAAATGCGCAATTAACTTTTCTTTTTCTTTTTCGGACCCTTTTGAATAGATGTTGAAACTTGAAAGTAATGCATGTTAAATCGGAAAGAGAGGCTTTATGATTATTTTTTATTATTTAGTTTTAAAAATCTGAAACCGATAAGAAAAATCATATCAGGTGCCAACAGAGACATGGCTCAGCTGGTAGATGGATGAGCTTGGCGCTTGGACAAATTACTCCCAGGTTAACAACTCGAATCCTACCAATGGTGAAAGCTTTCAAAAAAAAAAAATACCTAGTCCCAAATTAATATTGTCAAAAAAAAAAATCCTATTGGGAGATACTCTCATAATTCTAAGGAGAAATCTATATACGAGTAATGTGGAAGGAGAAGGCCAATAGGGGCGTAGCTCAGCTAGTAGATGGATGAGCTTGGGGTTTGGGCAAATGACTCTCATGTCAGCGGCTCAAATCCCACCAATAGTGAAAGCTTTCAAGAAAATACCTAGTCCCAAATTAATAATTATTGTCAAAAAAAAAAAAAAATTGTGGAAGGAGAAGTGTATACTAGTGTATGAAGGGAAAATGAATTTATTTATTCTAGAGTTCATTAAAGTTTGGTGGATTTTTGTGGAGACCACAAATTATATATAGATTTTCTTGGAATTCCTTTATATAATTTGATGAACTATCATACAAAATTATATGAAATTAAATGAATTTTTAATGATTTATGTTGAAAAAAAATAATATTTATTATGCATCAACTAATAGTTCGAAATCCATGGATGTTGAGCAAAATTTGTTATGGGCCTTTATATTCATAAATCTATTTTAAAATCCAACAAATTTCATCCCTAAGCAATCATGCAAAGTGGGGATGACTTTTTGAATATACCTAAATCTAGATCGAATACATCCCCATTAGTTTCTGATTTGTAATTACAATATTTGCTAAAATCATGTTGGAATCAAATTATAGAGCATATTTATTAATCGGGAATAAAATGAAATGGAATCGAGTTTCATATAAAAGGGAATTAGGAAAAGGAATCCGGGTTGCTATACCCGCCAAGCCGACTATCTGATCATACCCGATCTGGATTTGTTGGGTAAAACCCGGGTTGCTTTTACCCGGCCATCGGGTATGGATACTATTATCCATGCCCGGTTGGATTATGGCCTAGGTACAAGTATACCTAGTTACCCGGTCAGGTACCCTTTTTTAAAAAAAATCTTTTGATTTTGTAAAACAAAATAGAATACTTTATTTTAAAAAAATATTAACAAAATAAAATATACAAACCTTTATTTTCCATTCTTTCAAAACTTTTACCCACAAAATTCTCAAATCTCTATTGGCCATCAACAATAGTTGAACTAAAATATTTGTTAATCATCATGTTTCTTGTTATCATTGCTTTTGTTCCATCACATCCGGGACACATAATAAAAACAGTGGTGAAGTTAAAAATAATTGTGTAGACTGTGTAGTGTTTATATGTTTGTGATAAAAAATAAAAATAAATAAAAAAAATTCTGAAAGAAAAGATAAAAGGGTGGCTCTATTGCCGGGATTGAAAATTAAATGGCATCTTTTAAGGTGGCATTTCAACACTATCACCATTTTTAAAAATTATGTTTAAAGGAACCTAAAATGGGTTTCGTCCAAAAATACCCCCACAGTACTTCCACGTCAACTATTTGTAATTTATTTATTTTTTTTCATTTTTTACTTTTCAATTTATAGTGAGAGAGTTGTGTGAGAGAGAGAAAGTCTCGTTGACGAGCGGCGACGACGACAAACATGGTTACACCGACGATGTAGAACACAACTGTAGCAAGTTTTGATTTTGGTGAAAACGAGGTATGTAACTATTTCGAATTGATTTTTAAGTTAGATTTGATTGTGTTTTGTTGGGATATTCATTCGATTTGTATTATTGATGTGTTAGATCTATATCCTAGGGTTTGATTTTGTGAGTTTTAAGGTTTGAAATTGGGATTTTCGATTGGGGAATACGATGATCAGTAACTTAGTTTATGAGACTTTGATAACAAGTTCCGAGACTTTTGAAATACTTTCCGAGACTTTTGAATAAGCTTATAGTTTCCGAGACTTTTATAACAAGTACCGAGACTTTTGAAATACTATTCGAGACTTTTGAATAAGCTTTTAGTTTCCGAGACTTTTGAAATAGGTTTTAGTTTTTGAGACTTTTATAACATGTTCCGAGATTTTTTAAATACCGTCCCGAGACTTTTATAACATTTTTCGAGACTTTTGAAATACCTTTCTGAGACTTTTGAAATAGTTTCCAAGACTTTCTGGTCAAGGATCTGGTTTTCTAGGTTTTGTTTATGAGACTTTTTTGAAATTTATTTCCAAGACTTTCAAAATTTATTTTCGAGACTTTGTTCCTAGACTTTAGAATTGTTTTCCGAGACTTTTGTATTGTTTTCTGAGACTTATGTAATGCTTACCGAGAATTTTGCATTGTATTTCGAGACTTTAGTAATTCTTTTTGAGACTTTTGTATTGCTTTCTAAGACTTTATTATTGTGGTCCGAGACTTATTGGGAAAAAAATTTAGACCTCTGTTTTAATTATGTATGTATATTGCTTGTGAATTACAGATAGTGAATTTGATGGACAGGTTAAAAATCCCCTAGAGTGATTGGTACGACGCAAAAATCACTCATCACAACCACCTTGAACATCTAAAAGTAATCGAGGAAGCAATTAATGGAGTAGCAGAAAATGGGATCCAAGAGTGAGATAGATTTTCTGAGTCATGTTTTGGCATTTTCTACACATGTAGTGAGGAATGCAGTTTTCTGGTGGTGTTGTGCATCAGTTACTATTGCGTGAGATACACCACAACAAACCTACTGATGAGATAAGGTTCATGTTGGCTAAGCATAGTGTCCGGTTTTCTAGGGTCGAGTTTTATTTGATCACCGGGTTGAAGTTCGAAGCCATCCCTCGACACGACACTAGGGTTAGGGTTAGGGTTTGGTGAGTTTTGGTGGGTTGAAGAAGATGAAGGAGATGAAGGAGATGAAGAAGAAGAAGAAGAAGAAGAAGAGAGGGAGAGAGAGAGAGAGAGTTTTGAGTGAAATTACACCGACATCCATGAGGTTTGAGTGATTTCCCCAACCTCATATCGTTGATAATCGAAAGTTGTTGAAGACCCCATTTTGGGATTGAGTTTTATTATTCTTTTTCATGGTATTACTTTTTTTCTTCTTTATTTTGTTCTTCAAAACATCATTTGAATTTCTCGCATTCCCTATGAATACCCAGTATTAATAGAGTTAGTTTTGGGATATTAAAAAAATCATTAGTTCTAAATTCCTTTCTCTCAGTTTCCTCCCAAGTTTGGGTGGAAACCAAATTGGGTGAAATAAGAAGAAATTATTCCTTCATTTTCCTTTCCTTTCTTTCTCATTTAACAATCCAAACAAGATATTATAAATCAATCCAGATATTTTCCTTTCCTTTCTCTCATATTCCATCAAACCAAACATAGTGTGTTGTATGATATGCATTCAATACATTATGATTATTTTCAAAAATAAATATTTTTCAAAACAAATTAATATTAATATGTTTTTCTAAATTTGTTTAAAAAAATATTTATTTATCATTATTCATTACTGTTTATAAAAATAAATAAAATTGAAAAATATTTATTTATGAAAAGAGTAATTATACATACGACCACGGTTACGCAACAGTTGTATGTAGAATTACTTTTATGAAAATAATCATAATGTATTGAATAAAGACGAAAAGAAAACAAAAAAGGATAAAATTACTTTTAAAAAATTTCGGTGAATTTCCTTTAAAAAAAATCTGGGTATGACCAAAATTACATATAGATTCTTTCCTCGCTCATAAGATTTTCACATCACCAAAAAAATATTTGATTCTTTTTAAATAAAAAAAAAAAATTAATTGATTCTCACCCTATAAATAGACATGAAATCTTTCATTTCTTTCACACAATTCAGAATTTTCTTAAAATTATTAGCAGTAAAAAAAAATGGTGACGGTGAAGTACTTGATTGCTTTGTTCATCGCAGTGTTGGCCACTGTTGCCAGTCTGGACAAAGTCCAACCTCGACCCGAACTCTTGATAGCAAGGCCTACGAGGATGGTTCCATCTGGGCCAAATTCGGCAACTAATTCGGAATCTCTGCCTGTTACATTGATAGCAAAGCCTACGAGGAGGGTTCCATCTGGGCCAAATCCGGCAACTATCCCGGAATCTCGACCCGCTGCATTGATAGCAAAGCCTACAAGGAGGGTTCCATCTGGGTCAAACCCGGCAACTAGCCCGGAGTCTCTGCCCTCTGTCTAATGTAGACAAAGCCCAAACTCGTCCATGAGAATTTATACCTTCGGGTTCCATTGGTGTTGTGACTTGTGATCATGGTTTGAAAGATTTGTGATGTTTTGGGTTACTCCAGCTTTGCTTTATATTATATAACTAATGTTTACTACTTTCCTTTCTATCATTTCGAATAAACATCCGATTAATTTGGATCTCATCCGGTTTCCTTTTTTTATAATTCACAAATATAATCAAATATCACAACTAGTAAGACAACGTGTCCAAAATCTTAGCAGCACATGTAATAATTATGAGAAAACTGGGGAGATAATTCTTGAACTTTTTTTATTTAATTAAAATTTTGAAAAATTCCTATTTGTGTCACGATTAAGATAAGATTAAAATCCCAAAAAAATAGGAAAAGTCAAAATAAATAAATAAACAAGAGTAAAAAAATTGACTTGGAAGAATAGAACCAAATGCAAAAGCCAAGTCAGCAGACAGGCCACGCCACAAAATCAAAAAAATATTCACCAGCTATGCCACCTCAGCAACCCGACCCCCATTTGTGATCTTCAGGATCGGACCCTCACATGACTCATCTCCCAACAAATTACTGATATCTCGGAGCTGATTCGTCAATCGGTTTGCGACCCGTTTCGCTACGAAACCCACCCCGTTCTTTGCAATTAATTACCGCGTAATGCCATTGTCCCTATCAAGAGTCCGAGTAATAAGGCTGACCATAACAATCTTTTTTCAAGCTGAGACCATCCACGCCAGCGCTTACGTGGCAGTCACCCATTGAAGCTAGGGAAAACGTGAATAAATAAACAGCACTAACCGAACTGAACTGACTCACACTGTCAGAATCCTACAACATAGCTTAGTTACTCTGTTTTGTTACACATTTTTATTTTATTTTATTTTCATTTTTCAAAAGAAAACAATAAATAAATAAATAAATAAAATCCCATTTCTTTATATTGGTTGATTCTATTTTTTTGGTGAGAATTCGGGGTTTCCATCAATTGGTAAGGAAATTATTTTATTTTATTTTTTCCTTCTGGGGATCTTTTGAATGTCATAAGAATTTGATCTTGATTGCTTTTTTGTGTGTGTGTGAGAGAGAGAGAGAGAATGTTGAAGGGTTTGTGAATTTATGGTTGGAGGATTTAATCAATCAAAGTGTATTCTCGCTATGAGATTCATATTGGGTAGTTTAGGAGATAGAGAGGCATAAATATAATAATAATCATTGATAGATCAAATAAAAATTGTTTCTTTTTAGAAGGAGGTGGAGAAAATCAATGGAGCCTATGTGTGAGTTTTGTGGGGTGGTGAGAGCAGTAGTGTATTGTAAATCAGACTTGGCTAGGCTTTGTTTGCATTGTGATGGGTGTGTACACTCTGCAAATTCTTTGTCACGTAGGCACCCTCGTTCACTTTTGTGTGACAAGTGCTATTCTCAGCCTGCAACAGTCCGGTGCATGGATGAGAAAATGTCTCTGTGTCAAGGTTGTGATTGGAATGGTGGTGGTTGCTCAAGTTTGGGTCATAGATGTCAGGTTTTGGATTGTTACATGGGTTGTCCTTCTACGGCTGAATTTACAAGGATTTGGTCATCAGTTCTTGATGTTGTTCCTTGTCCAAGCAATTCTGTCAATGGTTGGGGGACTGCTAGTTCTTTGGCAGAGAATGAGAATTGTGAGAATGAGGTTTCATGTGGGTTGGTGACAGGAGCCAAGTTGGATGAATTGGACCCTTGTACCAAGTTTGAACCTTGGATTGGGACAAGTTCTTCAATCGCGGCGCCACCACTGAATCCAAATTACATGCCTTATTGTGGTGATCAACCAGCCTTCTTCTCCGAGGAGTCTAACGAGCCAAAGGTAATCTTTTTGGAAACTTTTGTGTTCAATTTGAATAACAATAATTTCATTAACTAGGATATAGTATTTGTACTACATGTGATGCAGGGTTGTTCTAACTTTAAGGATCTCAAGCTTCCAGATGGTGATGATCTCTGTGATGGTATCAACATAGATGATGTTCAGTTAACCTTTGAAGCTGATGATGAGATATTTGGCTGTTCACAAGGTCAATCCAGATACCAGTTTGAAGATGTAGGGAATAATGATCGCGCTTTAATGGAGAAAAACTTATCAGTTGCCGACTCTGATGGCCCTATTCCAAATGCTTTAGAGGTCTGTCTACATTTAAGTTTATTGTAGCTTTCTCACGATTCAATCTTAGTTATATGTTTGATGGTCCTGTAAAAAAGAACGTATATATAGATATATTGCATGTAAATTGATTGGCATACAAGCATTTTGTTCATTATGATTGTCTGCTGATTTTTCAACTTTCCGAGTTCTAAGTTCCTATTGTTCATCATATCATTCTCTGTGGTGGCTCATGTCTAGAACAGAATCCTTATGGTTCAGGAGTTTTTAGTGTTCTTGTATAGTTTCAGATATTTCATGTCCCACAAAATATTATGGAACAACTTTTGTGCTTGTCTGATCTACATGTCTTTGACATACTGAAACATGTTTTCGACTTTTTGCTGTTGATACTAGGCATACTTTCTACTAACCATCCTCACATATTAGAATATGACAAAATAAAAAAGCATTTCATAGTAAACATTGAAGACTAGTAGATGCTTTGACGTGCCAGCCGCTGTATATATATATTTACAATAATGAATTACCACTAGAAAAACTAAAGCAAGGATATTGAGTTTTAATGATAAACCATGGCTGCCTCTGACCTCTGTGTATCTCATCAGGCATCTTCATTAGGACAACTGGACTGTGTGGCTTTTCAATCGTCTTGTGTTGGTGGAACAGCGAATGTGCTGCAGGGCATGAATGGTAGTGCTAATTGCATGCTTATGAATCCTGGTTGCAACCGAAACATCAATCTTGGATTCCCTACTGGCCAAGTCCATTCAAGCATGTCACTTTCACTATCCAACATCACAGGCGAAAGCAGTGCTGCTGATTATCAAGATTGTGGATTGTCACCAGTTTTCCTAACCGGTGAATCACCATGGGAGCCAAACCTGGAAGCTAGTTGTCCACAAGCAAGGGATAAAGCAAAGATGAGATACAATGAAAAGAAGAAAACAAGAACGTATGATCTCTATTGCCATTTATTTTATATTGAATATGATGTTATACATGATAGGAAAATTTAGCTAGATTACTCTCTTTAAGTTCTCCTCTTAACAGATTTTGCTCATTTTTCCATGTGTAGATTCGGCAAACAAATAAGATACGCCTCTCGGAAAGCCAGAGCTGATACTAGGAAACGCGTGAAAGGTAGATTTGTGAAAGCGGGTGAAGCATATGACTATGACCCTCTTGTGACAAGGAACTATTGAAGTGCCAAATCTTCTCTTGGCTTGTATGGCGAGGCTGAATTGACTAGGTACAAATCTTTCCATATGCCGCAGATTATGTTCCCTTTAATATTTCAAGAAGAATTTAAAGATAGAAGCAGTTTCTACTATAGCATGTATACTCAACGCAATGGTGCTTGAAATCAAGTACTCTGTGGCGATCAGCAAAATTTAGAGATTTTCCATCCAGATTTCGGCAGTTAATAATCATAGGAGTTATAAGGTATAATTTAAATTGGTCCCTGCACAGGGAAGGAGAAACAACAAACATATATTATCATGTATTAAATAACACATATAGAAGTTTATCAAAATTTTGATGTGAACAAGAATTTTCCAATCGGAAAATGGTAATAAAGATAGGAAAAGAAGATAGATTGATTTTTTATTTTTTTTAATCATCTCAGTGTTCTCAACAGTGAGATTGTCACATATAGAAGTTTTGTTAGAATTGTGATATGATCAAGAATTTTCCAATCGGAATGGTAATAAGAATCGGAAATGAAAATAATTCGATTTTTTGTCCTCATCTCAAAGCTCTCAATATGTGATTGTGTTTTGGAAATTTTTCATAAGAAGTTACCATATTTATTCAAAACCCAGAACATATTCCCTTCAAAAAGTTTCGTTGAGATTCTCAAGTTAGTGATAACTTATCTTGAAAAGAAAAAGAGAACATTCCCATCTAGAGAAGATAATCAGAATTTCTCAGAAATTGTGGTTGTAAACTTATAATGTTATCCTTACAACATCTGTAATTATGATGCTATATTTGAAAATTTGTGACATATACTCTTTTTATGCTGACACTAGACTTCACTACTATCTCTCTCAATCTGATGTAAAGCAATTTTTGTCGTCACTTGTTGCTTGTAACATCACCAACCACAAAAAAAAAAAAAAAAAAAAAAAAAAAACAAGAAGAGGTTCGACTTAGTTGTAAAGCTCATTATACTTGTATTCATGAGGTTTCGACTCATGTCCCCCTCCTCAGATTCCAGAATATTGTAATATTGTAATAGTTAAAAAAACATCATCAACCACAAAAAGTACCAAAGTTTGGAGGTCGAACAAACCTCTTCGTAAATCGACCTCCATTGGCGGTCGATTTGATTTTCATTGGTGGTAGAAAGTTGTTTGATCTCCATTGGAGGTCGATGAAGAAAAAGATGGGAAATTTTTTTTTGAAAATTTTCATTTTTGTACAATAAGTCTCAAAAATTTCAAAAATACCCCAAAGCCTTGGAAACTACAAAATAAGTCTCGAAAATATCTAATAAGTCTTGGATCCGAGACTTATTGGGTATTTTTATAATTTCCGAGACTAATATGGGTATAATAAAAACCCAATAAATATATGAAATTACAAAAAAAAAAAAAAAAAAAAAAAAAAAAAAAAAAAAAAAAAAAGAAAACCAAATAAGTTTCGGAAATTATAAAATACCTAATAAGTTTCAAAAATTACAAAAATACCCAACAAATTTAAAAAATACTTCAAAATTCTCGGAAATACACCAAAAGTTTCAGAAACTACAAAAAAGTCTCGGAAATACCCAATAAGTCTCGAATTTGATGGATTTGAGACTTATTGGGTATTTTTGAGACTTATTTTATAGTTTTCAAGATTTTTAGGGTATTTTTATAATTTCTGAAACTTATTGAACAAAAATAAAATTTTCCAATTTTTTAATTTTATTTTTATTTTTTCATCTTCTTCTTCATCGACCTCTATTGGAGACTGATTTCAATCTCATTGAAGGTCGATTTCAACCTCCATGGAGGTCGATTAGACCTCCAACGGTGGTAAACGAAGAAGATGAAGAAGAACAAAAAATTTAAACAAATTTGGAAAACTGAAAAGTAAAAAAAAAAAATTTTAAAAATCAAAATAGTCAAGGCATTTTTGTCCGTTCACCATAATAGCTGCTATTTAAACTCAAATTATTAAAGTGGTGATAGGTCTTGCAAACCCACTTTAAAATAGTGACAAAACCCCTTATTTCCACTAAAATGGATGCATATTTGATTTTAGATAATTGCATTGGAGATGTGAATATGCATTGCTCTATTTTTTTTATATTTTTTTTTCAAAAGTGGGTTCATAATGAATAGAAATGATGATGTGACACTATTTAGAAACTCAAAATTACATATTAGCATCGGAGATACTCTAATTTTTTTAACTATCTATCCTATTTGTGACAGTCAATTTTCTCCAAATGCATATTTGAATTGGAGATGCTCTAATATTTTATATAGTATTGGAAAAACAAAAATAAATACATAAAAACACATGATTTTGTACATATACATGTAAATTATGCATCTTTTCTGGCTGTTTTTGATTTTGCTTTGATCATGAAAATTGATAAAGAAAAGATATATTAAATACCTGTGATTGTGAATAACAAAGAACAATTAATAATATCCATAAAAATAATTGAGTCATTTTGATTCTACATAACATAATTATCAGCATATTACATAAACATGATAATCTCAAGGTGACTTTTATTCATATATTTTTTTTCATCAATATCTATTTTTCCTAATAGCTCCCTCATAATCTCCCTGAATTTGATCCGCTATTGTTGTGATCAGTAGACACACAAACAAACACAAATGACAAATCCAATCACCAAAAAAATTAAAAGGACACAAAATCAAAGGAACTGAATAGTCCTTTGAGGGATATTTCTTGATGAGCCATTTGATGATCTAACTTCAACCTTGGAATCATCACATGATCTTCTCCTCCTCCTGCTCTCTATCCACCAACTCAAAATAGTTGGAAGCTTAACTTCAACAGAGACTCCAACTAGATATCTGTGAGTGAGGTTTTGACAGGAGTTGCATAGAAAACACCTGACATGCCTGCGAGCCAAGAAGTTAGCTTCATGCACCCACTTGTCGCACTTTCGACACAGAAAAGCATCATCAGCTTGGCAATACAAGGAGGCTCTCGACCCACATAGCTCACAGGACACAAAACCTGAAGAGTTTACATGTGATGACGAAACATGTATTTCTCTGGAGGAGCACGAGATCAAACTGGTGGTGGTGGTGGTGGTGGTGGTGGGTTGGTTATTTGCTTGGTGGTGCTTTTGAATGCCTCTACACATGTTTGATTGATTGTTTGTTGTGGGAAAAATAATAATATGATGACTCTACTTTCAAATTGAAGTTTTGGTTGATGAGAAAATGACCATATTTATAAGGGCTTCGCTTGAAATGTAATTGCATCACATGCATAGTTAGATTTGGACATACATGAGGACATGAGTAGCCAGTAAATTACAAAAATCTTGTCTGTTGCTTTGCTTTTCTTAGTTGCCTTCTTGTCGTTTTAGAGTATGCAGAATTTGAACTTGTGGTCAAGAAAATACTTTTACAACACTAGTTGTTTTTTTATTTATTTTTTATTTTTTTGAGAAAGATGGAATACATTAAAACCAAACTAGTTGTTGAGTTAACTTAACCATGGCATCTTCATTATGGGTTCCATTAATTTCAAATCAATCAAATTTAATTAATTCATCGATGTAATTTTATATTCATTTAATAACTTTTATTAAATTGATGATATATTAATATACCCCACAAAGAGCTTGAAATAATTGAAGAACAGTATGGAGAGATCTTTGAGTCCACTAATTTTGACAAAACATTAAAAAAGAATTTAAGCAAAAAAAATAAAAATATGATTAAACTATAAGCTTTATGAGATGCTTGAGGGTATGTTTTCAACCATGATTTTTGAAATTGAGTGGGTACCAAGTCAATTTGATTTTACAAAAGAAGAAATAAGTTGTATGGTCTAAAATTAAAGAACTTTTTCAGTGGTACCCCACAATTGTTGATGTACATGATATGATATAGAGTTCTTTGGAAGTAGTAGAAGGGGAAGTTGAGGTTGGAAGTGATTTGACATATTTTTGGGGTACCAATAATGATTTGATATTTTACTTTGGTTCCAATTCATAGATTGGAGAGGTCGGGGGTACGTGGAGAGGCAACAATGGAAGGGAAGTCCTTGTCCACATCTTTGTTTAGTGTTTGATTTTACAACATCACTCCACTTGTGTGGTCGATACTAGAAAGCTTCTAAGCTCTTATATACACCGTCCACTACATTGTCTAGTAGCGACTTGTGACATTTTTAACATATTCTACATAGCTATAATTTCAATGTCGATTTTGAAGTTGTAGTAGGTTTGAAGTAGCCGTAAATGTTAACCTCAACGTACCTGTTAAATCGTAAAATATGGAAAAATCTTTTCTTGAAGTGGGAGTTGTTTGGCCTAGTCTAATCTCAATAGATCTCAATAAATTTATAATTTAACAATGTCAACTTGAAAAATAAATAAATAAATTCGTATACGTTAGCTAAATCCATAACTAATATGATTAAATAATGTGTTCTGTAATTATAAGTAATGGTATAATTTTTGTAGTGCATCAAGTAGACAAGTGTAGTAAATTAATAATAATCATAAAACAAAAGATTGGATGATATTTTTACGAATAAAATTACAAATGGGATCTTTCAAAAAAAAAAAAAATACAAATGGGAAACGTGTAGGCATTCGTTTTTTATATAGTTGAGAGTTGAGAGTTGCGAGTAGAGGTGACCACAATTCAGCTTGAACTAGAACCGTGGCTTTAGAAACGGACTGGAACCGAAAATCTGGTTCCGGTTCTTCACTTTACGGAACCGATTCCGGACCGGTTTTTTTTTTTTTTTAAATAACAATAAAAGGAAACTTAATAGTTAAATCTTTAATTGAAATGATTTAATTGCTGCAATTAAAAGAGAATAATTCTCTGATTTCCATTTTTGAATTTAAGGATACCAACACTAGTAATTATTTTCATTTTAGTTTTATTTCAAAATTAAAAGGAAACTTAAATCTTTAATTCAAATGTTTTAATTGCAAAGAGAATAATTATCTCATTATTGCCAATTGATTTCCATTTTTGAATTTAAGAATATCAATCACCCGTTATTATTTCCATTTTAGTTTTATTTCAAAATTAAAAGGTAACTTAAATCCTTAATTCAAATGATTTAATTGCTACAATTAAAAGAGAATAATTCTCCCATTATTACCAATTGATTTCCATTTCCGTTTTGTCCCCTTATTTCAATTGATAAATTGTCTGAGTTCTTTCATTCGAAAACAAAACACCAGACAATCAAATTAAGCAAAAGGCAAACACAATTCTTCCTTTACTACAAACGAAAAAGAGTTCTTTTTGTTTATTTTGTTCTTGGATTTCAAGTGTACTTAATTTTCTTCTATCAAGTGGTAAGTTCAGATTGAATTATCAGTTCGTCGGTGTAGTGTTGTAAACACATATTAATTTTATTTTTTTTTTAAATTCAAACCCTTTTTCTATAATACTCTCTCCCATTTCATTTCTCCTCATTCCAATTCTCTCACAATTCTCTAATAATTATTTTTTTAATTTATAATTTTAATTTTTTTCTTAAAAGGCCAAAACCAGAACTGGGGTCACCTCTAGTTGCGAGTGTGTTTAACATTTTTCTTTTTAATATTATCTTAATTATTAGTCTGATTTTTAAATAATATCTATATGACAATTAAATTCATCTTAACACGCTACTCAACCACATGATCATTCTATTAAATATAAGAGTTTGACAAATAAGAATATAGCACTAACTCAATCGACATATAGATATAGTCTCTCATATAGATAAGAATATATATCAAAATGATAGTTCTAAAGTATAGTATTTTTGATGATTTGTTTGTATATTCTTCATTATTAAATGAGTTAAAAAAACCAAACTTGTTAAATAAATTCTGTCAAGACACATTGACACGTTTCTTTGTTAATTGGATAACACGAAGCACATAGTGTTATTTGTTTAATCAATATATATATTATAAATCTATGAACAAGAATTTTTCATCCATACCGTTATTAGAAAAACCAAGCAAATAGCAAAAGTTAGGTTATGGTTGATGAGTATTTGGTCAATGTTGAGACTGGGTTGGTGAAGAAGAGATAGAAGCACTTTTGGCCATAGCTTCTGTGTTCTGTGACAACATATATGATATATGAGGATGCCAGAAGCTTATTCTATTCCAACACGCTATTGATAGCCGGCCACAAATTAAACAACGAAACAAAACTTTCTATGATTCAATGCAATTCACAGTTGGAGCTCCTGCTCCACGCTGCTGCTTCCACCTGTTATCTACTTTATATTATTGGTCAAAAATATCTCAAAATGATGTTATTTTCTTATGCAATAAAAATACTAGACATCCCAACTTATGAGATATTAATTGATGGGTGGATATACATTAAATAATGATTTATCTCAATTATCATATGTACCTGATCACCAGTAGACACCTGACACCTCATAAGTTAGGATGGAAGTTGGAATACAATCTTTTTTGTTACTTGTAGTTACATTTAACTTGTGTTCTTAATCATATTTATAATCATTAAACCTGAGTAATTCGGTGATTTCGACGGATTCAATTTCAAACCAAATCCGTTGTAACCATAAAATAGGTTCTTATATGCAAGTCTTGTATATATCCACTGTTTTTGAAGCTTATATTTATATTAAACTTGTGATCTTAATCCAATTTATACTCATTTGTTATAGATTAAATGTGAGAACCCAAGTTTCGACGATTTCTACGAATTTGGTCTGAAACCGAATTCGTCGAAACCATCAAGTTCTAATTATATGCAAGTATTTTATCGTTTTATTCAATATTTTATCGTTTTTACTGTATATATTCGTCAAGAATTAGATGAGATGAGATTGGTTGAGTAATATGTCCCTCAAACTCACATCATTAACTAATCACCATCTTTCTCCAAACCTCACAAATTATAGTACTTAATAAAAAAATAGGAAAAAAAAAATAAAAAAACTGAGAATTATAACATGTCATCTCTTCATGTTCTTCCATTAAATTCTATGGAGGCACATGCTAGAAGTTTTATTTCATATCTAATTAAGTGTCCAACAATATTTGCATATTTGCATGTTCCTTCTCTCTTTTGACTTTTGAGAGAAATTGAAATATATTCAATCTTAATTTGTGAAGCAGAATGGGTTGATGATCATGATTCATGAATCATGATTCATGCACCACTTTAAATTTTAAAAATTCTTAAATTTCATTTTTTCAGTCCATTCTTTTGGGGAAAAAAGTCATGATATAGTTAAAATTAGGTTTAAGAGCAAATCATACATGTTCTTTCTTCTTCTTCTTCTATTTTCTCATTGATTGAATTTGACCTAAACAAAAGACTAGTACGTTTTTGATGAAGTGAAAAATGTTGGTATACTTCAACCACTTTTTTGTGTGATTGTTAAGCAAACCTAAAAAACAAAATCGAGGAAATCTTACAACCATTTTCAATAAATAAATAAATAAAGTTTTACATTTTTTATTTTCAAATTTCACTTGAACATAAGAATTATAACTACAAGAAACAGCAATTTGAATTTTGCATCCATAATATAATAACCTGTTGAGTCATTCTGTTTATTACTATAAAATAATCTTATAATTTGAAGATGAAGATGACAATTATATATATATATATGCAGTGAGTCTCTCATGAGGGATCCCTTATTTTAATTTCGGTAAGGACCATGATGAAAACACATTGAATTTAATGATTTTAATCTGAATTTTTTTGTGGATGATGATTTCAATGAAATATACATATGAACAAAATTTGAGAATTTTCCGAGTACTATAACTGTTTTTCTTGAATTTTCCTATATTTCGTATATTTTCCGATGCCTTCATATTTAACAAAATTTGGATAAATAGTTTTAGTACTCAGAAAATTCTCAAATTTTGTACATATGTATATTTCATTGAAATCATCATCGATAAAAAAATTCAGATTAAAATTCATTCAATTCAATGTGTTTTCATCATGGTCCTTACCGAAATTAAAATAAGGGATCCCACATGAGAGACTCACTGTATATATATATAGTCTTTTTATTGTCGGTTCGTCCTGACAATAAATATATCAGGACGAAGAACATGGACCATAGATTATGGAGAAGTTTTGACAAGTGTATACACTTTGAGTCAAAGTATGTAAATCTAGTGGTTCACATTCTTCGTTCTAATATATTTATTGTTATGACGAATTAATAATAGAAAATCTTTATATATATACAGTCTTTCTATTATCAATTCGAACTGACAAAAGTTATATCAGTTCCTTGCATGTGGTCCACTGGATTTAAATACTTAGACTGACAAATGCATACAGCCAAGTCAAAGTATTTAAAACCAGTGGCCCACATACAAGGAACTGATATAATTTTTATCAGTTCGAACTGATAATATAATTTATGTATATATATATATATATATATATATATATATATATATATATGACACTTCTTTCAATTTGTGAAAACAAAAACCATTTTTTGGCTTGGTCAGAGCTAAGAATTTGGGCTTTCACGAGGCGCATTAAAAATCTGCTTCTTCGAGCACGTCTGATGGGCCTTGTTATTGAATGATCTCCCGTCGTCAATTCACAAATTTATTTAAGTTTGATCTTAAATTTAAATCCTAACACAACTTCATACAATATTACGTTCATCTAGAATTCAGAAAGGGAGACATACTTAAACCCACAATCTTATAGTATAGATGTAGGTGTTAGAATATGTTTGGTATGACTGTTTAATTAGAGCTTATAGAGAAGATATTTTATTAATGAAACTTTTATTGTGTAGAACGTTCAACAAGAAAAAACTTTTGGTTGTATAAATTACAAAAATGGTGTTAAACAATGTATTTTTTAAAAATAGTTTTTGGTTGTGTAAATTACAAAAAAATATTGACAATGTATTTATAATGAAAGAGTTATATGGTGGAATATCTAAAATTTATAAAGGGTAGTTGAGGCAATTCATAAGTTTTAAAAAAACTATAAAAAAAAAATAAAAATAAAAAAATAAAAAAATAAAAAAAAACCCAAATTTTTGGCTTCTCATAGTAGACATAAAATAGCTTTTATAAAGAGTAATTAAGATAATTCATATATTAAAAAAGTTTGACATTTGCCAAAAAAAAAAAAAAAAAAAAACAACTTTAAAATAGCTTATAGCATTAAAAAAAAACGTTTTTGGCCTTTACAAAAGCCATATCAAACACACACTATCTCCAATGCAAGAGTGGCTTGTGAAAAAAAAAAAAAAAAAAAAAAAAACCCTATAGGATTAATAGACATCCTGTTAATAAATATTTCTCTAATGCAATTGTGCATATTCAACCTCAAGCCGATGTGTCATAAAAATATTAGACATTGTCAATAAGACCGTTTACTTTCAAACTGTCTGTTGCAAAACTATTTTTTCGGCTGACTCAGCAAGTATTTTAAACTAACATTTATTTTTGGTAAAGAAATAAAAGAAAAAATAAAACATGAAAAAAAATAGACACGTCATTAAAAAATATGTGTTTCAGACGGGAGCATTGGGAGTTGATTGTCTATCGAGTCTATTTTTATGTCACATAAGAAGCAAGTCTCTTGACATTGTTGTTATGTCAACATTTATCAGTATGCAAGCCACTTTTGCATTAGAGATGCTTTGAGAGACAAACCACTTGACCAATCTCTTCTTGTCCGATTAATCAATCAATTGCATAGGTAGACTTCCCATATTTATATCTTAATTTCATATAGGACAATATAATTAATATGACAAGTGGGATTCAAATCATCTATATAAATATATATATATATATATAAAATGTCTCAATTTATATATAACCAACCAAATTGGGACATGTGTATACATTGTTTTTTTTTTTTTTAAAAAAAAATAAAATATAAATGATTGTGTACACATGGCTCAATTTGGTTGGTTAGACATAAATTTGAACACTATTTTTTAACGGTAGAATTTCACATAAGTCCCATTTTTTTGGTGATTTGTCACATTTATAAATGTCTTTCCATATTCATTCCTTCAGAAATTCCATTATCATTTCGAATTGACAAAAGTTATATCAGCTCCTTACATGCGGGCCACTGGATTTAAATACTTTGACTTGGCTGTATGCACTTGTCAGTCAAAGTATTTAAATCTAGTGGCCCATATACAAGGAACTGATATAACTTTTGTCAGTTCGAACTGATAATATAAAGATTGTTCATCCATTTAGTCCTTATTTTATCCAAAACTCATCACTTTAATTTATTTGACCAAAAATTTGAAAGTCAATTATTTAAAAACCTATGAAAGTACACTTTTACCCTTATTACTATTTAATTTAGCTAAAATGATTATCTTAATTTTAAATTAAAATGAAAAACATTAAAATTATCAATAATAAAATCTTAAATAAATAGATTACAAAAAAAAAAAAAAAAAAACTTAAATAAATAATAAAAAAAATCCTTGAATTTTTTCTTATTTTGTATTTTTTTTTTTCATAATGGATTTTTATTTAGCTAAAATGATTATCTTAGCTTTAAATTAAAATGAAAAACAATAAAATTCTCAATAATAAAATTTTAAATAAATATATTACAAAAACAATTTATGGAAAATAATCATTTAAAACTAAGATAATCATTTTAGCTAAATAAATATAAATATCCATTATGAAAAAAAAAAAATACAAAATGAGTAAAATTGAATGGATTTTTTTATATTATTTATTTAAGTTTTTTTTAATCTATTTATTTAAGATTTTTATTATTGAAAATTTTATTGTTTTTCATTTTAATTTAAAGTTAAAATAATTATTTTAGCTAAATTAAATAGTAATAAGGACAAAATTGTACTTTTATAGGTTTTTAAATAGTTGACTTTCAAATATTTAGTTAAATCGGAAATTAACCTATCAGTGCGCACTGATAGAATTATATAAGGATATTGAATGTGAGCCACTCGTTTTACATACTTTGACTTGGTATGTATGCACTTGTCAAATCACTATTATAAATGAGTGACTCATATTCAATATCCTGATAAAGTTATATCAGGATGCACCAATAGGAACGGGACCGTTAGTTAAATAGACTAAAGTGATGAGTTTTAGAAAAAATAAGGACTAAAGTGATGAATATAGAAAAACATTTATAAAGATGACAAATCACCAAAAAAGTGGTACTTATTGAAAATCTACCCTTTTTTAACGGGTGATTTGGATCCATGACAAGTGATATAAATTATTATTAATTAATGTATTTATCAATTTAAGAAATAAATTAAAATTCAAGTTTAAAATTTTGGAAACTGGGCTGACTAACACACTCCCCTATAAAATAATAAATTCGAGCAATATTCCATCTCTAAAAACTCGAATTAATTTTAATAGTTAAAAAAAAAAAACAAAAAAAAAAAACAATTCCTCTAATTTATTTTCTTAATAATTAGATTGAAATGCAATACAAGTGTACGGTAAGATCACCATTTTAATTCCCTAATCTTCGCACAACACTAGCATGGTAGTTCAGTTTCTGGGTTCAATTAAGTTTTAACAAAAAAGACAAACAACTAAAACTAGTAAAAAAAGTTGGATTTGGACTTCAATTCAATTCACTTTATACTTATTAAATTGTTTCCCTCCACCGCTAATGTCTTATAACAACCCGAACCGACAGAGAAAACCCGTTTTGTCTTCTCTTGAAACCGAGCTAAATCACTCTTCAATCTCCCAGAAAATGCCCACAAAGACGATAACACTCTCGCGAATCAAGAACGTCCTCTTGATCCTCTCTCTCCTTCTCATTCTCTACCTCGCCTTCTATCGACCCTCCATCGACGACCCGCCGATCCCCGACTCACACGCCGCCCCAACTGTTTCCAGTAGTTCCACCACTCGACGGCGGCACCTCCTCTTCGCCGTCGCGTCTTCGTCCGGATCCTGGCCTCGCCGCCACTCCTACATCCGTCTATGGTACTCCCCCGACAACTCCACTCGCGCTATCGCCTTCCTGGACCGCGCCGCACCGGCGGACCCCACCTTGCCGCCAATCGCGATCTCTGCCGACACCTCCAGGTTTCGCTACACTTTCCCGAAGGGTCTCCGGTCAGCGATCCGTGTGGCGCGCGTGGTCAAGGAGGTGGTGGAGCGCGTCGGCGAGAAGTCGGGCGTGAGGTGGTTCGTTTTCGGAGACGACGACACCGTCTTCTTCGTGGACAATCTGGTGAAGACGCTGTCGAAGTTCGATCACGATAGGTGGTATTATGTGGGGAGCAACAGCGAGAGTTACGAGCAGAATGTGAAGCACTCGTTTGATATGGCATTTGGTGGTGGCGGGTTCGCGATCAGCCACTCGCTTGCTAGGGTTTTGGCTAGGGTTTTAGACTCCTGTTTGGTCAGGTATGCGCATTTGTACGGAAGTGATTCAAGGATCTTCTCTTGCTTGGTCGAATTGGGAGTCGGGTTGACCCACGAACCCGGGTTTCATCAGGTAACCTATTTACAATATACAATCAATCTTGGTATTCAAAATTATTGCTTGATAAGAAAAACAAGAACTAATAAAAGTCTAGTGTAAGCAACTGAAACTCGTTGTATATAGCTTAGCTTATGTCAAAAATGCTGCATTGTTCTTGATTCCGTGAACCGAGAATTCAATCAATGCTCTCTTAGCATTACTCAAATTTATACGATTATCGTTTTGTTGCCACTTTTGTTAATTTGGTTGAAATATTCAAATGTGAATATCTGTGGACTGTGGTTGTTCCACTGATTTAGTGTAGGCTTTTGCAAATTAGATGGTAGAGAGGAAAATTTTCTGATATTTTACGTTTTGATCAGCTCGATATGCGGGGAGATATGTTTGGGATGCTTACTGCACACCCGTTATCACCTTTGGTGTCTCTTCATCATGTGGATGCGGTGGACCCAATCTTCCCTAATATGAATAGGACGCAAGCTCTGGAACATCTTTTTAAAGCTGTGAATGTCGATCCTGCCAGAATATTGCAGCAAACAGTTTGTTATGACCATTCGAATCAACTGACCGTTTCAGTTGCATGGGGTTATGCTATTCAGGTGTATGAAGGAAATCAACTTCTTCCAGATCTCCTTTCATTGCAAAGAACGTTTACGCCATGGAGGAGAGGTTCTAATGTTGACGCACATTTTATGTTTAACATGAGAGAATATCCAAGAGATTCATGCAAGAGACCTGCTGTCTTCTTTTTGGAAAGTGTTGTGACTGACAAAAGCGGCATACAGAGCAACTATGTCAAGCATGCTGTTGGAAATTGCAACAGAGCAAATGCTGTGAAAATGTTGGAAAAGATCTCAGTGTTCTCGCAGAAACTAGAACTTGACGTCGAAGAGGTAGTAAATGAACTGGTGTGAATATGCCTCATTATAGTTGGGAAGTCGATATGTTATAACTTTCAACGGTTGGCTGTTTTGTCCTGCCGTCTTTCATATCTATTAATTTAGTTATTGCTTCTCACAAATTTTTGCATCTCTGTTTCAGATGAAATCTCCCCGTCGTCAGTGTTGTGAAATCTCTCCCTTCTTTAATGAATCAATGGTTATAAAAATTAGACGGTGTGCAGTTGGTGAGCTGATTTCCATGCATTTCTAGCCTCTAACTGACCAACAAATGACTTCTGATAAGACATGCTAACCAAGCTTGAGATGCCTGAATCAGTTTTGGACTTGTCCTTGGAATTCCTCTTCAATAAGGTAATCATTTTTCAGAATCGAAGGACTGAAAACCACTAGCAATTTGTTTCAGGGGTTTAATTGAATAGGTTTTCTACAAGCTTTTTAAATTCTTCATATAACATTATACAGTGAGTTGAAACTATTTGCTTGTTCATAGAATTACTCATGGTGACTGCTTGATCATATTAAGGATAAACAGACTTATGTAAAACTCGCCACTGAAAGTGATATTTGCATTCAAGTTGCTGTCTATGCTTTATTTTATGATTGGTTTTTTTAAAAATTTTAATTTTAATTTTTTTTAATCTAATGATGTAAAATTACAGTATATAAATTATGCCGCTATTTTTGGAGAAATTTGCAATAGTTTGATTGTTGAATTTCAATAATTTTGCTGACTTGTCGATTTGGTATTATGTCATTCGTGTTTTGTGGTAATTTAACTGCTTGTGAGAAGATATGGACTTTGTTCTTCTGTTGGATTCTTTGACTGAATGTATGATTTGTTTTGACTAATGAAATACTTAATGCAAACAAGCCGGCTTTCTTTTCAAACACAATACTTTATAATTTTTATTCTTTTGACATTTCACAGAAAGGTGGAATTTTTTTCAAAGGTCCTGCAACGGTTTTCATTCATTGACTGCGATACCTTCTTTTTGAGTAGGAAAAACAAGCTTAAAGTTGTTAAACACTATCAGAATCAAGGTGTCATGCAGACATACTGTAAATTGTGTATATTTGCAGACATCCTGTGAATTTTGGATGGTTGCAGACCAAAGGAGAATTGTTTTTACAGTCTTTGCTGGCTAAGGTCGTTCATGTCGAAGAATAAGGCTGTATTATCTGTAACGATATGATCTTAATGATCGGCCAATGAAGCGTGGAATTGTTGACAGAAGGGGCTAATAACAAGTCAAACAGAGGCAGATACATAAGAATGTAAGATTGGTTTATTTATGATAATATATCCTCTCAGTTCAGTTAAAGCTGTATTAGCCTACAAAATTGTGTTGAAGATTCGTGGAGTTTCTTTCTTTCTTTTATATATCATCTCATTTTGTAGGGTTATGTCGGAAGCTGTCTCAGTTCAAACCAACGGTAACCACTTTACCTTTTCTGGGTAGTGTAGCCGGTCCTTGTTTTTAGACCAGGTTTTTCCTGTATGGTATTAAAAATTCGGCACATCTATTTTAAAGTAGAGATAGCATTCAAACCTGTGTAGAAAATATTCCTGACTACTTTAAAGAAAAAGAAAGATATTAGATATTACAAGTTTTTAAATATTCTAACACTTTAATATTCTTTTTTCTTTTCAAGTTATCTTATAATTTATGTGATACGAAATAGAACCTTAGCTTTTATATATATTTTAAAATTGTTTTGGTAATTCCATGGATTTGATATTTTGTGAAGAAAAGCAAACCATGTGGAGTTGCCGATATTGGACTCTTTTTTTGTGGCTGACATCGCACATGGAGTCATGGACATGATTTTGAAAGGCAGCAGTGCATCACGCATTCAATTTTTTATTTTATTAAAGGGTTTTATTGAAAAGGCAAAACTTAACCCAAATTTGAAATTCTTTCAAAACTAACTCATTTTCCATATACAAGTACCATATTACCCTTACTTAAACCTTCTCTCTTTTAGCTTACTTTTGTCTATCATCTTCATAACAAATCTATCTTTAAGAAAACCCGAGTTCATCTTCTAATATGGTAAGACATGAGCATTGCAAAAACCGATAGTAAAAAAATTGGTTTCTAAATTGCTAGAATAAAGTATATTACAAGCATTCTAGCCGGAGAAATGAAACAATAAGATATACCACAACTTATTGTCTAGAATATCTTATTGTGGATTTCAGGAAAAAGAAATTTTTGGTAAAACTTATTGTACCATATCATTTGAAAAAGATTTTAGGAGAAAAAAATTTGGATGTCTAGAATTACTCTTTTAAAAAAAAATATAAGGGTAATATTGTCTTTCGAGTTTCATCTAGACCAAATGGGTTAGATTTGCAAAAATTTCAAATTTGGGTTAGATTTTAATTTGAGTCTTTCAATTGGGTTAGTTCTTAATAAAACCCAAACCCCACTTAACGCATTAATTGGATCTAACTAATCCCAAATCCCAATGTCATAAAAAAACAAATTTCTTCAATTCTTGGAGTCAAAACAAGAACGTCAAAGTCACACCAATACAATCTGGACGATTGTGATTGGCCAGAACCTCACACGTTATGTCTTAAAAAAAAAAAATCTTACCCCACGTTTCTCTTCCTCCACATTGAAAAAAAACCTAACTTAGAAGTGTCAAAATTTGCATATTGCTTACTTGCTCCGCTGATCCCGCAAGTAAACGGTAGATACGAATTTTAATTATCTTTTCTTAATTCAATAAATCCAGTGACATCTGTAATCAAACGGACTAACATTTATTTGTTTTCACTTTTATTAATTTAAATACAATGTATTAATTATAGTATCTGTTTTAGGGACGTGGTTCAACTAGTAGAAGGACTGTGAAGCTTGGAACCGGGGCAAAAGGCTTCCAAAAAAAAAAAAATAACCGATTTAATAGGTAGAGAAATAGATATCGTAAAAGAAAATAAAAAAATTATAGGATCTGAATCCAATATGTATATACATATAATATATATATATATATATATAGTTGAAACCCGTCAACAACTTTCAGCTCAACCATTTGTCTCCGCTTTGTTCAAATCCTTTAAAGGGTTCCAAACACAACCAACGACTCTGTCTAAACTCTTAATCCCACCTCTGTCTTTTCTTTTTTTTCATCTTCAACAATGCAATCTCTCCGGTCAATCTTCAAAACTCAATCCTCTGCTCGTCTGTTAAATTTTATCTTGATCTCTTCCTCTGTATGTATCATATACCTTGTTGTTTCCGTCTTCCTTGTAAACAACTCCAAGTCTTCCAACATCTTCTTGTCTTCTTCACACCATGTGTCATCGCCGACTACTCTCGAACACATCGTATTTGGGATTGCATCGAACAAGAATTCGTATCCGAACCGGAAAGATTACGTCAAGCTCTGGTGGGAACCCCGCAAAATGCGGGGTTGTGTCTTCCTGGAGAGTCTACCGCAAGATGCTGAGTCATACAAAAACGACACATCTCTTCCTTCAGTTTGCATCTCCGAGGACACTTCCAGGTTCCGTTATACTTACAGAGGAGGTCTTCGATCGGCTATTCGGGTGGCGCGTGTAGTTTCGGAGACTGTTGCTCTCAATCTCTCTGACGTCCGGTGGTATGTTTTCGGTGACGATGACACCGTCTTCTTCCCTGATAATCTTGTGAAGACTCTGTCGAAATATGATCATCAGTTATGGTACTATATCGGATCGAATTCGGAAATTTATGCTCAGAACAAATTCTTCAGTTTCGATATGGCTTTTGGTGGAGCTGGATTTGCTATAAGTGCTCCTCTGGCCAAAGTTTTAGCAAAAGTGTTTGATTCATGTATAGAACGGTACCCTCATCTTTATGGAAGCGATTCCAGGGTCTCCTCTTGCTTGTTGGAGCTCGGCGTCGGCCTCACTCGCGAGCCTGGTTTCCATCAGGTACTATCAATTTAACCCTAGTACTAATAATAATTTCTCTCAATTTGTAGCAATTTTTGTTCAATTCTTTAATTTGCTAGCTCATTTGGGTTGTTTTTCGAATTTGATTATCAGTTCGATGTTCGTGGCAATTTGTTCGGGTTATTAGCTGCGCATCCAACAGCTCCGTTGGTGTCACTCCACCACTTAGATCATATCGAGCCAATTTTTCCAAACATGACAAGAATCAAGGCCCTGGAACATTTTTACGAAGCTGGAAACATCGATACAGGGAGGCTTTTACAGCAAACAGTCTGCTACGATCGCTGGTTTTCATGGACGATTTCGGTGTCATGGGGATATGCTGTTCAGGTTTTTGGGAAACATATATATTTGCCGGATGTTCTTCCTGTTCAAGAGACATTCAAGCAATGGAAAAGAGGAAATGTTCTTGCAGGTGTTTACACTTTCAATACCAGAGAACTCCACCATGACCCCTGCCAAAGACCCACCATTTTCTTCATGGACAGTGTTTCTTCTGAAAAAGATGGAAAAATCCTGAGCATTTACAAGAAATCCTATGTCAATTGCTCGGTCGATATCGGTTCTCCGAGGAAACTTGAAGAGATCAGAGTAGTCTCACCTAAGCTAGACCTTAATATTAAACAGGTACATATATACATACATGTAACATATTTAATTTAATCTCGTTTCGAAGGGTCAGTTACTATACAGGTACTGTATAGTTGTTGGGTTAGTTTATAGTCATCGGATTTCAATCAAAAGGTCTACAAAATTCAAAGATTTAAAAGTTTAAAATTAAAAGAAAATAACCCTATCGTATAATTACCCAGCAACTATACGGTTATCGTAAAGTAGTCAAATTCAGTCTTTTTTTTTTTTCTTTTTGGAAAAACTCATTGTTTATTTGTTGTTTGTAATCAGTTGCAGGCACCTAGGAGGCATTGTTGTGATGTTTTGCCAACTTCAGTTGGCCAAGTGATGGAAATTGACATTAGAGAATGCAAAGAAGAGGAGCTAATACAAATGCATCCTCAGTGAAGGACCCATTAGAATAGCAATATTATATTTGACAATAACATTACAATAGCGAAAAATGAAAAAGAAAGATAGCTGTACATTGTGGGCACACGTTAAGGACCCATGTGAAGGATGTGAATTCTTTTTTTAATGGGTCAAAGAAACTCGATTTCTTCAGTGATCGAAAAGTCAAAAAAATCTTCCTTTTATAGCTCAAGTTGTTCAAGATTACTTGAAGGAAGAGTATAGAAAATTGTGGAGAGATTTGAGAATTTTCTTGTAACTTGTAGCTTTTAACTTTATTTTACTTTGTTAATTATTATTAATATTTATCTTGAGATATACAATACATATACATGCCCGGAATTTTAAGTTGTATTGGGCCGTAATCAGGGCCCATTATCTATTTTAGCCCAATTATATACATGCCATGGCCCAAACCGCTTACAAGTTTTTCAAACATGTTCATCTTCCTATATGGTCGATTCTAGTTGGCTTCTTAAGCCCTTTACCTAGGACTAGGCACGGTCTGATTTAGACTTGAACCGAATCAAACCAAAAATTTCGGTTTTATTTTATTATTATTATTATTATTTTAATTAAAATCAGGATCAGTTTGGATCAATCTCCTTTTTAGATCAGACCAGACCAAATTATATTGGTTTGGTTCGGTCTGGTTTGGTCTGGTTTGGTCTAACAGTTCTTGACTTTAAATTTCCTTTTAAATTTTTATGCAATTTAAAATTTATATCAAATGGTCCATCATTTAAAAGAAATATATGGCATGATGAGTTATTGATTAATTCATATATAAAATATAAACTAATCAAAATATATTTAAATATAAAATTTAAAATTCAATTATCTTTTCAGACCAAATAAAGTAATAAAATAAAAGCCAAATGATAGACAATTGGTGGTTGAATAAAACAAATATGAAATAATAAATTAGGGTTTTTCACTTTTAACATTTTAGTTTTGAAGTTTTGGGTGTGATATGTAATAGAATAAAAATGTATGCAAAAAGTATTTGGTTTACGGTTTGGTCCAACCGCACGTACGGTTTTTTTAAAATATTATATTTTGTAAACACACCCCACACATTACCAAATATGCCCTTTCTTTTAATTTTTTTAAAAAATATATATTAATAAATTATAAAATAATTATATGCGTGTTAGGAGCCCTCCTAGCATATCCCAAGCCTTTATATCAAATGCAGATTGGGGAGTGTCTTCTTCTAATCATGGCGGTGTAGAACTAAACACAAAGGGTTCATAGTTCATCCAATCAATAGCTGGTGCATGGCTTCACTAAATCTTTTATGGAATGAGGAATCTTCAAACCAATGATATCGAGTAGGCCTGGAAGGCAGATTCCAATGAAAAAGCAACAAACACAAGCATGAGAGGAAGTAGTGCATTTCCGGTACAGTTGGGAGGAGGCAGCGGCCATCTCCATTTATTTATTTAATTTTTTTTGGAAGATCTCCCCCATTTTTTTAAAATTTATTTTAGTTGGAAAAAACTTCCAAAAAGTAAAATAGTTAAAATAATTATAATATCTTTTGATAAAATTTAATAATTTAATTTAAGGGTAATGTTGGAATTTTAAAAATATATAAATTTGGGATGTACACACGGTTTTAAAGGAGTGCAAATATCATCACTCTTTTAAAAAAAAATAAAAAACCGGATTAATCCGGTTCAACGGTTTTGGGCTTTTTGCCCACCCTTACCTTTACCACTCAAATTGACAACAGTGTTATTAATTTTGTTAACAAGAAAGATATATTAATGTAAATGACTCCCAAGTTAGCAATTTGAATCCTTTCAATGATAAAAACTTCAAAAAAAAATACTTGGTCTAGTCAAGATAGATACCGTCAAAAAAAGAAAAAGAAAAAAAAGAGAGATATATTAGTAATTTGGTCAGATCACGGCTCAACTTCGGTTTGGGTGTTGTATGAGAAGTTAATGATTCGTAAAGAATAAATAATTTTTTCATGAAGAAACCTAACATTATTTTCTCATTTTGACCATAAAATTGTTTTGAATCACTATCAAAACATATAATTATAACATATTAAAGTGAGATGTTTAGATATAAAATCTTGATTACAGAAGAAATTCTCCTATTAAAATCAGCCGGCCTGTAGTAATCTAAATTTGTCTCTAACAAAATCTTTTAGGGAGAAAAATACACTGCTGATATTTTCCAAGTCTTTGCTTTTGACTATAAATAATTAAATATGCATGGTTTCATGTTTAATTTACCTGAATGAAATTAAATAATGCTTAAAAAAATATTTAATTTTAATGTTTTTCAAACTAATGTCAACTATATATTGAGAGTCAGTCAACTATGGATTTTATGCTTGGTTTTATATGGATTCTATTTTTTCATATATTCTTGTATCTCCTTTGTCTTTGTTCATCAAAATTCAGCTTGCTCAGATTATTGAAACTCATATTTCGTTAATTGTTTTGCTTATAGAATGCAATCTCTTAAATTAACAGCTCCTCATTTATTCTTTTTTGCATGTCTTTTTTATGTTTTTGATCCCACTGAATCCCAAAACATTATATATTCCTACTGTGATACTGGAAACAATTACACTTCTGGGAGTGTCTTTGAACAAAATTTGAACCTCACACTCATTTCATTAGCTTCCAATGCATCACTAACAGGCTTCCCAACCACCGCGATAGGCCAGAACCCCAACACAGTTTACGGATTAGTACTCTGCAGAGGTGATGTCTCCGAACAAGACTGCCAAGCTTGTGCAAGTACCGCGTCAATAGAGATCATCAAACAATGTTCCAATATCAACAAGGAAGCTGCCATAAGCTATGATAATTGTTTGTTACGATATTCAGATTGGCGATTCTTCTCTACTGTCGATAGTTCTCCAAAACTTATGTTATATAATGTGGACAACGTTACTGACCCCGTTGTGTTTAATCACCAATTGGGCAATTTGCTTAGAACTCTATCATCAAATGCTACTTCTAGTACTTCAAAATTTTCTGTTGGGCAAACTAATTTTTCAGATTTTCAGAATATCAATGCTATGGTGCAGTGCACTAGAGACTTAGCTGGAAATAGCTGCTCCAATTGTCTTCAAGACATCATTCGTTATATTCCACAGTGCTGTAATGGAAAACAAGGCGGTCGAGTATTATCTCTGAGTTGCAATCTTCGGTTTGAAATATATTCATTCTTTCTATTGTCATCACCTCCTCCTCCTTCACTGGTTCAGCCAAATTCAACTAGTCAAGATGGTAATTCTTGATTTCTTGTTAATATGTTTTGATTAATCAAATTTGGTATTATATTGTTTTCTTTCTTTCTTGTATTGTAAGTCACAAATCATATCTTGTTTTGTTTTTACAGAGAAGACGAGCACTTCAAAAGTCATTGTTTTTGTGGCTATACCTGTAGCTGCTACAACGGTAGTTGCACTAATTTTCTGCTGTTGCTTCTTCTGGAGAAATGGCAAGAAGAAAAGAGTTGGTAATTAATCACCTAATCATTAGATTTTAAGATTATAAGCTTCTTAATTTTTTCCAATCAATATCTAATTGGCATTTCAGATACTGATCCTGATCAAGAAGAAAGTAATACAAGCATGGAATCACTTTTGATTGGACTAGATACACTTAAAGTTGCGACGAGAAATTTCTCTAGAGAAAATAAACTTGGAGAAGGTGGTTTCGGTCCTGTTTACAAGGGAAAACTGTTTGATGGAAATGAAATAGCTGTGAAAAGACTGTCAAAAAGCTCAGGGCAAGGTCTAGAAGAGCTGAAAACAGAAGTAATGTTGGTTGCTAAATTGCTTCACAGGAACCTGGTAAGGCTACAGGGTTTCTGCTTAGAGGAGGAAGAAAAGCTTCTTGTCTATGAATACCTCCCCAATGGAAGCTTGGACAAAACTTTGTTTGGTATAATACTTCAAAGACTTGTTTGTTTGTTTTTTCTCTCTTAGATTTTGTGATTTACATGAATACTGATTTGAAACTTTTTATGTGTCAAATGACAACAAACGGTTAAGCCTGGAGTGGCAAAGACGGTACAAAATAATCATTGGGATTGCTCGAGGCCTACTTTATTTACACCAAGATTCGCAGCTCAGAATCATTCATCGCGATCTGAAAGCCAGTAACATTCTATTAGATGAATACATGAATCCCAAAATTTCTGATTTCGGTTTGGCAAAACTGTTTGGTGAAAGCCAGACACAAGGAAAGACAAATCGGATTGCTGGAACATAGTAAGTCCAAAGTAACTAATGTTAATTAATTCAAGCAACTAATTATTTATATGTTCTAATTTGTTTTTATGATGACATGAAGTGGGTACATGGCACCAGAGTATGCTAAGAAGGGACATTTTTCAACTAAATCCGATGTCTATAGCTTTGGTGTTCTGGTTTTGGAAATTGTAACAGGTCGAAAGAACTCTAGTTTCCGAAACATGATTAATCTTCCAAGTCATGTAAGTAGATATACATATTGTCAGATTAATTATTCTCCTCAGTGTATATATATACCATGATTTATTCAACTCGAAATGGGTCAATTTGTATAGGCATGGCAACATTGGACCAATGGAATAGCTATGGAGCTATTGGATCCAGTGCTGCTGGGTAGCCGCCAATTGCCAAAACTTGAAGTTTTGAAATGCATCCACATTGGGTTATTATGTGTTCAAGAAGCTGCAGCTGATAGACCTACAATGTCCCAGATTGTGATGATGCTCAGCAACCATAGTATGACTACTCCACCACCCTCCCGACCGGCCTTTTTCGTTTTGCGAGGAGGTTCTGGATCGAACACAGGATTAGAGGATTCAAGAACATCTCAATCAGATAAATCTAGTCCAGAGTCATTGCAACAATCTGTAAATGAAGTTACAATCACAGAATTAGATCCCCGATAAAGTGATTGTTGGAATGCTTAAATATTATTTTTGGGTCTTTCCCTATCAACTTAAAGTCTAATGGTTACTAAGATAATATTAGAGCCTTAATTGTTCCAGGAATCCTAGGTTCAAGTCCCCCTATGTGTATTTGGGTTTGGTCCACGTACCAAGCCAGAACGTAAGGGGGTGTTTTTAATTCTCTTCTTATATGTTCATGTGTAAAATTGCCGATCAAAAGACTCGTTTCTATTAAGAAAAAAATGGCGGGCCCGAGAATTGTTCCTCCAAGTATATCATTAATAAAACCTTTGAAATGTATTATTGAAGCAATTTGTCATGCCAATTGCTTCGTGGAAATTGCAAATCTTTCTCTGTAGTATTATTTATATTTTGTTAGTCAAACTTTGATTTTCTTGCTTATTGATACAAACAATTTTACTGATTGTTTATTGTTTATTATATATATATATATATATATATATATATATATATTTATGTATAGTCTTTCTATTATCAGTTCGAACTGACAAAAGTTATATCAATTCCTTGTATGTGGGCCACTGGATTTAAATACTTTGACTGACAAGTGCATACAGTCAAGTCAAAGTATTTAAATATATATTGTCAGTTCGAACTGATAATAGAATTTCTGTATTTATATAATAGTATAATATTTATAAAAAAAAAGTCTTAACATGTTAATTATTGTTGGAAACGTGATGGATGAAAATTGAAATCAGATTTTGAAGTTGATTTAGTCCAACCTTTGATAAATTTATATTTTATAAATAAGTTTATTCAGTGAATAAGTCATGGGTATTTATTGAGAATCGGCAGCCGGTCATCTGTACATAATCTATCTTCTTAGAAGGGCTGAAGGGCTGCTGCTGTTGTGAGTTTAATATTCAATTTTATGCACTAAACATATTAATCATGATAAATATATACTTGGGAAATTAGGTATTTTTTTTTTAATATCTATTAATTCGGAATCAGGTATTTCTTTGAAAACTTATAAATACATCCGAATAATATTTCTTGTAAATTAGTTCTCAATAGAGGTTTCAACTTTCAACCTAATAAGATGTGGTTGATCTAGTGATATACCCTTTACACTTACACCATTGATGTTGTAGGTTTGAGTCACATCCCTTCTCCCAAACCTCAAATTAATTATGATAATTCAAAAAAAAAAAAAAAAACGGTGGTCTGATGAATCTAAGGACATAAATTCCAAATTAATTCATAATTTTAGTTGGTACCTGTTTTGATTACAATTACTTTTTTTGATATACTAGTTGCAATGGCGGCAATTCCAACTTAATTTATCATTTAGGTGGTGATATCTTAATTACAAGTGTTAATTTATTATGCCTTAAAAAAAGTATTAATTTATTGAATTTTGGGCTTGTCTCTCATTCTTCACAAGTATTATTATTTTATTATGCAGCTCCATTTTTGAATATCTCAACACATATCGATTCCCTCATTTGAAAACTTCACCACAAACAATCTTTAATTATTATAAAATATCAAATAATGATCAAAAGAAGACAATGTCAAGTGTCAACCTCTTGAGCTTTTCTACATTTCAAAAGCATCCCCTATAAAATACACCCTCTTGTTCCATGATCAAAACTCATCGATCCAACATACCATCCTTTGTATTCGCATCCAACAATTCCAACACTTACAATGTCTTCATCTTCAAGCAATAATAATGCTTTCTACTTCCTTATTAGCTTTGCTCTTCTCCTCCAATCCGCTTTCGGTGTAACCGAACCACTCTTCCATTCCTGTTCAGGTGAAAACTTCACTGTCCATGGCCCCTATGAAAAAAACCTGAACAGGCTCATGGGTTTTCTCTACCATCAAACACCTTACACGGGTTTCGGTCTCGGTTCCACTTCCTTTGGGGCACATTACCCTGATCAACCATACGGCATTGCTCTTTGTAGAGGCGATGTCTCCTCCTCAGATTGCAAAACCTGTGTAGCTGAAGCTAGCAGTTACATCCGCAAGAGCTGCCCGAATCGCAAGCAAGCAACGATTTGGTACGACAATTGTAGTTTGAAGTACTCGGATGAGAAATTCTTCGGCCAAATCGACCATGGAACCAAGTTTTACTCGTGGAACACTCAAAATGTTACCAATCCGACGTATTTCAATCAAAAGGCTAAGGATTTGTTGACACATTTAGCTCATGAAGCTTCTGTCACGCCTAAAATGTACGCCGCCAGAGAGTTGAAGCTTGAAGGATCAGAAAGGGAAACAGTTTATGGTATGGCTCAGTGCACCAGAGACCTCTCTGATGGTGATTGTAAGACGTGTCTTGATGGATTAATTGGTGATCTTCCAAGTTGCTGTGATGGAAAGCAAGGAGGGAGGGTTGTCACTGGCAGCTGTAATATAAGATATGAGATTTACCCGTTTGTTAAAGCTTGAATTTTGTAGGATTTTGGTCAATGGATCAGAGACTACAAAATTAAGTAGTTAAAGATAAACAATGTTCCATTATTGGAACACATTTAATTTGTGATTCTTTACTTGGGGATGGACCATATATGGCCCCCTTTTGTATTTGATGTGTATTTTCACAGATATTATTCAATAAAATTCTTTTGTTAATTTTTTAATTTGAACTAATAAAATTCTTTTGTTGAAGTGGTAGTTTGCAGATCCAATATTAATATTAATTCTGAAAAAGTTAGGTAAACAAAAAAAAAATGTGATATTTATCACCATCGACCAATGTGGTTTGATGGTAAATGACATTCATTCAGCTTGACAATATCTTTGGTTTGAGTCACCACACCGCAAGTGTTATATATTTATACATATGTATCATGAAAACTATAGCAAGATGACAACTTCTTTAGAACCGGAAAATTTTGCTGGAGTTATTTTGCATGCATCAGCAAGGTGAATATCGTTCACCTGCACACAAAAGAAGCAGTTGTAGTAAGCCAGAGAGCATAAAGAAAAGCAAAAGGCAAAACATCCAATCGCCAGGTCCAATGCTTCTTCCTCAACAAATCAACTCTGTCCACCACCTTTCCTCCCACATGAAAACTTGACATCTTGATTCTCACCTATGTGCCTATACTTAGCTTTAACCTGATCCAAGTGATTCAGAAACCCAGTTAACAACTATTATTAAATATTAATCAGCACAATAACTAGCAACAGAAGATAAGATTCGAATCGCGGACTGGCCGTGTATTACTACAATTAGGTTTCTTGCGTATCAATTATTCGGTAAAACACAAAAACATTATGAAATTGAAAAAAAAAAAAACTTACATAAGAATCGTGGGCGTCGGGAAACACAAGACTCAGAAGGAGTCCACTTGATTAAAACGACCTTCAAATGAAGTCGGATGGAGTCGATCGAAGGCAATCAAGTGCCCAACGCCGATGAAAGAAATAATCGGTGCGTATATGAGGTTTTCGTCGCCGATCTATTAGTAGGTGTGTGAGTGTAATAAAGAGATTAAAAAAAGAGATTGGGCTTGGTTTAGGGTTTGTTAAAGTTATGGGTTTAACTTACTGTTTCAGTAACAATACCAGCAACCGAATAACCATTTGATTTAACTTGATCAAATTCATATAATTCCAGGATCTGTTCTAGGGACGTAGTTCAGCTGGTAGAAGGACTGGAGAGCTTGAGACCAGGACAAAAGGCTTCAAAAAAATAAAAAAATTATAGGATCTGAATCCAATATGTATATACATATAATATATATATATATATATATATATATATAGTTGAAACCCGTCAACAACTTTCAGCTCAACCATTTTGTCTCCGCTTTGTTCAAATCCTTTAAAGGGTTCCAAACACAACCAACGACTCTGTCTAAACTCTTAATCCCACCTCTGTTTTTTTTTTTTTTTTTTTTTCATCTTCAACAATGCAATCTCTCTGGTCAATCTTCAAAACTCAATCCTCTGCTCGTCTGTTAAACTTTATCTTGATCTCTTCCTCTGTATGTATCATATACCTTCTTGTTTCCGTCTTCCTTGTAAACAACTCCAAGTCTTCCAACATCTTCTTGTCTTCTTCACACCATGTGTCATCGCCGACTACTCTCGAACACATCGTATTTGGGATTGCATCGAACAAGAATTCGTATCCGAACCGGAAAGATTACGTCAAGCTCTGGTGGGAACCCCGCAAAATGCGGGGTTGTGTCTTCCTGGAGAGTCTACCGCAAGATGCAGAGTCATACAAAAACGACACATCTCTTCCTTCAGTTTGCATCTCCGAGGACACTTCCAGGTTCCGTTACACTTACAGAGGAGGCCTTCGATCGGCTATTCGGGTGGCGCGTGTAGTTTCGGAGACTGTTGCTCTCAATCTCTCTGACGTCCGGTGGTATGTTTTCGGTGACGATGACACCGTCTTCTTCCCTGATAATCTTGTGAAGACTCTGTCGAAATATGATCATCAGTTATGGTACTATATCGGATCGAATTCGGAAATTTATGCTCAGAACAAATTCTTCAGTTTCGATATGGCTTTTGGTGGAGCTGGATTTGCTATAAGTGCTCCTCTGGCCAAAGTTTTAGCAAAAGTGTTTGATTCATGTATAGAACGGTACCCTCATCTTTATGGAAGCGATTCCAGGGTCTCCTCTTGCTTGTTGGAGCTCGGCGTCGGCCTCACTCGCGAGCCTGGTTTCCATCAGGTACTATCAATTTAACCCTAGTACTAATAATAATTTCTCTCAATTTGTAGCAATTTTTGTTCAATTCTTTAATTTGCTAGCTCATTTGGGTTGTTTTTCGAATTTGATTATCAGTTCGATGTTCGTGGCAATTTGTTCGGGTTATTAGCTGCGCATCCAACAGCTCCGTTGGTGTCACTCCACCACTTAGATCATATCGAGCCAATTTTTCCAAACATGACAAGAATCAAGGCCCTGGAACATTTTTACGAAGCTGGAAACATCGATACAGGGAGGCTTTTACAGCAAACAGTCTGCTACGATCGCTGGTTTTCATGGACGATTTCGGTGTCATGGGGATATGCTGTTCAGGTTTTTGGGAAACATATATATTTGCCGGATGTTCTTCCTGTTCAAGAGACATTCAAGCAATGGAAAAGAGGAAATGTTCTTGCAGGTGTTTACACTTTCAATACCAGAGAACTCCACCATGACCCCTGCCAAAGACCCACCATTTTCTTCATGGACAGTGTTTCTTCTGAAAAAGATGGAAAAATCCTGAGCATTTACAAGAAATCCTATGTCAATTGCTCGGTCGATATCGGTTCTCCGAGGAAACTTGAAGAGATCAGAGTAGTCTCACCTAAGCTAGACCTTAATATTAAACAGGTACATACATACATGTAACATATTTCATTTAATCTCGTTTCGAAGGGTCAGTTACTATACAGGTACAATATAGTTGTTGGGTTAGTTTATAGTCATTGGATTTCAATCCAAAGGTCTACAGAACTCAAAGACTTAAAAAATTAAAATTAAAAGAAAATAACCCTATCGTATAATTACCCAACAACTATACGGTTATCGTATAGTAGCCAAATACAGTCTTTTTTTTTTTTTTTTGTGGAAAAACTCATTGTTTATTTGTTGTTTGTAATCAGTTGCAGGCACCTAGGAGGCATTGTTGTGATGTTTTGCCAACTTCAGTTGGCCAAGTGATGGAAATTGACATTAGAGAATGCAAAGAAGAGGAGCTAATACAAATGCATCCTCTGTGAAGGACCCATTAGAATAGCAATATTATATTTGACAATAACATTACAATAGCGAAAAATGAAAAAGAAAGATAGCTGTACATTGTGGGCACACGTTAAGGACCCATGTGAAGGATGTGAATTCTTTTTTTAATGGGTCAAAGAAACTCGATTTCTTCAGTGATCGAAAAGTCAAAAAAATCTTCCTTTTATAGCTCAAGTTGTTCAAGATTACTTGAAGGAAGAGTATAGAAAATTGTGGAGAGATTTGAGAATTTTCTTGTAACTTGTAGCTTTTAACTTTATTTTGCTTTTTTAATTATTATTAATATTTATCTTGAGATATACAATACATATACATGCCCGGAATTTTAAGTTGTATTGGGCCGTAATCAGGGCCCATTATCTATTTTAGCCCAATTATATACATGCCATGGCCCAAACCGCTTACAAGTTTTTCAAACATGTCCATCTTCCTATATGGTCAATTCTAGTTGGCTTCTTAAGCCCTTTACCTAGGACTGGGCACGGTCTGATTTAAATTGGAACCGAATCAAACCAAAAATTTCGGTTTTATTATTATTATTATTATTATTATTATTATTTCCATTAAAATCAGGATCAGTTTGGATCAATCTCCTTTTTAGACCAGACCAGACCAAATTATATTGGTTTGGTTCGGTCTGGTTTGGTCTAACGGTTCTTGACTTTAAATTTCCTTTTAAATTTTTATGCAATTTAAAATTTATATCAAATGGTCCATCATTTAAAAGAAATATATGGCATGATGAGTTATTGATTAATTCATATATAAAATATAAACTAAACAAAATATATTTAAATATAAAATTTAAAATTCAATTATCTTTTTAGACCAAATAAAGTAATAAAATAAAAGCCAAATGATAGACAATTGGTGGTTGAATAAAACAAATATGAAATAACAAATTAGGGTTTTTCACTTTTAACATTTTAGTTTTGAAGTTTTGGGTGTGATATGTAATAGAATAAAAATGTATGCAAAAAGTATTTGGTTTACAGTTTGGTCCAACCGCACGTACGTTTTTTTTAAATATTATATTTTGTAAACACACCCCACACATTACCAAATATGCCCTTTCTTTTAATTTTTTTAAAAAAATATATATTAATAAATTATAAAATAATTATATGCGTGTGTTAGGAGCCCTCCTAGCATATCCCAAGCCTTTATATCAAATGCAGATTGGGGAGTGTCTTCTTCTAATCATGGCGGTGTAGAACTAAACACAAAGGGTTCATAGTTCATCCAATCAATAGCTGGTGCATGGCTTCACTAAATCTTTTATGGAATGAGGAATCTTCAAACCAATGATATCGAGTAGGCCTTGAAGGCAGATTCCAATGAAAAAGCAACAAACACAAGCATGAGAGGAAGTAGTGCATTTCCGGTACAGTTGGGAGGAGGCAGCGGCCATCTCCATTTATTTATTTAATTTTTTTTGGAAGATCTCCCCCATTTTTTTAAAATTTATTTTAGTTGGAAAAAACTTCCAAAAAGTAAAATAGTTAAAATAATTATAATATCTTTTGATAAAATTTAATAATTTAATTTAAGGGTATTGTTGAAATTTTAAAAATATATAAATTTGGGATGTACACACGGTTTTAAAGGAATGCAAATATCATCACTCTTTTTAAAAAAAAATAAAAAACCAGATTAATCCGGTTCAACTGTCTTGGGCCTTTTGCCCACCCTTACCTTTACCACTCAAATTGACAACAGTGTTATTAATTTTGTTAACAAGAGAGATATATTAATGCAAATGATTCTCAAGTGTAGTTTGAATCCTTTCAATGATAAAAACTTAAAAAAAAAATATATGGTCTAGTCAAGATAGACACGGTCGAAAAAAGAAAAAGAAAAAAAAGAGAGATACATTAGTAATTTGGTCAGATCACGGCTCAACTTCGGTTTGGGTGTTGTATGAGAAGTTAATGATTCGTAAAGAATAAATAATTTTTTCATGAAGAAACCTAACATTATTTTCTCATTTGACAATAAAATTGTTTTGTTTTGAATCACTATCAAAACATATAATTATAACATATTAAAGTGAGATGTTTAGATATAAAATCTTGATTACAGAAGAAATTCTCCTATTAAAATCAGCCGGCCTATAGTAATCTAAATTTGTCTCTAACAAAATCTTTTAGGGAGAAAAATACACTGCTGATATTTTCCAAGTCTTTGCTTTTGACTATAAATAATTAAATATACATGGTTTCATGTTTAATTTACCTGAATGAAATTAAATAATGCTTAAAAAAATATTTAATTTTAATGTTTTTCAAACTAATGTCAAGTATATATTGAGAGTCAGTCAACTATATTCAAGTTATTTGGATTTTACGCTTGGTTTTATATGGATTCTATTTTTTCATATATTCTTGTATCTCCTTTGTCTTTGTTCATCAAAATTCAGCTTGCTCAGATTATTGAAACTCATATTTTGTTGATTGTTTTGCTTATAGAATGCAATCTCTCAAATTAATAGCTCCTCATTTATTCTTTTTTGCATGTCTTTTTTATGTATTTGATCCCACTGAATCCCAAAACATTATATATTCCTACTGTGATACTGGAAACAATTACACTTCTGGGAGTGTCTTTGAACAAAATTTGAACGTCACACTCATTTCATTAGCTTCCAATGCATCACTAACAGGCTTCTCAACCACCGCGATAGGCCAGAACCCCAACACAGTTTACGGATTAGTACTCTGCAGAGGTGATGTCTCCGAACAAGACTGCCAAGCTTGTGCAAGTACTGCGTCAATAGAGATCATCAAACAATGTTCCAATAACAACAAGGAAGCTGCCATAAGCTATGATAATTGTTTGTTACGATATTCAGATTGGCGATTCTTCTCTACTGTCGATAGTTCTCCAAAACTTATGTTATATAATGTGGACAACGTTACTGACCCCGTTGTGTTTAATCGCCAATTGGGCAATTTGCTTAGAACTCTATCATCAAATGCTGCTTCTAGTACTTCAAAATTTTCTGTTGGGCAAACTAATTTTTCAGATTTTCAGAATATAAATGCTTTGGTGCAGTGCACTAGAGACTTAGCTGGAAATAGCTGCTCCAATTGTCTTCAAGACATCATTCGTTATATTCCACAGTGCTGTAATGGAAAACAAGGCGGTCGAGTATTATCTCTGAGTTGCAATCTTCGGTTTGAAATATATCCATTCTTTCTATTGTCATCACCTCCTCCTCCTTCACTGGTTCAGCCAAATTCAACTAGTCAAGATGGTAATTCTTGATTTCTTGTTAATATGTTTTGATTAATCAAATTTGGTATTGTTTTCTTTCTTTCTTGTATTGTAAGTCACAAATCATATCTTATTTTGTTTTTACAGAGAAGGAAAGCACTTCAAAAGTCATTGTTTTTGTGGCTATACCTGTAGCTGCTACAATGGTAGTGGCACTAATTGTCTGCTGTTGCTTCTTCTGGAGAAATGGCAAGAAGAAAAGAGTTGGTAATTAATCACCTAATCATTAGATTTTAAGATTATAAGCTTCTTAATTTTTTCCAATCAATAACTAATTGGCATTTCAGATACTGATCCTGATCAAGAAGGAAGTAATACAAGCATGGAATCACTTTTGATTGGACTAGATACACTTAAAGTTGCGACGAAAAATTTCTCTAGAGAAAATAAACTTGGAGAAGGTGGTTTCGGTCCTGTTTACAAGGGAAAACTGTTTGATGGAAATGAAATAGCTGTGAAAAGACTGTCAAAAAGCTCAGGGCAAGGTCTAGAAGAGCTGAAAACAGAAGTAATGTTGGTTGCTAAATTGCTTCACAGGAACCTGGTAAGGCTACAGGGTTTCTGCTTAGAGGAGGAAGAAAAGCTTCTTGTCTATGAATACCTCCCCAATGGAAGCTTGGACAAAACTTTGTTTGGTATAATACTTCAAAGACTTGTTTGTCTGTTTGTTTGTTTTTTCTCTCTTAGATTTTGTGATTTACATGAGTACTGATTTGAAACTTTTTATGTGTCAGATGACAACAAACGGTTAAGCCTGGAGTGGCAAAGACGGTACAAAATAATCATTGGGATTGCTCGAGGCCTACTTTATTTACACCAAGATTCGCAGCTCAGAATCATTCATTGCGATCTGAAAGCCAGTAACATTCTATTAGACGAATACATGAATCCCAAAATTTCTGATTTCGGTTTGGCAAAACTGTTTGGTGAAAGCCAGACACAAGGAAAGACAAATCGGATTGCTGGAACATAGTAAGTCCAAAGTAACTAATGTTAATTAATTCAAGCAACTAATTATTTATATGTTCTAATTTGTTTTTATGATGACATGAAGTGGGTACATGGCACCAGAGTATGCTAAGAAGGGACATTTTTCAACTAAATCCGATGTCTATAGCTTTGGTGTTCTAGTTTTGGAAATTGTTACGGGTCGAAAGAACTCTAGTTTCCGAAACATGATTAATCTTCCAAGTCATGTAAGTAGATATACATATTGTCAGATTAATTATTCTCCTCAGTGTATATATATACCAAGGTTTATTCAACTCGAAATGGGTCAATTTGTATAGGCATGGCAACATTGGACCAATGGAATAGCTATGGAGCTATTGGATCCAGTGCTGCAGGGTAGCCGCCAATTGCCAAAACTTGAAGTTTTGAAATGCATCCACATTGGGTTATTATGTGTTCAAGAAGCTGCAGCTGATAGACCTACAATGTCCCAGATTGTGATGATGCTCAGCAACCATAGTATGACTGCTCCACCACCCTCCCTACCAGCCTTTTTCGTTTTGCGAGGAGGTTCTGGATCGAACACAGGATTAGAAGATTCAAGAACATCTCAATCAGATAAATCTAGTCCAGAGTCATTGCAACAATCTGTAAATGAAGTTACAATCACAGAATTAGATCCCCGATAAAGTGATTGTTGGAATGCTTAAATATTATTTTTGGGTCTTTTCCTATCAACTTAAAGTCTAATGGTTACTAAGATAATATTAGAGACTTAATTGTTCCAGGAATCCTAGGTTCAAGTCCCTCTATGTGTATTTGGGTTTGGTCCACGTACCAAGCCAGAACGTGAGGGGGTGTGTTTAATTCTCTTCTTATATGTTCATGTGTAAAATTGCTGATCAAAAGACTCGTTTCTATTATGAAAAAAATGGCAGTCCCGAGAATTGTTCCTCCAAGTATATCATTAATAAAACCTTTGAAATGTACCATTGAAGCAATTTCTCATGCCAATTGCTTCATGGAAATTGCAAATCTTTCTCTGTAGTATTATCTATATTTTGTTAGTCAAACTTTGATTTTCTTGCTTATTGATACAAACAATTTTACTGATTGTTTATTGAATAAAATAAAGTAGTATATAATAACTTATTATATATATATATATATATATATATATTTATGTAATAGTATAATATTTATAAAAAAAAAAGTCTTAACATGTTAATTATTGTTGGAAACGTGATGGATGAAAATTGAAATCAGATTTTGAAGTTGATTTAGTCCAACCTTTGATAAATATATATTTTATAAATAAGTTTATTAGAATCGGCAGCCTGTCATCTGTACATATTCTGTCTATCTTCTTAGAAGGGCTGAAGGGCTGCTGCTGTTGTGAGTTTAATATTCAATTTTATGCACAAAACATATTAATCACGATAAATATATACTTGGGAAATTAGGTCAATTTTTTTTTTTATATTATTTTTTTTTACAGTATCCATTGATTCGGAACTAGGTATTTTTTTGAAAACTTATAAATGCCTCAGAATAATATTTCTTGTAAATTAGTTCTCAATAGAGGTTTCAACTTTCAACATAATAAGATGTGGTTGATCCAGTGATATACCCTTTACACTTACACCATTGATGTTGTAGGTTCAAGTCACATACCTTCTCCCAAACTTCAAATTAATTATGATAATTCAAAAAAAAAAAAAAAAAAAAAAACGGTGGTCTGATGAATCTAAGGACATAAATTCCAAATTAATTCATAATTTTAGTCGGTACCTGTTTTGATTACAATTACTTTTTTTGATATACTAGTTGCAATGGCAGCAATTCCAACTTAATTTATCATTTAGGTGGTGAAGTGTTAATTTATTATGCCTTAAAAAAAAGTATTAATTTATTAAATTTTGGGCTGGTCTCTCATTCTTCACAAGTATTATTAATTTATTATGCAGCCCCATTTTTGAATATCTCAACACATATCGATTCCCTCATTTGAAAACTTCACCAAAAACAATCTTTAATTATTATAAAATATCAAATAATGATCAAAAGAAGACAATGTCAAGTGTCAACCTCTTGAGCTTTTCTACATTTCAAAAACATCCCCTATAAATACACCCTCTTGTTCCATGATCAAAACTCATCGATCCAACATATCATCCTTTGTATTCGCATCCAACAATTCCAACACTTACAATGTCTTCATCTTCAAGCAATAATAATGCTTTCTACTTCCTTGTTAGCTTTGCTCTTCTCCTCCAATCCGCTTTCGGTGTAACCGAACCACTCTTCCATTCCTGTTCAGGTGAAAACTTCACTGTCTATGGCCCCTATGAAAAAAACCTGAACAGGCTCATGGGTTTTCTCTACCATCAAACACCTTACACGGGTTTCGGTCTCGGTTCCACTTCCTTTGGGGCACATTACCCTGATCAACCATACGGCATTGCTCTTTGTAGAGGCGATGTCTCCTCCTCAGATTGCAAAACCTGTGTAGCTGAAGCTAGCAGTTACATCCGCAAGAGCTGCCCGAATCGCAAGCAAGCAACGATTTGGTACGACAATTGTAGTTTGAAGTACTCGGATGAGAAATTCTTCGGCCAAATCGACCATGGAACCAAGTTTTACTCGTGGAACACTCAAAATGTTACCAATCCGACATATTTCAATCAAAAGGCTAAGGATTTGTTGACACATCTAGCTCATGAAGCTTCTGTCACGCCTAAAATGTATGCCGCCGGAGAGTTGAAGCTTGAAGGATCAGAAAAGGAAATAGTTTATGGTATGGCTCAGTGCACCAGAGACCTCTCTGATGGTGATTGTAAGACGTGTCTTGATGGATTAATTGGTGATCTTCCAAGTTGCTGTGATGGAAAGCAAGGAGGGAGGGTTGTCACTGGCAGCTGTAATATAAGATATGAGATTTACCCGTTTGTTAAAGCTTGAATTTTGTAGGATTTTGGTCAATGGATCAGAGACTACAAAATTAAGTAGTTAAAGATAAACAATGTTCCATTATTGGAACACATTTAATTTGTGATTCTTTACTTGGGGATGGACCATATATGGCCCCCTTTTGTATTTGATGTGTATTTTCACAGATATTATTCAATAAATTTTTTTTGTTAATTTTTTAATTTGAACTAATAAAATTCTTTTGTTAAAGTGGTAGTTTGCGGATCCAATATTAATATTAATTCTGAAAAAGTTAGGTAAAAAAAAAAAAAATGTGATATTTATCACCATCGACCAATGTGGTTTGATGGTAAATGACGTTCATTCAGCTTGACAATATCTTTGGTTTGAGTCACCACACCGCAAGTGTTATATATTTATACATATGTATCATGAAAACTATAGCAAGATGATTTTTTTTTTTTGAAAGATATATTTAATTTGGAAACTTATAATTTGAACCCACATTTCATTAAATCATATTTTAAAATATTTACAACTTAAAATTAAATGCATTTTTCAAAATTATATAATTGTGCAATGTATATATAATTGTAAATCAAGTTCATTAATGATTAAGAAGAATTTAATTCTCTATAGTATGCAGTAGGAGAAGTAGAGGTGGATGATTCGAAATAACTTTCAAGGGAATTGACTCAGTGCACGTTCGAGAGATCTTTCTAGCTATATTCGTAACAAGTATCTTGATGGCATAATGGAAGAACTTCCAATTAAGGTGTTGTGATGTCAAAGAAAGAGGGAGAATTGTTAAGACTTATAGGGGATTAGGATATCATCCATGAATCATAATTTCATGCAATAGCAAAGCTAACTTTATCAAATTTAGAGGATCAGGAGGCTAATTTAAAAAATTGATAAATTTTTAATATGAAAATGTAAATAATAAAACAAGTATGGTAAAATTTAAATAAACTTTTATAAAATTTTGTGGGTTTAGGGATGCTAGATAAATAAATTGCTGGGAGATGAATAGTACCAGTAGGGTTAAGATGGGCTTGCTTGCACCACCGGAAAGTTAAGCATACAAAAGTCGGGTGGAGCAATAGGTCTTCACCAACCCAGTGAAAGCAGATTCAATGAATGTAAGTATACAGAAGCAGTGTTTTTGTAACGGTAAAAAAGTGCTTTCATGTGAAATAAATTTGTACATGTATCCAGGAAGGACTATGGTTATAAATTATAATTAATTATTTCACAGTCCACTGCATTTTTCTTAACCCTCCAAAATCCAAATCATCTGATTCAAGTTCAACCGAATTTTTTTGATTAATTATTACAAGCCAAGTAATCAAGTAGTTCTCGTGGCAAGCAGTTTAATTAATCCACTGCTTTGATCTAAATCTTCTCTAACAATAATGTCAACAAATTAACAAAATTAAGATTTTGTCAAATACAAGTACTCCTGCAACTTGTGTTGCCTATACCCCCATCCCCCAAATTCCTACTCATCTACCCAACGGAAGCTGACAAGATATCGCTGGCTGAATCAACGGGACTAGATCAGAAGCAAATCAACAATTGGTTTACTAATCAACGAAAGCGGCACTGGAAACCATCTGAAAACATGCAATTTGCTGTTATGGATAACCTTTCCGGATCATTTTTTACAGATGACTGAATTACATTTGCATGTACATTCTCAAATGTAAAATCAATCCTCTGATCATGAATTAATTAATGCTTGTGGTTGTGTGTAAAAAAAAAAAAAAAAAAAAAAAAAAAAAAAAAAAAAAAAAAAAAAAAAAAAAAAAAACTTTAAAAGTATATTGCAACCAGTACTGCTAATCATAGTTTAGTTTTATTGAATATTAAGTTTAATTGTATGACATCTACTCTTTGTAAAAGTAGCCGTGTACTTCCCCATTCATAACAAGGATTCGAATCTCACGTTTACTCATTAAATCACAAAATTATGGGAAGACATTTCTTCCATATGTAGTGGGAGTTACGTACATTCCAACTTTCGAATCATGCTTGTAGAAGGTGATTTTGTTAAGTCTTAATTGACAAACTCCTAACTCAATTTACCAACTATATACAATAGGGGTACACTTATTGTGCATAATCACCTAATATTTTGTCCCGCCAAATAAAGTAATAAAATAAAAGCCAAATAGCAGACAATTGGTGGTTGAATAAAATAAATATGAAATAATAAATTAGGGTTTTTCACTTTTTTTTTTTTTTTTTTTTTAAATAGCAGATTTTATAAAAGGCACAAAGCCAGAAGAGTGGCGATAATGGCACCCCTCAAAAACTGTATCTACACCCCTTTCGTAATCACACCCATCAAATTTTTTAAAAAATCACTAATTTGTAAATAAACCCCACTTAATGCCAAAAATACCCTCTTACTTATTGTATTTTGGTAAGTACACACCACCTATGACTATTATTATTTTATTTAATCAACTTTATTATTATTTCAAAAAAAATTGTTACCTTTAATTCTCTTACTATTCTTTCTCTTCCCTACTTTTTTTTTTCTCTTCTTGGTTTTTTCAAAATCAAACTCCATTTTTCATTAAAAATCCATTTAAAGATTATATATATATATATATATTGGAGAACCACTTTTTGAGAGAGTTGTAGGAATGTAAGATTTGTGTCATGTCCCAATTGATATAGAAGTAGATAGGTGTTAAATGATATTTCAAAAAAAAAAAAAAAAAATAGGTGTTCGATGAAATTAAAGAACATCTATTTTTTTTTTTTTAACAAGAAAGAACATGTAATATTGAAAAAATAAATAAATAAATAAAGTCTAAAGTGTGTTTGAAAGAAATAAAAAAAAATATAGATAATTTAAAACTTTACTTTTTCACACCCAAATTTATCTCATGATTTTGATTCATTTTCCATAGCTAGAAATCAATTTGTATTTCCTTAAAAGAGATTGAAAATATATTTAAAAGAGAATCTAGGGTTTATTAAAATGGAAAGAGTTTTTATGATATATATTAATATCAAACCATTAATAGGAAAAAAAATACAAAAGATTAAAATATGAAACTAATTAATAATTATTGGCGGGTGTACTAACAAACAATTAGTCCTCAAGGCTATTATTGGATTTTTAAAAAATATATTAATTTGGGGTGTACATACGATTTTTAAGGGGTGCAAATATTGTTACTCAAGCCAGAAACAAAACAAGCCACACACGCCTACACAAACAGATCAGCACACAAGGCCCAGGGGCGGCTCAAGGGTATCGGGGCTTTAGGCAAAATCATAAAATGAGGCCTTGGATGTATATGTCCAAAAATATTAAATATACTGTAAAAACAGTTTATTTAAAATTATTTTTTCTTGCTTTTTAGGATGCAAGAAATGCCTACAATTTTCATCTTTTGGGAACATTATATTGTTCTCCCCGGCAGCGGCGCCAAAAATTGACCACTCCTAATTGAGCACCCGCAATAGTACGGAGCCGTAGGAGTAGTACAATGGTGAATAAGATTCGTTCCTCGGAGATTGACGTATTGATTACCACAATTGATTGATTTAATTACTATCTAGAACAACAAATATGTGATGATGGAATTATACTACTCAACTTCAACTAAACTAAACATAAACTAAAATGCAATAATTTAACTAAGTGAGCTAACAACTAGAACAAGCCAAACACAAGCAAGTGGTTGTATTTCTTATGAGAAATTAAGCTAAGACCTTGAATCCACCTATCCAATCCTCATCAATTTTAGGCATATCATTAAGATAAAGTATGCAAGTGTGTGTGTAGATCCGTGATACCCTCTATTTGTCTCTAACCTCTCTCAAGTGATAAAGACAACATTTATATGCACCAACAACCTATTTCTCAATGGTTATTCGAACTACATACAAATTCATTAAGTTCATGGCACACAAATTGAATCCTACAAGCTAGCATCGCATATTTCTATCTTACTAGACTTGTATCGGGCATTTCATCGAGCACGTTGTGTGCTTCTCCTCTCGGTGCTTCACACAACAACCAAACATCAACCAAGTGCTAGCTAGACACCTAGAAGCATTAAGCAATTGAAATACTCATACACAACACAAGCAATAAATGATAAATTGATGGCCTCGATTAATAATTCATGGAAAAGGCTTCATCTTGGCCTTAGCCAAGGAAGTCTAGTTCATCATACACCAAATGACTATCAAATATAAGAAATAATTACAAGCCATACTAAAAATGAATAAAAGTAACAAGAGAAGGGTTTAGAGTAAACTAAGTTGAGCACTCCTTCTCTCTTGGCTTGATTGTGCTAAGCTTCTTCTCTTCTTGCCCTTTCTTTGCTCCAAGATGTGGTCTTTATGGTGAGTTTTGGTGAAGAAATGAAGTGATGAGGTGAGAAATGGGTTTGGGTGATGATTTGGTGAAGGATGTGAGTGATTTGGTGAAGGATTTGGATGAAAGGAGTGATCTTGGGAGTTTGGGAGTGAAAAGAGGTGTCTTGGAGGTTTTTGGTCATGCAAGGTGTGGCTGGATAGAGCTGAGGTGAGGTATTTATAGTGTATGAAATTAGGGCACGAAAACCTAGACCAATTTCTGATGTGGCAGTGTGGGAGCTGGTGTGGCGCTGGTGTAGCGCTGGTCATCCGGCGTAAATCCGAGGGGCGCCGGTCCAGCGCACGACCAGCGGCGACCTTCTGCCCGAGCTGCGCCGGTGTGGCGCCGGTGACCGGCGCTGGTCGTCCAGCGCTGGTCCCTGCTTCAGCTCCCCAACTGCTTCCTTTTGGCTCCAATGCTTCCTTTGTTGCCTAACTTAGCTCATTGTCCCTTTGTTTGCTGAAGAGGCCTGCACAAGCTCAATTAAACATTAAAAATGCCGGTTTTACCCCGAAAACAAAGGCAAATGATAGGTAAACCGGGGCTACATCAAGTGTAGAAATAGGCATCATCAGTGCCCTTTTCTATTATTAAATCTCTTATCTTGTTATCCCAATTTCTAGGATCATAGATACTATCAGAGATAACTGTTTCTACATTTGTATTATTTTCCTCTGTATTTTTTTCATGTTCTTCATTAGAGAGTGTGATGTTGCATGTTTTGTTATCATTTTGTTCAATGTTATCTATCAATTCAGTTGGATTAGATTGTTCAGCCATTAAATTTTCATTCAAGTCTGTATTTTTTTTTAGTACATGTGACATTTATCAAGAGCCCCTTTTTGCGATTCAACTAATTTTTCTATTCTTCTCTTTTTTTTTTCTTTTTTTTCTTTTTTCAGTTTTTCGTATCCAGATTCGTATTTTCTAGTAGACATTTCTGATTTCTTATATCTAATATCACTATATCAGGTTATCAATTATCAAAGCTTTAAAAAAAAAACAAATAAGGTGAAAACTGAAAAGTAAATGAATAAAATGAAAAAAATAAAAATTAAAGTAATAGAGTTTGAAACAATAAAACCTAAAACTCTATAAGGTTGGATTGTTGGATTGTTGGAATGTTGATGGAAATAACTTCAGGAGATATTGTTACTTGTCATAGAAATTTGATTGCAAATTGCAACAGGCAACAGCAAGCAGCCGTTTAGAAAGAAGTCAAGAACTAAAGAACTTAACATTTTAACAATATGAGTATTTGAAAGAATGAAAGGCAGGGATGGGTGTGGGGTAACGGTAAAGCCAAGCATTGAAGCATGGGTATTGGGGTGTAGAATAATTGTTTTAAAAAATCAAGTGGGATCTAGAGTATAGAAAGAAATCATGCGCAGGCGGTAAAGCCAAGGTGTAGAATAATTGTTTAAAAAAAAAAATAAGTGGACTCTAAAGTAGAGAAAGGCATGTGCAGGGGATGGGTGTGGGGAAATTATACATAATTTTTATTTTATTTTATTCAATAATAAAAATTTGGGGCCTTGATTTGAGCTGGGGCCTTAGGCAACCGCTTTAGTTGCCTATAGGTCTAGCCGGCCCTGACAAGGCCACAGCACACGCCAAACACAAAACAGACCAGCGCACAAGGCAAGCCAAAAAACAGAACATAGACACAAAACCCCATCAGTGCACCTCCCATAAAACAAAGTCCCCTTCCCTATTCGAAGCTCTCTTAGCCAAGCAATCTGCTAGATTGTTAGTAGACCTTGAATTATGGCCAACCACATTCATCCCAAAAAATGCAGCAGACTCCTAATATCATAAATTAAATTTACATGATTTAAACTCCCAAACATTTTAGTTTTGAAGTTTTGGGTGTGATATGTAATAGAATAAAAATGCATGTAAATAGTATTTGGTTTACGGTTTGGTCCAGGTTTGATAAACTTGGACCATAGACCAAACCGCACGTACGGTTTTTTTAAGAGTGTCGATATTTAAACCCCTAAAAAACTGTATGTACACTCTTTTTTGTATATACACCCCCATTAAAAATTTTAAAATATTATATTTTGTAAACACATCTCACATATTACCAAATATTCCCTTTCTTTTAATTTTGAAAAAAAAAATATATTAATAAATTATAAAATAATTATATGCGTGTGTTAGGAGCCCTCCTAGCATATCCCAAGCCTTCATATCAAATGCAGATCGGGGAGTGTCTTCTTCTAATCATGGCGGTGTAGAACTAAACACAAAGGGTTCATAGTTCATCCAATCAATAGTGACGTGATGTAGTAAAAATTACTCTCAATTAAATTTAAGTTCGTTCACTGGGATCGGTGATTCAATTAGCTAAAACTACTTAGTCTAAGGAAAAATTAAAACTAATCTAAGTGCGTAAAATTAAATTGCATAATGCTTTTGAGTTGGAAAAGTGATTTTGGTTGTTAAAAATGCTTAAAGATGCAGACTTGTAAGCTAAAAATGTAAACTTGACACTAAAGATGCAAACTTGAACAATAAAAAAGCTGTCTTGCAACAAAAAAACTATGTTAAACACAACAAACAACACACAACGTATGGATATATGGGAGAAATCACTAGGGAATTAATATAACCTTCTTAGACCATTCAATGTCCTTACTTAGTCTCATTAAGCACTTCAAATCCAATTTTAGGGCTTGTTTATCATTAAGAGCTAGGTTCTTACCATTGCCTCCACAAGGTCATGTGCCAAGCAATGGTCATCACCCATTAATTGTATAAACTCTAAACCAAAACAACATGGCATGGTCATGCACATATTATCTTTCTCAATTACCAAACTCATAATTAGAATTAAGGTGGAAAGATCTTTCACACCAAAACCCAATTTCATAGATAGTTTACACTACACACCCACATCAATTGTGGTCACAAAATAATATGAGTAGTAGACAAACTCAAATTAATCAAGTAAAAGAGACTAAAATTGAATTGAATTAAGAAATAGACTAATTAGTTCATAAAGTGGTCAAATACGATTACATTAATCCCCTAGCTAAATGATTAGTTACACATCAATGGAGAAATGAAAGAGAAAGCAAAAGAGTAGAGAAAACCCATTTTCTTGAGAGCTTCCTTTTCCTTGCAAAACCTCCGAAGATGGATGGAATGGTGGTGGAGAAGGAGAAAATGTGAAAAGATGATGAAAATGGTGAAGAAAGGTGGGAACTTGGGTGATATTTGTGAGGTTGAAGATGGTGGAAGATGAGAGGATTTCTTTTGGGTGAGTGGTTATTTTGGATCTAGGGTTGAGAGAGTGTATGTTCTATTTTCAGCTAAGAGAATATGATATATATATAGTGGGGAGCCAAAAAAACTGATGCTGAATTCGCAACTTGCTGAGCTGGAAATGGGAGGTCGCTCCCAAGTTGGCTGTGGTGGGGGCGACCACTTTGGGAGCCAACTTCTCTGATCTATGAAGAAAAAAATAAAAGTGGCTGTCAAGTTGGCCGTGGTGGGGGCGACCACTTTGGGAGCCAACTTCTCTGATCTATGAGCGCAAAAAGTTGGCTGTCAAGTTGGCCGCCGGCCAATGTCACGGCCAACTCCACTTGGAAAAATATGAGCATGACTCCTCTTCACTTCGACTCGGAACATGAACCAACCAAATACGCCCTCGGCTTCCCCATCTTGCTCAACGTGCACACTTGCCTCTGAAAAACTGTAAACCTGCGAAAATTTCGAGCCATTAGACACTCGATTTTACCCGAGAACCGAACAAAAGCGACGGAAATGGGGGCCAAAAATCTAGTATAGAAATGGCTCGATCATGACGCAGCGGGGTATGGCGAAAATAAGAATGATCACTTTGTCGAACCCTGAGGCACACTCAGACGAACCTTGACGCAGCGACCGGTAGTTACCCAAGCATGGATCGCCATGCAGGAGCCATCATTCCCTAATCTAAGTTAGAAAATGACGCTCTCGAATCCTCAAAGAGCATGTCGAATCCACGACAGATAAGTGTTTCAAAGAACGATTTTATTGATTATCAAAAAAGTTACAATAATTGGAAATAATAAGACTATTTATAATAAACTAACCCTAATACGACTCGAATATGACAATCCTAAAAAGACTAAATCATGAAAAGATAAAAACTAATCATAATCTTCTAAGATTCATGATTCCTAACTTGACTGAAAAACAAAGATCAAATCTTACCTAAAAGGTAAGTTTGATTTATTTCCAAAACCTAAATTTAATTCCTAATCAAACTAAAATAAATAAACTTGCTAAACAAGAAACAAAGACCTAAATTAATAAAATAAGACAACACCCAAAACCGTCCTACATCAAATAGCTAGTGCATGGCTTCACTAAATCTTTTGTGGAATGGGGAATCTTCAAACCAATGATATCGAGTAGGCCTTGAAGGCAGATTCCAATGAAAAAGCAACAAACACAAGCATGAGAGGAAGTAGTGCAATTCCGGTACGGTTGGGAGGAGGCAGCGGCCATCTCCATTTATTTATTTAATTTTTTTTGGAAGATCTCCCCTGTTTTTTTAAAATTTATTTTAGTTGGAAAAAACTTCCAAAAAGTAAAATAGTTAAAATAATTATAATATCTTTTGATAAAATTTAATAATTTAATTTAAGGGTAATGTTGAAAATTTTAAAATACATAAATTTGGGATGTACATACGGTTTTAAAGGGGTACAAATATCATCACACTTTTAAAAAAAATAAAAAACCGGATCAAACCAAACGGTTTGGTTTGATTTGATCCAGTTAAGTGGTTTTGGGCTTTTTTGTCCACCCTTACCTTTACCACTCAAATTGACAACAGTGTTTTTTTTTTTTTTTTTTTTGAAAAGGCGAATAATCCTTTCAATTAACAGCAGCGTTATTAATTTTGTTAACAAGAGAGATATATTAATGCAAATGACTTCCAAGTTAGCAGTTCAAATCCTTTCAATGATAAAAGCTTCAAAAAAATGCATGGTCTAGTCAAGATAGATACTGTAAAAAAAAGAAAAAAAAAAAAGAGAGATATATTAGTAATTTGGTCAGATCACGGCTCAACTTCGGTTTGGGTGTTGTATGAGAAGTTAATGATTTGTAAAGAATAAAATAATTTTTTCATGAAGAAACCTAACATTATTTTCTCATTTGACAATAAAATTGTTTTGTTTTGAATCACTATCAAAACATATAATTATAACATATTAAAGTGAGATGTTTAGATATAAAATCTTTTTTATTTTTTATTTTTTTTTATTTTTAAACAACAAGCTCTATAGAGCTTTTTTATTAATAAAAAAAGAAAAAAAGAAAAAAAAAAATGATGGAATACGTTTAGATATAAAATCTTGATTACAGAAGAAATTCTCCTATTAAAATCAGCCGGCCTATAGTAATCTAAATTTGTCTCTAACAAAATCTTTTAGGGAGGAAAATACACTGCTGATATTTTCCAAGTCTTTGCTTTTAATTAAATATACATGGTTTCATGTTTAATTTACCTGAAAGAAATTAAATAATGCTTAAAAAAATATTTCATTTTAATGTTTTTCAAACTAATGTCAACTATATATTGAGAGTCAGTCAACTAGATTCAAGTTATTTGGATTTTATGCTTGGTTTTATATGGATTCTATTTTTTCATATATTCTTGTATCTCCTTTGTCTTTGTTCATCAAAATTCAGCTTGCTCAGATTATTGAAACTCATATTTCGTTAATTGTTTTGCTTATAGAATGCAATCTCTTAAATTGACAGCTCCTCATTTATTCTTTTTTGCATGTCTTTTTTATGTTTTTGATCCCACTGAATCCCAAAACATTATAAATTCCTACTGTGATACTGGAAACAATTACACTTCTGGGAGTGTCTTTGAACAAAATTTGAACCTCACACTCATTTCATTAGCTTCCAATGCATCACTAACAGGCTTCTCAACCACCGCGATAGGCCAGAACCCCAACACAGTTTACGGATTAGTACTCTGCAGAGGTGATGTCTCCGAACAAGACTGCCAAGCTTGTGCAAGTACCGCGTCAATAGAGATCATCAAAAAATGTTCCAATTACAAAGGAAGCTGCCATAAGCTATGATAATTGTTTGTTACGATATTCAGATTGGCGATTCTTCTCTACTGTCGATAGTTCTCCAAAACTTATGTTATCTAACGTGAACAACGTTACTGACCCCGTTGTGTTTAATCGCCAGTTGGGCAATTTGCTTAGAAATCTATCATCAAATGCTTCTTCTAGTACCTCAAAATTTTCTGTTGGGCAAACTAATTTTTCAGATTTTCAGAATATAAATGCTTTGGTGCAGTGCACTAGAGACTTAGCTGGAGATAGCTGCTCCAATTGTCTTCAAGACATCATTCGTTATATTCCACAGTGCTGTAATGGAAAACAAGGCGGTCGAGTATTATCTCTGAGTTGCAATCTTCGGTTTGAAATATATCCATTCTTTCTATTGTCATCACCTCCTCCTCCTTCACTGGTTCAGCCAAATTCAACTAGTCAAGGTGGTAATTCTTGATTTCTTGTTAATATGTTTTGATTAATCAAATTTGGTATTGTTTTCTTTCTTTCTTGTATTGTAAGTCACAAATCATATCTTATTTTGTTTTTACAGAGAAGAAAAGCAGTTCAAAAGTCATTGTTTTTGTGGCTATACCTGTAGCTACAACAATGGTAGTGGCACTAATTGTCTGCTGTTGCTTCTTCTGGAGAAATGGCAAGAAGAAAAGAGTTGGTAATTAATCACCTAATCATTAGATTTTAAGATTATAAGCTTCTTAATTTTTTCCAATCAATATCTAATTGGCATTTCAGATACTGATCCGGATCAAGAAGGAAGTAATACAAGCATGGAATCACTTTTGATTGGACTAGATACACTTAAAGTTGCGACGAGAAATTTCTCTAGAGAAAATAAACTTGGAGAAGGTGGTTTTGGTCCTGTTTACAAGGGAAAACTGTTTGATGGAAATGAAATAGCTGTGAAAAGACTGTCAAAAAGCTCAGGGCAAGGTCTAGAAGAGCTTAAAACAGAAGTAATGTTGGTTGCTAAATTGCTTCACAGGAACTGGTAAGGCTACAGGGTTTCTGCTTAGAGGAGGAAGAAAAGCTTCTTGTCTATGAATACCTCCCCAATGGAAGCTTGGACGAAACTTTGTTTGGTATAATACTTCAAAGACTTGTTTGTTTGTTTTTTCTCTCTTAGATTTTGTGATTTACATGAATACTGATTTGAAACTTTTTATGTGTCAGATGACAACAAACGGTTAAGCCTGGAGTGGCAAAGACGGTACAAAATAATCATTGGGATTGCTCGAGGCCTACTTTATTTACACCAAGATTTGCAGCTCAGAATCATTCATCGCGATTTGAAAGCCAGTAACATTCTATTAGATAAATACATGAATCCCAAAATTTCTGATTTCGGTTTGGCAAAACTGTTTGGTGAAAGCCAGACACAAGGAAAGACAAATCGGATTGCTGGAACATAGTAAGTCCAAGGTAACTAATGTTAATTAATTCAAGCAACTAATTATTTATATGTTCTAATTTGTTTTTATGATGCCATGAAGTGGGTACATGGCACCAGAGTATGCTAAGAAGGGACATTTTTCAACTAAATCCGATGTCTATAGCTCTGGTGTTCTGGTTTGGAAATTGTAACAGGTCGAAAGAACTCTAGTTTCCGAAACATGATTAATCTTCCAAGTCATGTAAGTAGATATACATATTGTCGGATTAATTATTCTCCTCAGTGTATATATATACCATGATTTATTCAACTCGAAATGGGTCAATTTGTATAGGCATGGCAACATTGGACCAATGGAATAGCTATGGAGCTATTGGATCCAGTGCTGCTGGGTAAGCCGCCAATTGCCAAAACTTGAAGTTTTGAAATGCATCCACATTGGGTTATTATGTGTTCAAGAAGCTGCAGCTGATAGACCTACAATGTCCCAGATTGTGATGATGCTCAGCAACCATAGTATGACTACTCCACCACCCTCCCGACCAGCCTTTTTCGTTTCGCGAGGAGGTTCTGGATCGAACACAGGATTAGAGGATTCAAGAACATCTCAATCAGATAAATCTAGTCCAGAGTCATTGCAACAATCTGTAAATGAAGTTACAATCACAGAATTAGATCCCCGATAAAGTGATTGTTGGAATGCTTAAATATTATTTTTGGGTCTTTTCCTATCAACTTAAAGTCTAATGGTTACTAAGATAGTATTAGAGCCTAGCTTAATTGTTCTAGGAGTCCTAGGTTCAAGTCCCCCTATATGTATTTATTTATGTATTTGAGTTTGGTCCACGTACCAAGCCAGAACGTGAGGGGGTGTGTTTAATTCTCTTCTTATATGTTCATGTGTAAAATTGCTGATCAAAAGACTCGTTTCTATTAAGAAAAAAATGGCAGTCCCGACTCCCGAGAATTGTTCCTCAAAGTATATCATTAATAAAACCTTTGAAATGTATTCTTGAAGCAATTTGTCATGCCAATTGCTTCATGGAAATTGCAAATCTTTCTCTGTAGTATTATCTATATTTTGTTAGTCAAACTTTGATTTTCTTGCTTATTGATACAAACAATTTTACTGATTGTTTATTGAATAAAATAAAATAGTATAGCCTAGATATGGAAAATTAATCAACCTTGGACTCTGAACAATTAAACACTGGCAACCAGAAAAATGTTTACATTAATATATTTTTGCAACCATTGCAGGCCAGCCTTGAATTATTTTTTAAGGTTATCTTAGACATAATGAATTGTTTCGATTTTCAGTTTTTACAGGGTCAGAATCCTTTAACTCAAAGTTTCTGTCTGAATTTCATCTTGAATAATATATGTAACAAGTTATTTGTGTCTATTTAGTTATTTATTAACAAGAAAAAAGTTATTTGCGTGTAATTGTCGTATAGATATTGAATATACTATACTATCTTCATTTTATGATATAAGTCTTAACATATTGACAAGATGAGGTTAATTTGATAGTAAAATCCTTCACATTCATACCACGAGGTTGTGGGTTCGAGTCATCCCCTCTCCAAAAAACCCCAAATTTATATAATAGTATAATACTTCCAAAAAAAAAAAAAAAAGTCTTAACATGTTAATTATCACGAAGTGTGATGGATGAAAATTGAAATCAGATTTTTAAGTTGATTTAGTTGAACCTTCGATAAATATATATTTTATAAATAAGTTTATTCAGTAAGTATGTTCCCTTTTACTTCGGGTAGTGTGCACCCCTTTCTCATTTTATAAATGTGTGAAAAGAGTTTTTTCAATATTATAAAAGTAGATGTTCGAGCAGCGTATATAGTAATTCAATATCTGATTGGTGTCACCAAAACGCTAAGGGATATCATTGTTTACTTATCTAATTTAATATCTTTAGTTTCTAGAAATAGAATAAGTCCTGGGTATTTATTGAGAATCGGCAGCCTGTCATCTGTACACAATCTGTCTATCTTCTTAGAAGGGCTGCGAGTTTAATATTCAATTTTATGCACTAAACATAATAATCACGATAAATATATACTTGGGAAATTAGGTCATTTTAATAAGTGAAAAATCAGTTGTTAACTTGTTATATTGAAAACTTAAAAATGCCCTCCTAATAATATTTCTTGTAAATTAATTCTCGTTAAAGGTTTCAACTTTCAACTCAATAAGATAGTATTAATTTATTAAATTTTGGGCTTGTCTCTCATTCTTCACAAGTATTATTAATTTATTATGCAGCCCCATTTTTGAATATCTCAACACATATCGATTCCCTCATTTGAAAACTTCACCAAAAACAATCTTTAATTATTATAAAATATCAAATAATGATCAAAAGAAGACAATGTCAAGTGTCAACCTCTTGAGCTTTTCTACATTTCAAAAACATCCCCTATAAATACACCCTCTTGTTCCATGATCAAAACTCATCGATCCAACATATCATCCTTTGTATTCGCATCCAACAATTCCAACACTTACAATGTCTTCATCTTCAAGCAATAATAATGCTTTCTACTTCCTTATTAGCTTTGCTCTTCTCCTTCAATCCGCTTTCGGTGTAACCGAACCACTCTTCCATTCCTGTTCAGGTGAAAACTTCACTGTCCATGGCCCCTATGAAAAAAACCTGAACAGGCTCATGGGTTTTCTCTACCATCAAACACCTTACACGGGTTTCGGTCTTGGTTCCACTTCCTTTGGGGCACATTACCCTGATCAACCATACGGCATTGCTCTTTGTAGAGGCGATGTCTTCTCCTCAGAATGCAAAACCTGTGTAGCTGAAGCTAGCAGTTACATCCGCAAGAGCTGCCCGAATCGCAAGCAAGCAACGGTTTGGTACGACAATTGTAGTTTGAAGTACTCGGATGAGAAATTCTTCGGCCAAATCGACCATGGAACCAAGTTTTACTCGTGGAACACTCAAAATGTTACCAATCCGACGTATTTCAATCAAAAGGCTAAGGATTTGTTGACACATTTAGCTCATGAAGCTTCTGTCACGCCTAAAATGTACGCCGCCAGAGAGTTGAAGCTTGAAGGATCAGAAAGGGAAACAGTTTATGGTATGGCTCAGTGCACCAGAGACCTCTCTGATGGTGATTGTAAGACGTGTCTTGATGGATTAATTGGTGATCTTCCAAGTTGCTGTGATGGAAAGCAAGGAGGGAGGGTTGTCACTGGCAGCTGTAATATAAGATATGAGATTTACCCGTTTGTTAAAGCTTGAATTTTGTAGGATTTTGGTCAATGGATCAGAGACTACAAAATTAAGTAGTTAAAGATAAACAATGTTCCATTATTGGAACACATTTAATTTGTGATTCTTTACTTGGGGATGGACCATATATGGCCCCCTTTTGTATTTGATGTGTATTTTCACAGATATTATTCAATAAAATTCTTTTGTTAATTTTTTAATTTGAACTAATAAAATTCTTTTGTTGAAGTTGTAGTTTGCGGATTCAATATTAATATTAATTCTGAAAAAGTTAGGTAAAAAAAAAAAGAAGTGATATTTATCACCATCGACCAATGTGGTTTGATGGTAAATGACGTTCATTCAGCTTGACAATATATTTGGTTTGAGTCACCACACCGCAAGTGTTATATATTTATACATATGTATCATGAAAACTATAGCAAGTTGATTTTTTTTTTGAAAGATATATTTAATTTGGAAACTTAAAATTTGAACCCACATTTCATTAAATCATATTTTAAAATATTTACAACTTAAAATTAAATGCATTTTTCAAAATTAATTAGAGACTTTTTTTTTTTGTTTTTTTTGTTTTTAAAATTTATTATCTAATACAATTTTGTATCATAAAAAAGATTAAGAATGTATATCCTAATTTTAAAGAAACCTCAAATATTTTAAATCATAACCCTTATATATATATTTTACTCATTTTTATTGATGCGTGTAATGATCTAACATGACTTTATTTCACGTGTAGCTTTTTAAAAATTTGCTCCTACGTACACTACAATATATTATAAGATTAGAGTAGCTTGGAACATGTATCATCGGTGATCGGTCAATATAGCTTGATCACAAGGACGTGTGATTTGGAAAAGTTCTATCTTCTACTAATCTTGGCTTTCCTTCTGGAAACCGCGTTTGGAGCTGATCCTCTCTAATCCCTATCATTTTTGTTCCAAGTTCTGAGAATTAACTGTCCCTTGAAGTACTCGGACACATGTAGAAATTGCGATCGCGAAGGGTTACAACGAAGAGGTTTTCAATCAGAACACTAAGGAATAATTGCATGTTGAGTCAACTGGCCGGCCAAGCAAAGCTCAATTAATCAACTTTGAAATTGTATGCAGTAGGAGAAGTAGAGGTGGATGATTCGAAATAACTTTCAAGGGAATTGACTCACTGCACGTACGAGAGATCTTTCTAGCTATATTCGTAACAAGTGTCTTGATGGCATAATGGAAGAACTTCCAATTAAGGTGTTGTGATGTCAAAGAAAGAGGGAGAATTGTTAAGACTTATAGGGGATTAGGATATCATCCATGAATCATAGTTTCATGCAACAGCAAAGTCAACTTCGTCAAATTTAAAGGATTAGGAGGTTAATTTAAAAATTGATAAATTTTTAATATGAAAATGTAAATAATAAAACAAGTATGGTAAAATTTAAATAAACTTTTATAAAATTTTATGGGCTTAGGGATGCTAGATAAATAAATTGCTGGGAGATGAATAGTAGCAGGAGGGTTAAGATGGGCTTGCTTGCACCTGTACGTTATCTAACTTTTGCTCACCAATTAATATAATAATAATAATGTGAAGTTCGGTATCGTGTATTAGACTTTTGTCACATTTTATTTTTATATAACTTTTTTGAGTATTCAATATTGGCCAACAAAGAACATAAATAAATAAATATATATTTATTGGCCAACAAAGAATCTCAAAAATCAAGACGAGTGTTGTTAATTAATTTGAATTTATCTATTTTTACAAGTATTAATTAAAAATTATATTGACTTAGTAAAGAACAAATTTCACCCTAATCTTAATTCGATCGCAAGCAACGCTCTTTTGAAGTTTCTCAACATCATCCAGCATTTGAAAACTTCATCCACATTGAACATTCTAACATGAAATTAAAAAGAAAATGTCGTCATCCTCCTATATATATATATAAACACCAATGACTTCCCATAATATATCATCCTCTCGCAGATTATAATCTTGTAAGCATCAAATAAATTCGAACAATGTCTTCGTTCTCTAATATTTTCTACTTTCTCAGCTTTGCAGTCCTTCTCGGATCAGCTTTCGGTGTAACCTCCACAGCACCCCAATTCGGTTCATGTTCAGGTGAAAACTTCACTACCAATGGAGAATACGAAACAAACCTAAACAAGCTCATGAGTTATCTCTACCTTCAAGCTCCTCCCACGGGTTTTGGTCTCGGTTCAATAGGTCAAAACGTCTCAAACATCAAAGTTTACGGGCTTGCTCTATGTAGAGGCGATGTCTCCACCCAAGATTGCTCAACCTGTGTTACAGAAGCAATCAGTTATGTTCGCAAGAACTGCCCGAATGGCTTACGAGCGATGGTTTGGTACGATAACTGTGGTTTGAAGTACTCGAACGAAGACTTCTTTGGCCATATCGATAGCGGAAAGATGGTGCATACACGGATAAATGTGAGCAACTCGGACGTGTTCGATCAAAAGACAAAGGTGTTGTTGAACCAACTGGCTAAGGAAGCTTCTGTGACGCCGAAAATGTATGCGGCCGGAGAGCTGGTGCTTGAAGATCAGTTGAAGAAAGTCTATGGTTTGGCTCAGTGTACTAGAGATCTTTCTCATAGTAACTGTAAGAGGTGTCTCGATGGATTAATTAGTGAAGTTCCTAATGGTAAACAAGGAGGGTTGATCATTACTGGTAGCTGTAATATAAGATATGAGACTTACCAATTTGTTAATCATGTTTGAAATTTATTAATTATATATGGATAAATAATGTTCTGCATAGGAAAGGAACACATATATGTATTTATTTATTTATTTATTATTTATAGTTGTTGTCCCTTTATTTATAATTAAATAAATTTCTTTATTATTCGATAAAGTTGTTTTAATGGACTATGATTGTATGCTTAATTAATTAGTTTTATTTCTTTTTCGTTTTCTTGGATACATTATCTGAATACTTACTGAATATCAATTAGTTGTTAATTTATCTTTGCAATTGAGGTCTCTATATCTACCTTTTTATAAGGGCTTCAAAACGCACCGTTTTATGTGCTTAGTCTGGCCATGTGGAAATTTACAATTTGGGCCTGGCTCATGTGGACTGGCAGCCTACTTTAAGTTGGGTCCATTAATACTAAGCTTGGGCCATTTCAGTCCCCCGAGTTTATTCAGTGAACATAATAATATATTTTTACCCCTTAAAATTTGTATCTACACTCCAAATCAATATATTTTAAAAATTTTAATATTACCCTTCAATAAAATTATTAAAATGATTAATATAAATATAACTTGTGCTGTTGTGTATCATATTAATAAAATATTTAATATTTTAAATATTAACTAACTGTTATAAAAAAAAAAAAATTTAATGAGAAAATCATTGAAGGTAATTAAAAATAAATAAAATATGCACTACAAGAGAACAAACTTGCACTGGAAAGTTAAGCATACAAAAGTCAGGGTGGAGCAATAGGTCTTCACCAACCCAGTGAAAGCTGATTCAATGAATGTAAGTATACAGAAGCAGTGTTTTTGTAACGGTAAAAAAGTGCTTTCATGTGAAATAAATTTGTACATGTATCCAGGAAGGACTATGGTTATAAATTATAATTAATTATTTCACAATCCACTGCAGATCAATAAGCAAGTGAAAATCCAAGAACGTTTAGCACAATGTTCCTGGAGAAATTGTTCACTGTCTCACATTTTCTTAACCCTCCAAAATCCAAATCATCTGATTCAAGTTCAACCGCATTTTTTTGATTAATTATTACAAGCCAAGTAATCAAGTAGTTCTCGTGGCAAGCAGTTTAATTAATCCACAGCTTTGATCTAAATCTTCTCTAACAATAATGTCAACAAATTGACAAAAGATTTTGTCAAATATTACAACTCCTGCAACTTGTCTTGCCTATACCCCCATCCCCCAAATTACTACTCATCTCTTTTACTTTTAATTTATTAAATAAGTTGTTGGCCAACTTTAAAAGTATATTGCAACCGGCCAGTACTAATCATAGTTTAGTTTTATTGAATATTAAGTTTAATTATATGATATTTTCTAGAATGTGTGAATATTAAAACAAAATATTAATGAACATCTACTACTCTTTGTAAAAGTAGCCGTGTACTTCCCTATTCATAATAAGGATTCGAATCTTACGTTTACTCATTAAATCACAAAATTATGGGAAGACATTTCTTCTATATGTAGTGGGAGTTGCATTCCAACTTTCGAATCGTGCTTGTAGAAGGTGATTTCGTTAAGTCTTAATTGACAAACTACTGACATAATTTGATTTCAACCAACTATATATAATAGTGGTACACTTATTGTGCATAATCACCTAAAATTTTGTCAGGCTCCAAAGTTTCAACACAACTTATCTCGAAGCATTATATTAATGGAATCTTATCCCAACATAAATTCTATTATCAGTTCGAACTGACAAAAGTTATATGTTCCTTCATGTGGGCCACTGGATTTAAATACTTTGATTGGCTGTATGCACTTGTCAGTCAAAGTATTTAAATCCAGTGCCCACATACAAAGAACTGATATAACTTTTGTCAGTTCGAACTGATAATAGAAAGACTGTTTATCCCAATGTATATCAGTACTTAATGTAAATTAAAATTTATTAGGCATTTTTTCCCTTTTTATTGAATGTAAAATACCATATATATTTTAAAATATTACAATAATTCGAGGTTCAATGAGAAAGACATGACTCGAACCCACAAACATTAAGTATAGATATGAGGGATATACACTAAGCTAACCTCATCTTGTCATAAACACATTCTATCGTTAAAATAAAACATGTATATTCTACATTATAATTTTCAAACAATGTGTTCTTTTTTATATATTATTTACCACTTCCAATATGATACATACCCATTGACTATGATTGAATGGTCCAACCAACCGCAGCCTACAATTGAAATTGTATTATAGTAAATTTGTCACTTTTTTTTTTGGACAAAGTAAATTTGTCACCTTATCGGCTTAACACTCAACTATTTCAAAGTCAAAAAAAAAAAAAAAAAAAAAAAAAAAACTCAACAATTTCAATAAACAGAAAAAGTCAACCTTCTAAAACTTTTTGTCCTTTAATTATGCACACTGATCGTAATTTTCACTATAAATAGAATTCTTCATTCCTCAAATCTTAAATTAAACCCATCAAAAACCAAACTCATACATTTTCTTTGCAACATTAAATTATGTCTTCTTCAAGAGTTTCCTCTTCCTTGTATCTTCTTATTACCTTTGCTTTCCTTCTCCAAAATGTTCTTGGCCGAGAAAACCTTCTCAAGCATATGTGTTCAAAATCCGAGAATTTCACTGCCAACGGCCCATACGAATCCAACCTAAACAAACTCACAGCTTATCTAAACTACCAAACTCCTCCCACAGGTTTCGGGAAGGGTTCTTTGGGTGAGAAACCAAGCCAAGCTAATGGTATCGCTCTCTGCAGAGGAGACATGTCATCTTCTGAATGCAAAAACTGTGTTGTCGAAGCCAGCAGCGAGATTCGCAAGCGTTGCCCCTACAACAAAGCCGCGATCATTTGGTACGATAACTGTCTTTTCAAGTACTCGGACAAGGATTTCTTCGGAAAAATCGATAGCGAGAACAAGTTCTACATGTGGAACACGCAAAGCGTAAGCGATCCAGAGACTTTTAATCAACACCAGGGAACTGTTGAGCCAACTTGCCAAGGAAGCTCAGGCAGACTCAAAATTTTACGCAGCGGGACAAAAAGAGCTTAAGGAGTCGACAACGCTTTACGGAATGACTCAGTGCACAAGGGATCTTTCAAGCTATGAATGTAAGAAGTGTCTTGATGGGATAATTGGTGAACTTCCAGACTGTTGTGATGGGAAACAAGGAGGTAGAGTTATTAGTGGAAGTTGTAATTTTATATACGAGATATATCCATTTGTTGATGGACATAATTAAAGATATATTATCAGTACCATATTTAGGGTTTGTAAGGGAAATTAACCATCTATTCGATAAATAAAGTGTCCCTCTTCCTCTTATTCTATATATTGTTCAATTTTATTTTGAGGAAATAGAGAGAATAGCACCAAATTGGATTGATTTTTGGTAATATCACCAACTTAATAAGTTTTGTAGAAATAGCACCAAAGTATGTGATCTGCCCAAATTGCCCTCACTTATTCTTTCTTCCTCTCTCTCCCTTTCTTTCTCTCTCCTTTGTTTCTTTTTTCAAAGAAGTCCATTGATCCATCAATGGAGGTCGGACAGACCTCAAATGGAGGTCGAATGGAGGGCGAAAGACCTCCATTGGAGTCGAAATGACCTCGACCTTCATTGGTGGTCGATAAAGAAAAAGATTAAAAAAAAAAAATCTGGAAATAAGTCTCGGATATTTGAAAATAAGTCTCGGGTATTTAGAGATAAGTCTCGAGTAGGTCACCCGAGACTTATTTCAAGCTATTTCCAACTACCCGAGACTTATTTCAAAATATCGAGACTTATTTCCAGATTTTTTTTTTTAATCTTCTTCTTCATCGACCACCAATGGAAGTCGAGGTCATTTCGACTCCATTGGAGGTCTTTCGCCCTCCATTCGACCTCCATTTGACGTTTGTCCAACCTCCATTGATGGATCAATGGAGGTTTTTGAAAAAAAAGAGAGGAAAGAGTAAGAAAGTGAGAAAGGAAGAAAGAGAGAGAGAAAGAGAGATTAGGGGCAATTTGGTAGATCACCTTAATTGGTGCTATTTTTACAAAACTTATTAATTGGGTGACTTTTCCACAAATGGCTTTGGAAAGAGTGCTAGAAATTTTAAGAACTCTTTTATTTTTGTTTTTTCAATAACATCTTTTAGTTTTCTTTTGATTTTTTGGCCACTACATGGTATGAATATTAATAACTTAAATTATATATTGCAACAACTATATATAATACTGATCAATTTAAAGTCTAGTTTATTGAATATTAGTACATAAGTTTTTTTTAATAAAAAAAACCAATTTTACTCAAGTTTATATGATATCGTCTATAGCTAGAACATGTGAATATTAAAAAAGAATATTCTAAGATATTTATTATGATAATTAAATGGGGGCACACTCATTGTGCATAAAGTTTTGTCTGCCTCAAAGTTCAACACTAACTTATCATCAAGTATGGAATTTTATCTCAATATCCTTGAACTAGAAAGATTGGCCAACAAACACTTACTGTAAATATGTTTTTTTTTTTTTTTTTTTTAAATAAAAATCTTTTCTATTGACTTTTTTAGTAGACTTTTTTAATGACTTTAAAACACCGTAGTGGGCACATCCCAACATACTTCAAGTGGTGTGCACCCCTTCGACGTTTGTGGTAGGGGGTTTAAGTCCCATCATGATCACATGCAATTATAAGAATATATAGTGAGTTTTCTTTCTAGTGTTTGTGGGAATATAATAGATATCTCTTGATTATGAGAATAGATATTTGGACCACTCATATGTTGTTTAATCTCGATGAGACTGTCATCATTTTGGTGTCAAAATTTGTTTTTTTGTTTTTTTTTTTTTTTGTTTTTTGTTTTTAAAAAAAACTTATTGTATATATTAGTTAATTGTACAACATGTAAAATTGCATTATAATTTTTTTTGAATAATTATATCTACCCCAACAAATCGAGAGAAAACTCCTCACATATACTTATAAAATATATGGTGGGACTTGAACCCCTCAATCCCTCACCACCAAGAAAAAATCTTCAATGGGACGGTCTCATTACCACTTGGTGAGACCGTCCAATAAGATTGCACCAAATTATAGTTTAATAAAGCGATGCTATTGACACCCCACAATTGAACTATTTATGCCCTACTTTTTAAAATTTTGATTTAATTATATAAAATTAAATGGTTTTATTAATTTTTTGATTTATTTCCAGGACTACCCTTTTACTTATTTTTTAAACTTAATACACTTCCTATCTTTTTCAAAAAAATAAAAATAAAAATACACTTCATATTCGCGGGACTTGTTTTTTCTTCTTATTTCATGGTAAAACCATCTTTATTAGATGCGATTTTTTTTTTCTGTAGTCGATTGGATAGTTGGTGATATATTGTAGTGTGATATTAATGATCTGATGATTTTTTTTTTTTTTTTTTTTGAGCAATTGAGTTAGAGTATTAGTGTAGTTTCGTTTCGTCAAAGATTAGGTTTTTTTGTTGCGATTTTTGGTGTGATTTCGTTGTTGTTGTTGTTATTTTTTAATTTTTTTTTTTTTTAATTTTTTTTTTTTTATAATAACATTAAACTAACTTTAAAGATTCGGAATAAAGTATACAAAAGAATTGATACAAATTATAGTATAACTGGAAGATCTAAAAGAAAATAAACCAAGATAAAAAAAAATAGCAAACATGGATCTGGAATTTGAGAAGAAAAATAAAACAAGCGAAACAATAAATCAATAAATACTAAACATGAGAAGCATGAGATCGAGATCTGAAAAAAAATATAAAGAAAAATACTAATAAATCAATAAATTGAAAGAAAATATAAACAAAAATAGTAAACATTCAGTGATTTGAAATAATCTGTATCATTAAAGCTTTTGTCATTAGGGTTTTGAAATAAGGAAAAAGGAGTTTTATTAGTTTTACTTTGTATAAGATTTTTTTAATAAAAATTGTATCTCTTTAAGTAATTTGATAAAAGGAAAAAAGAATACTAAATAATTTAAAAAGTGGGGTGTAAATAGTTCAGTAGTGGATGTGCCAATAGCACCACTCTATATTTTATGTTCTTGAGATAAATGATGCAATCTTATTGGGACACGTCTCACTGAGTGGCAATGAGACTGTCCCATTGAAGATTTTCTCCACCATCAATATGGAAGGGATTGTGGTGCACTATGATCACCGGTACTAATTGCACTATAATTTTCAAACACTATTTTTAAAATAAATAAAAAATTATTTACCAATAAAACTTAGTAAACGATGAAGTGCGCGTTAGCCTACCAATTATTATTATTATTATTGAATATTCTAATTTACCCACCACATCCCACAATTGAAATCCTATTGAAACCCTAAAAATCATTCATCATATCCAACATGTAGAACAAGCTTTCACCCTAAACAAATTTTCACTATAAATAGAAGCTTGATTCTGCTAAGCTTATTATAACCCATAAAATAAAACCATCTCATAGTCTAATATAATTATGTCTTCAAAATTATCCTCTTCCTTGTATCTTCTAATTACCTTTGCTTTCCTTCTCAAATATGTACTTGGAGCTAACCCTCTCTATCATTTTTGTTCAAGCTCTGAAACTTTCACAACCAACAGCCCATATGAATCCAACTTGAACAAACTCACAGCTTATCTAAACTACCAAGCTCCTCCCACAGGTTTCGGGAAGGGTTCTTTGGGTCAGAAACCAAACCAAGCTAATGGTCTCGCTCTCTGCAGAGGAGATATGTCATCTTCTGATTGCAAATCCTGTGTAGTGGAAGCCAGCAGCGAGATTCGCAAACGTTGCCCCAACAACAAAGCCGCGATTATTTGGTACGATAACTGTCTTTTCAAGTACTCGGACAAGGATTTCTTCGGAAAAATCGACAACCAGAACAAGTTCTACATGTATAACAGGCGAAGCGTAAGTGATCCGACGGCTTTCAATCAGAACACCAAGGAACTGTTGAGCCAACTGGCCAAGGATGCTCAGACAGACTCAAAATTGTACGCAGTGGGACAAATGGGGCTTGATGGGTCGACAGAGCTTTACGGGTTGACTCAGTGCACAAGGGATCTTTCAAGCTATGAATGTAAAAAGTGTCTTGATGGGATAATTGGTGAACTTCCAAGCTGTTGTGATGGAAAACAAGGAGGAAGAGTTATTAGCGGAAGTTGTAATTTTATATGAGATATATCCATTTGTTAATGGACATTATTAAAGATTATTGTGTATATATATATATATATATATATATATAGTAATTTTCAAGTCACACCCCTCATTTATTACTATCAGCACATTTTAATGAAAGTCATTGGATTTAAAAGATGCTTTGACAAGTGCTTGCAGCTGAGTCAAAGCATTTAAATCCAATGACTTTCATTAAAAGGTGCTGATAGTAATACAATGCGAGGGTGCTGACTTGAAAATTATTGTATATATATATATATATATATATATGGGGTTTTCTGGCCTCTGTTTTTTTTTTGCTTGTGTCTGGGGTTTTTCACCTCTGTTACGTATTGTCTTTCTGTAGCTCTTTGGAACATTGCTTGGCTTTTATAATAAAACTACTTTTCAAAAAAAATAATAAAAAAAATATGGGATTTAGGGAAAATCACACACACTCATCAATCGATTTGAAACCATTATAAATGACTTGGTTTTTCTATTTATTTACAAATCAAACCAACAACAAACTTCCTAAATGATTCAAATCATCTGTTAAAAATGGTTTATTTTACCAAATTGCCATTTAATATTGTATCAATTTTTTTTATTATTAAATAGCAATTCTGTTCCATTTTAAAGCTTTTTTTTTTCTACGGTTCTCAAATTATCAATCATGGTCAACAATTGAACTTTTTTTTTTTTCCTGAATTTCACTTAAACTCTCATCATTTTTCAAACATTAATTGTCTTCCACAATTGTTACATGTAATTTTTTAATAGTTTTTTTATTAAATAATTTTATCGTGCTGTATTAAATTTCTATATATTTTTTTTGAAAGGCAAACAACATTATTAGAAGGCCAAAGTCGAGCTGGAACCAACACACTAGGAGACAAGAAAGCCCAGAAAGGCACAACAGAGAAGAAAAACAACAAAAGCCAGAAAAAACAGGGGAATAAGAACAGAACCTGAAAACAAAACAAAAGACCGATGAGCAACTCATAAATATCACCACCAAATTGAACTTCTTCTTTTTTCCCTATATCACTATGGAGATGAAGAACTAAATACCTTTGTTATTTTCTTTAAAGTAAACTACCTTTGCTATTATTATATATTTCTTTGGTAAAAATAAAAATAAAAATAATAATCTGGTATTAGATGGCAATTTGGTAAATAAACAAAGGGTAATTTAGGAAGTTGGTGATTAATTTGATTTGTAAATAAATAGAAAAATCAGGTCATTTATAATGGCTTTAAATTTGTTATAGAGAAATAAATGTTGTCCACATATCACATTATAAAGAGAGAGTAAGTTTTTTTTAAAAGGCAAACTTTATTGAAGGCACCAAGCCAGGCCACAACCCACAACACAGAACACACTCCACACACCCAAGCGACAGCAGCCACACCAGCTCACGCACACACAACAACAACACCAACACAAACCGACCCAAAACAAAGAAAAGAAAAGAAAAGTAGAACCAGAACGACAACAAATAGCAGCGACAACAACTAGACCCAAACAAAGGCAAAAATAGAGCAAGGAAGACTGCAAACAACTGCGACCTCAACTCCACCACAAATCATCAACTCCAAAATTCAGATCTTTTTTAGCAAGGATATCCGCGAAAGAATTTGTCGATCTTGGTCTAAACTCCACTGCAGCCCTCTTGAAGCTCCCTAGCCAGCTTCGAATATCTTCAATAATCTGATCTTGGCTGTTGTTGGCAGGGGTGTAGCCCGAAATCCATCTAACCCCAATTTTGGAATCACTAATAACCGTGATTGTCTTGTTTGCCAAATAAGAATTCGACCCGAACAGCTCGCACACCCTCAGAATAGCCAAAAGTTCAGCAAAAATGATCTCGAAGACCTACATGAGAAGAGAAAAAACACAAAATCCTTCCCATATGATCCCGTAAGACCCCTCCAATACCAGCCAAACCAAGAACTCCCTCCACTGCACCATCCACATTGCAATAAAGGGAATTGAACACAGGCGGAGACCAATTCTCCATCCTCTGATCCTTCTTTTTGGTTCCTCTATGCAACTCTCCACAATATTCAACAGCATATGGGTAATGGGAACAAGAGAACCTCCACCAAAATGTTTAAACAACCAACCTAATCTAAATTTCACCAAATCCTCTATTCTAATGATATTTGGCTGTTCCTCCTTAAAAATAAAATGGTTCCTAACTTCCCATATAGACCAAACAATGGCAAAAAAAAGTGTTCTCCAAGCTTTATATGAATGCTCCCAAGGGCAAAGGTTATTCCAATCTTTCCCCAATCCACAATGGATTGAGAAGGACAACAAAGAAATCCCCACCATTTCATGCACCTTTGCCACAAATTCCACGATCAGGAACAATGTAAGAATAGATGCTCGATGTTTTCCTCCTTGCCAGTACACAAGACACAATTCATATCTATATCAGAATGCACCCCAAATCTACTCTAAACCTCCCTAACTAAGACTCTCCCATGTATCAATTGCCACACAAACAGTTCGATCTTAGGAGGACAAAACCCAAGCCACACCTCCCTAAAAACTATATCATTCCTTATCACTTCTTCTTCCAAACACTTTCTGAAAGACTTAACCGAAAATTGACCGGAAGACTCATACTTCCACACCACCGAGTCTTTCACACTCTGAATGATTTTAATGTTCGCAACACACCCAAGGAAGGTTCTCCACTGCTTAATCTCCCAATCGAACAACCTTCTTCTAAGAATGATTTCCCATTTCCAATCTGAACCATCTCTGAAACCAAACTCTGAAACCGTTCTAGGCTTTTTGACCGCAAGGGTAAAAATCCTCGAAAAAGCCTCTTTAAGCGAAGACCCTTCAATCAACAAATCAGTCCAAAAATCTGCTCTAGTACCATTACCACCACCACAACCATCCCTTTTTGAAAAGTCTGCGCCGTAACCGAATCCAAAGAAAGAAGATTGCCAACAGCCTTAGAAAAAGCCAAGCCTTTGACACCGATATTCCAGTCCCAACGAAATGCCTCCCTTCCAACACCATACTTAGCATTTAACACCCTTTTCCATAAGGCCCCTTCATCCACTCCAAATCTCCAAATCCATTTCACCAATAAACACTTATTTAAACAACTGATTGAACCGGTCCCCAGACCCCCATTACCTTTTTTTTGCAGAGAAGATCCCATTTCACACAATAAATTTTCTTATTAACACTGTCGTCTCCCCAGAAAAAATTCCTCTGAAGCCTTTCAATCTTTTGCATTATACACACCGGAATCCTAAAGACTGACATGAAATAAATAAGGATACTGGCCATCACTGACTTGATAAGCACAAGGCGCCCCCCCCCCCCCCCCCCCCTATTCAAGAAAGCTTTCTTCCAAGGAGCTAAGCGGCTCTCTATTCTTCTAATTACATCACTCCAAAACGCTTTTGAACCCGGCCTGTCGCCTAGCGTTAAACCCAAATACGAAATCGGTAAAACCATCTTAGCACATTTCATGATTTTATCCCACTCCACAGGTTGCTGCACTCTTTTCCTACCTCTACAATGCCGGTCTTATGGAAGTTAAGGCGGAGGACTAAAGCCAATTCGAAACATCTCAGGATCCTTCTCGTGTTGCGAACAACTCTCTTTTCCGGCTGAAGGAAAAGGATGGTGTCGTCTACAAATTGCAAATGCGAAATGCGAAACACTCACCTCTCCATTCCCAATAACAGCCCCTTTTATCATATCCAAATCTTCCGCTTTCCTGAACAAGGCACTCAAGCCTTCCACCGCAATATTAAACAAAAACGGTGAAAGAGGGTCGCCTTGACGGAGACCCCTCTCCAAACCAAATTCCCTGGTTGGTTTCCCATTGACCAAGACTGAAAAACTAGGGGAAGTGATGCAATTTTCATCCATAGCCTCCACTTAAACTCAAAGCCCATCTTCTCCATCAAGTCATCTAAAAAACTATGATCCAACTTATCATACGCTTTTTGAAGTCGAGCTTCACCAAAATTCCCCCTATCTCTCCTACTCTTCCAAGAGTTGATGATTTCCTCTGCAATCATAAAACTATCTAGAATCTAATGATTCCTAACAAAAGCCATCCGTGATTCCCCAATGATCGTACTCATAACTCGTCTCAGATGGTTGGCCAAAATTTTCGCAAGGATTTTATACAAGCACCCAACCAAACTTATGGGCCTAAAATCCGTCATAGAGATCGGACTGGAGCATTTAGGGATGAGAGCTATAAACATCTTATTGAGGTTTCTTACCGCCGCCCCGTAAAGAGAGAGTAAGTTTTTTTTGACGTAAAACAGCTTTTTTTTTTTTGAAAGAAAGCAAGCTTTAAAGAAGCCAAAAGGCAAGGGGAAAGGAAACAAAACACCAGCCAAAACAGCAAAATCAATGGACCGCAACACAGGCAACAACACAGCCTCTGTTGCGGAACATTGACGTTGAGAGAGTGATTCTAGCACTCCTCATGTTAGAGATGTATAGGGGTCAAATTAGACAAATTAAAACTCTCTCGTGTTAGAGGTGTATATGTGTTTTCATTTTGCTTCTGTTTTCCTTGCTTTGTTGTTTGCTTTCTATTCTTGTTGCTGGTGTTTTCTTCGTTTCTCGTTTCGTTTCGTTCCGTTCCGTTTGGGGCCTTGCTTTCTTTGTTCTATTGCCCCTGTTTGTTTGCTTTTGCCTTTATGGCTTTCATAAAATCTGAAGTTAAAAAAATAAAAATAAAAAAATAAAAAAAAAGACTCTCTCGAAACACTGATGAGAGAGAAAGAGAAAGATAAAGAGAGAGAATGTGGCTCTGTTGGCCGTGGAGGGAGTCAGGCTTCATTTAATGACAAGGTTAAGAGAAAGGATTTCAAGGGTGGAATAGGCAAATTGGGAAGGGTAGATTTCAAGGAAAGGTTATTTTTCATTTTTCATGGAAACTTGAACCCGAAAGTGGATTTGGTTTGTTTATGGGGAGTGTTTAAGTCCTTTGGAAGGGTGAGAGATGTGTTTCTTCTCCTAAGATCAATTCAAAGAAAAAATGCTTTTTTTCGTCCGTTTCGAATCTTTGGAGGAGGCATCTAAGGTGGCAAAAATGGTGAATGTGATGCATGTGTATGGGTGGCCTATTTGCTCAAAATTGGCCACATATGGTTGGAATAACAGAAGGTCTTTCTCAACAGGTTGGAAAGCTTGGGGCAAACCATCTATTTCTTCTTCAGATGGAAATATAGGGACCGGTTCAAATGAGAAAGGTCTTTAGAAGGGCTCTTGTGGAGGTTTTTCTTAGCAAAGTTTGTTCCCCGATGGCAGGTCTTTTGCAAAAGTTGTTTCAGACATTCAGAAAGGGAGTTGGAGTGAGATGGTGAGGAGCAAAGAAGAGATGTTGACCTTCAAATGAGTGCTCAACGGATTGATGATGTCTGGCTTAAGAGAAGCATGTAGGGGATTTTAAAGCATTTCTCTGACATCTCTAGTGTCAACAATCGGTTATCTTGTAATGGTTTTCATTGCTCTTCAGCTTTCATTGGTGACAATAACGTTTTGTGGAGTTTCGAATCCGAAAGTGAGAAAGATGAATTTATGAGGAGTCGTTTCTTTTGGGATGATTGTTTTTCTTCAATGGTGAATTGTTCCAAAGTCTTAATTCCTCAAATTAGGCCTGCTTGGATTATTGTCAAAGGGGTTCCTTTGTGTTTTGGGGATTCAAATTTTTTCTTCAAACTGGGATGGATGATAGGAGAACCACTCTTGGTTGATGAGGAGACAATGTTGAGATTTCGTTTTGATAGAGGTAGGGTGTTGGTCTTATTGTCGAATCATCAGCCCTTTTCTAGTGAGATCAAGATAGTTATGGATGATGAATCCTTTGTGGTGAAGTTGGAGAAAGAAGGTTTGTCTGCAGATGTGTTATGGATGATGAATCCTTTGTTCCAAAAATTAACTTAGAACCAACCTTGAGTCGTTCCCAAAACTTGTTGCTACCATATCCATGTGGGTACCATAGCCAAGCCCATAATGAGAGTGTATAACGTTTTCAAAAAGATGTATGAACGTATGTATTCTCAATTTGACTATTCAAGGTTTTCTAGAAATTGATTTTGCTGGCCATCTTTAATGCATTAATGAGCACATTAGACTAATTTATGTCACAGCCTTTATTTGTCACTATTAAATAGCTATCCAACTTTTTAAGGAAGACTACTGCTCAATGTAATTTGGTGGTAAAAAACACCAATTCAACTTGACAATATTCAGACAAGAGAATGGCTGAAGGGCTGCTGCTGCTGTGAGTTTAATATTCAATTATAATCACGATAAATATATACTTGGGAAATAATAAGTGAAAAAATCAGTTGTTATATTGAAAACTTACAAATGCCTCCTAATAATATTTCTTGTAAATTAGTTCTTAATAGAGGTTTCAACTTTCAACCCAATAAGATGAGGTTGATCCAGTGATATGCTCTTTACACTTACACACCATTAATGTTATAGGTTCGAGTCACATCCCCTCTTCCAAACCTCAAATTAATTATGATAGTTAAAAAATAAAAAAAAATAATAAAAAATAAAAAAATAAAAAAAAAAGGGTCTCCTAAGGACATAAATTCCAAATTAATTCATAATTTGAGTCTGTACCTGTCTTGATTACAATTATTTTTTCTTATATACTATTTGCAATGACCGTAATTCCGACTTAATTTCATTTAGACGGTGATATCTTAATTACAAGTATTACCTAATTTATTATCCCTTAAAAAAAGGTATTAATTTATTAAATTTTGGGCTTGTCTCTCATTCTTCACAAGTATTATTATTTATTATGCAGCCCCATTTTGAATTTCTCAACATATATCGATTCTCTCAATTGAGAACTTCACCAAAAACAATCTTTTCTACACTTTATTATAAAATATCAATAATGATCAAAACAAGACAATGTCAGATTGTCAAGTGTCAACCTCTTGAGCTTTTCTGCACTTCAAAAACATCCCCTATAACACCCTCTTGTTCCATGATCAAAACTCATCGATCCAACATATCATTCTTTGTATTCGCATCCAACAATTCCAACACTTACAATATAATGTCTTCATCTTCAAGCAATAATAATGCTTTCTACTTCCTTATTAGCTTTGCTCTTCTCCTCCAATCCGCTTTCGGTGTAACCGAACCACTCTTCCATTCCTGTTCAGGTGAAAACTTCACTGTCCATGGCCCCTATGAAAAAACCTGAACAGGCTCATGGGTTTTCTCTACCATCAAACACCTTACATGGGTTTCGCTCTCGGTTCCACTTCCTTTGGGGCACATTACCCTGATCAACCATACGGCATTGCTCTATGTAGAGGCGATGTCTCCTCCTAAGATTGCAAAACCTGTGTAGCTGAAGCTAGCAGTTACATCCGCCAGAGCTGCCCGAATCGCAAGCAAGCAACGGTTTGGTACGACAATTGTAGTTTGAAGTACTCGGATGAGAAATTCTTCAGCAAAATCGACCATGGAACCAAGTTTTACTTGTGGAGCACTCAAAATGTTACCAATCCGACGTATTTCAATCAAAAGGCTAAGGATTTGTTGACACATTTAGCTCATGAAGCTTCTGTCACGCCTAAAATGTACGCCGCTGAAGCTTGAAGGATCAGAAAAGGAAACAGTTTATGGTATGGCTCAGTGCACCAGAGACCTCTATGATGGATTAATCGGTGATCTTCCAAGTTGCTGTGATGGAAAACAAGGAGGGAGGGTTGTCACTGGCAGCTGTAACATAAGATATGAGATTTATCCGTTTGTTAAAGCTAGAATTAATTTATAGGATTTTGATCAATGGATCAGAGACTACAAAATTAAGTAGTTAAAGATAAATAATGTTCCATTATTTGAACACATTTGTGATTCTTTACTTGGGGATGGACCATATATGGCCCCCTTTTGTATTTGATTTGTATTTTCACAGATATTGTTCAATAAAATTCTTTTGTTAATTTTTTAATTTGAACTAATAAAATTCTTTTGTTAAAGTTGTAGTTTGTGGATCCAATATTAATATTAATTCTGAAAAAGTTAGGTAAGAAAAAACATATGTGATATGTATCACCACCGACCAATGTGGTTTGATGGTAAACGACGTTCATTTAGCTTTGCAATATCTTTGGTTCGAGTTATGTACCACACCGCAAGTGTTATATATTTAAAGTTTAAAACATATGCGAAAACTATGGCAAGACGACTTTTTTTTTTTTTAAGATATATTTAATTTGGAAACTTATAATTTGAACCCACATTTCATTAAATCATATTTTAAAATATTTACAACTTAAAATTAAATGCATTTCAGTGCTCTTCTTCTCTACAAAGCAAAGCAATGCCTTTCACAGAAAAACTCTTGGATTGCCCAATATCTTTGCTGGGCAAAGAATGTTCTCTTCATCTCTGTCGACCTGTTATTACTTGTTATTATCAATACCAGCTTTGCATTTTTACTTTACTTCCTAACAACTCAATTGTAGATATCATTGTGAATAAAATTTAAAATTTGCTGTAGAGCTTTCTAATATCTATTTATCTTTTTATTGCCCTGATAAAATATCTTGCAGATTCTTGAAAAAAAAAAATAGTAAATATATCAATCGAAAGATATTCTACATGTTAAAAATGTTAAATTATTATATTAATGTGATAGATTGACCGCATTTATAATTCTTTTAATAGTTTTATTTAAGGGCAGTATTGAAAATTTAAAATTTACTAATTTGGGGTGCACATGCAGTTTTAGAGGGGTGTAAACATTGTCACCCTTTTACAATTTTGGCCTGGCTCATGTGGACTGGCAGCCTACTTTAAGTTGGGTCCATTAATACTAAGCTTGGGCCGTTTCAGTCCCCCGAGTTTATTCGGTGAACATAATAATATATTTTACCTCTTAAAATTGGACCAGGATCCTCTCCTCACATCATCTCATCCTCACATTTTCCTCACCTTTTAAAAGCATGTGATTGGTTTCTAATAAAGTGTCAATCACATCTTAACCATTCATTCATTGCAATGCTTATGTGTCATAAGATTAAGTGAGGTGAGAGAGTGAGGTGAGGAGGAGGATCCTTGTCCCTTAAAATTTGTATCTACACTCCAAATCAATATATTTTTAAAATTCCAATATTACCCTTTAATAAATTATTAAAATGATTAATATAAATATAACTTGTGCTGTTGTGTATCATATTAATATTTAATATTTTAAATATTAACTAACTGTTATAAAAAAAATTAAAATGAGAAAATCATTGAAGTTAATTAAAATAAATAAAAATGCACTACAAGAGAACAAACTTGCACTGGAAAGTTAAGCATACAAAAGTCGGGTGGAGCAATAGGTCTTCACCAACCCAGTGAAAGCAGATTCAATGAATGTAAGTATACAGAAGCAGTGTTTTTGTAACGGTAAAAAAGTGCTTTCATGTGAAATAAATTTGTACATGTATACAGGAAGGACTATGGTTATAAATTATAATTAATTATTTCACAATCCACTGCAGATCAATAAGCAAGTGAAAATCCAAGAACGTTTAGCAGAATGTTCCTGGAGAAATTGTTCACTGTCTCACATTTTCTTAACCCTCCAAAATCCAAATCATCTGATTCAAGTTCAACCGCATTTTTGTGATTATTATACTAGCCAAGTAATCAAGTAGTTCTCGTGGCAAGCAGTTTAATTAATCCACAGCTTTGATCTAAATCTTCTCTAACAATAATGTCAACAAATTGACAAAATATTTTGTCAAATACAACTCCTGCAACTTGTCTTGCCTATACCCCCATCCCCCAAATTCCTACTCATCTGTTTTACTTTTAATTTAGGGTTAATTGCACTAACTTACACTTATTTTATTGAATATAGCAAGATTTCAAAAAGATATCCTAAATTAACAAAAAAAACCCCTTGCCATCAAGTCAATCCGTTAACTTAATTTAATGGTTGACTAACTTTGACCCTTGGAAAGCCAAATATACCCTTGCTACATCATCTCAAACATAAAATATATTTTTAATTAAATTGAAAAATCAAATATTTTTTTTTTAAAAAGACAAAATAATCTACCGGCGGTGGAGCATGAAAGAATAGACTTTGACGATCTCCTAGTTACTAGAAGAGATCTTCTCCTACTTGGAGATTGACTTCATGCAGTTCGCAAAGGAGGCTCCTTCGCGAATTGAGAAAGTTTCCGCACGGCCGATATATTTATTATTTTTAAAATTTTATTTATCAAATTTTAATTAAAAATATTTTATGTATGGGATGATGTGGCAGGGGTATATTGGTTTTCCATGGGTCAAGGTTAGTCAACCGTTAAAAATTAATGGATTGACTTGATGACAGGGGATGTTTATGTTAATTTAGGGTATCTTTTTGAATCTTGCTATATCTAATAAAGTAAGGGTAAGTTAATGCAATTAACCCTTTAATTTATAAATAAGTAGTTGGCCAACTTTAAAAGTATATTGCAGTTTATTGAATATTAAGTTTAATTATATGATATTTTCTAGGATGTGTGAATATTAAAACAAAAATATATTAATGAACATCTACTCTTTGTAAAAGTAGCCGCATACTTCCCCATTCATAACAAGGATTTGAATCTCACGTTTACTCATTAAATCATAAAATTGTGGGAAGACTTCTATATGCAATGGGAGTTGCATTCCAACTTTCGAATCATACTTGTAGAAGGTGATTTCGTTGACAAACTACTAACTCAATTTGATTTCTTTTTTTGAACAGCAATTTTATTCATAAAAGGCCACGAAGGCAACAGAACACAAGCAGAGGCAACAAGCTGACAAAGCAGCACCAAGGAAAACCAAAAACAAAGAAGAGGACAACAAAAAGAACAACAACAAGAAGCAAAACAAGGCTTCTAGACATCAAGAACCTTAGGTGGTGTTTGGATCCATTTTTAAAAACTGTTTTTTTTTTTATAAACAAAAAAAAACTACAATGTTGTTTGGTTGAGCATTTTACAAAACTGTTTTTGAAAACAAAAAACAACTTTTTAAAAGTTATAACTAAAAAGTTAAAACAACTTTTTATTGTTTTCTATTGTTTTCAAAATAAACTTTAACTTTTCCCTCCAAACAACTATTTCACTCCTTTTAAAAACAACAACCAAACACTTTTACATCGTTTTCAGTTTCAAAAAACTACTTTTAAAAAACACTACCAAACACATTACATTTTTAAAAACATCATTTTTAAAACATGATTTCCATTTTTAAAAATAGTTTTCAAAAACACCATTTTAAAACGATACCAAACGCGCCCTTAATTTCCTCTTCTAGACTCCAAAAAACGAGGGAGACACCAAGAAGCACCCAAAAACACACTGCAAAAACAGCCACCAGCAGCTCCCTTAAAAACCGCCCTGCCGCAACAACCACTGACACACTTGACTACACGCACCAACAACAAGATAGAACCAAAAACCCCAACAAAAAATACCCAAACATGACTAACCTTTGTCATCATCTTTCCTTCTAACAATACGGTCCACCAACTCATTAAGGGGTACACTTATTGTGCATAATCACCTAAAATTTTGTCCGGCTCCAAAGTTTCAACACAACTTATCTCGAAGCAATATATAGTGAGTTTTCTTTCTAGTGTTTGTGGGAATATAATAGATATATCTCGATTATGAGAATAGATTTGGACCACTCATATATATTGTTTAATCTTGATGAGACTGTCATCACTTCGGTGTCAATTTTTTTTTTTTAAGAAAAAAAAAAGACTTATTGTATATATTAGTTAATTATACAACATGTAAAATTGTATTATATATATATATATATATATATATTATATATATTTGAATAATTATATCTACCCCAACAAACTGAGAGAAAACTCCTCACATATATTTGTAAAATGTATGTGGGACTTGGACCCCTCAATCTCTCACCACCAAGAGAAAATCTTCAATGGGACGGTCTCATTGCCACTTGGTGAGACCGACCAATGAGATTAAATTATGATAACATTGGCCAATGTGATTAAATTATATATATCAAACGTACTCATGATCATATCAGTTAGAAATTTCTCTAAATTTAATCGCAATTTCGACTAAATGAATTAGTTTTTTTCTGAATAGTCTTTTTTGTGGTTTCACGTGTATGAGTGTATCAAAGGAAGAAACTTAATTACCAATTTACCAGTCAAACGTAAAATAAAGTACTACACAATCAAGGGCATGATGGATTACAAAGTGATGCACGTGGCCTGCAAATCATGAGTGTACAACATATCTAAAAAATATGTATTATGTATATTCTTGGTTCCAGAAGCCATAGATATTCTACTCAAATATATAAAAAGCAATTAATGCAGAACTCGAAACTCTTCTCACCAAGATAAATAGAAAAGTACAAAACCAACTTAATCAAAATTTGATATGTAGATTTATTATCTACCTATGCGTTTGAATTTTATTGAGGGTTTGGGGATTACAAATTATATGTGGAATAAAAAAGCTCCAGACAAATATATAGTTCTCATATAGGAATGGACTATATCCCCTTTTGTATATTCCTCACATTTAAAACAATATTTCATAGTCAAAGTAGTATCCACGATTATATGCTTTAGTTTTTTTTTTCTTGACCACATGGTATGAATTAATATCAATTAGATATTGTTTGATTTGATAATTGATTAATGGCACATGGTATGATGATATTTAGTCATTTGTTTAAATAGATTGACAAGGATAAAATTCTTATTACACAAATAGTGGGGTTATAATGTGGTTAATGAAAAAACCACTATTGTTGAGTCTGGCTATAGAAACATTATTGTGGAGTCTGACTCCCAAACTGTTGTGACTCTTCTCAATCAAAATGCTTCTCTGAATCATCCTCTCCTTAATATCATTCTTACTTGCAAGTCGCTTATGACCAATGATTGGAGCTGCAATATTCAGCATGTCTACAGGGAAAGTAACAAAGTGGCAGATTGATTTGCAAATTTGTTGATTGCCCTCCTTTTCACCAAAAAAAAAAAAAAAAAACCACTTGACACATGATTCGGGTTGGTTTTTTGACTAATTTTTTAGGAGGTTGTTTAGCATTAGTGATAATAATAATAGTATATGTGAATAAAGTTTGCCGTTTCAAAATAATAATAATAATAATTCTCTCAACATTTAGACTCCTCTGCCACGGCAATAATGATGGTAACATTTCACAAGATTTCTATAAAATTTATATGATGAGAAATCCATCGGAGCTGTCCCTAAGATATAGTATCCCATAAGACATATTAACTTACTAAAATCAGGAATTTACTTTGGGTAATGACAATATTGGAGTTGCAGAATCCATGATTTAATGACATACAGGGAAGATTCAATGATTCAAAATATAGTATTAAAAAACAATGGATATATAAAATGTCTAAACGGTAAGCTTTTGATTTAAACGTCTGAGAGAGATTGATTTTCAGACACAATTTTATAAACTTAAAACTAGTCAAAAAATAAATTATAATAAAAATTCATTAAAACTTACTCTGAATTTAATATTAATATATTTTGAATATTAATTAAATTAAAAACTTATACTTTTCAAATTCATTATCTAATAAACTGATAAACAGATTAAGAATCTATACCAATCAAACCCTAATGCTGTGCATATATAATTACCTAAAAATGTTTTTGTCTGGCTCCAAAATTTCAATGTACACAAATTTATTTATTTATTTATTTTAACGGCTAATATATTCAATGTACGCAACTTATCATCAAGTATTGGAACCTTACCCAATATCCTTCAACTTGAAGGACTGGCCAATAAACACTTTCCGAAAAACACCACCTTAATTATATTAGTTAATTACTTATATAAAACATATAATATGCATTGTAATTTTCAAACACTATCATTTTTTTATATTATTTTACCACTTCCAAGTTCCAATATGATCATATAAAGTAAATGATTATTATCATACCCAGTCTAATCCACAGCAGCCCACAATTGAAATTGTCTTTAATTATTGTACCCTAATTAACACTAACCAAATTCAACAAATAGAAAAAGTCAGCCTTCTCAAACTTTTTTTTTTTTTCATGTTCATAATTTTTACTATAAATAGATTCTTAATTCTTCAAAAGCTTAAAACCCATCAAAAACCAACTCATATAATTAACATTTTTTGCATCATCGATCATGTCTTGTTCAAGAGTATTTTCCTCTTCCTTGTATCTTCTAATTACCTTAGCTTTCCTTCTCCGTACAGCTTTTGGAGCCAGTAGCCCTTATATCTATCATTATTGTTCAAGCTCTCAAAATTACACATCCAACGGCCCATATGAATCCAACTTGAACAAACTCGCAGCTTATCTAAACTACCAAACTCCTCCCACAGGTTTCGGGAAGGGTGCCTTGGGTCATAAGCCAAACCAAGCTAATGGTCTCGCTCTCTGCAGAGGAGATGTCTCATCTTCTGATTGCAAAACCTGTGTCGTAGAAGCCAGCAGCGAGATTCGCATGCGTTGCCCTTACAACAAAGCTGCGATTATTTGGTACGATTACTGTCTTTACAAGTACTCGGACAAGCATTTCTTCTTTGGACAAATCGACAACCAGAACAAGGTCTCTTTGTACAACGTGAGAAGTGTAAGCGAGCCAGAGGCTTTCAATAAGAACACCAGGGAACTGCTGAGCCAACTCGCCAAGGAAGCTCATGTAGCTTCAAAGTTGTATGCAGTGGCAGAAGTGGAGCTTGGTGAGTCGAAAAAGCTTTACGGATTGACTCAGTGTACAAAAGATCTTTCAAGCTATGAATGTAAAAAGTGTCTTGATGGAATAATTGGTGAACTTCCAAGGTGCTGTGATGGAAAAGAAGGAGGTAGAGTTATTAGTGGGAGCTGCAATTTTAGATACGAGATTTATCCATTGTAATGGAGATAATTAAAGATTATTAGTACCATACGATCTGGGTTAATTCGATCGATAAATAAATTGTTGTCAGACTATTAAATGTGTTAGGGTTGTTTTTCATGTTTTTGTGATCGATCGGTTCAATAACGCCTGTACAGCTGTACTCTTCAATTTTCATGTGTATAATTTGATGAGTTTTCACTTGTTATTATTATCTTTTTCTTTCAATCTAAATGTATGAATTCCATAATGAAATTAAAAGTGCACGTCAATGTGTAAGGGAATAAAAAGATTTTCAAGTCTATTGATCATCAAACAGAGTTGAGTAATACAAATCAGATTCACCAAATAAACTGTTTTCATGCAAACAATTTGATTATAATTCAACAATCAATTATATGTTAGCGTAACCAATAAGAGGAATCGTTTAAAATTTCTTGATATAACTTATAAGTCATAACATTTTCCTGAAAATTGTATTCAGGTATATATATATATAATCAAAAGATCTTTATGATGAATAAAGAAGGAATGGTAGTTTCATTTAATTTCCAAATATATATACAATCAAAAGTTCTTTATGATGAATAAATAAGGAATGGTAGTTCATTTAATTTCCAAATATATATACAATCAAAAGATCTTTATGATGAATAAACAAGGAATGGTAGTTTCATTTGATTTCCAATTTGTAAAAGCAAATTAGTTAGGCAATTTGATGTGTTAAATTGTATTGAATAATTATAATTAACATTCTAGTCCAATACATCATATACAAGTTTTACCATTGTACAAAAATAGTACAGACTATAACAAAGGTATTTTGATGATGACCCATTGTTCTTTTTTTTTTTTTTTTTTTCATTAAATTTTTTTACTTTAATTTTCTAAAAAAATTATTGCTTTAATCATTATAATGAAATGTTATACATATAAACTACAATGTATAGTAATTGGTTCAAGGGTATAAACTAACATATGTTTAATTCTTTGGTTAGGACGGTAAGGAAAAAAATTACATTAATCTTTACTTTGTAATGTTACAAGACCAATTATGTAACGTTATAAAACTGGATATTTAGTTTTGTAAGATTAGAAAATAAAAGTCTTTATTTTTTTTTTCAAATATACAGTCAGCCTTGTTAATAAAGCTTGCTTTAAAAAATAAAAAAATAAAAAGTTTAAGATAGTATTTTATATAAGCCACACTTGAACATAGTGACTACTGACTAGTCAGCGCCAATTGTTTGTCAACAGTAATAAATCTAGAAGGCAGACATGTGAAGTTGGGCTGCAATCACGCCTGTGTCACGATCGTGGATTTCGCCTACTAGTCAACTTCTTACATTAAATAAAAGGGTTAATTGCACTAACTTACCCTGACATTTTACAATATTACAGCTATATTCAACTTTTGCATTTATTAACAAAAACATACCCTTGACCACTTTGACTAACTATAAATTTAACCATTGGCTGTTTTATTCATTCAAAAAGTCTAAAATACCCCAGTTATTATATTAGCATTTATATATTATCAAGACAAATTCAAATTAAATTTATAATTAATTAAATTTAAAAATAAAACTAATTAAATATTTAACGTTTTGGTGTAGATGTTAGGGTTTTTTATTTTTATTTTTATTTTTGTTATTATTGTTATTTTTAATGGTTTTTAATTTGGATTAGGAAACGGTGGTTTTTGGAAATGATTTATTTATTTATTTGGTGGAATCAAAAGTTAATTTTTTGTTATTTTTAAACAAATTAAATATTTATTATAAGGAAAGGTATTAATATTTTATTAAAATATTTTGTATAATAAATTCATTTTAAAATATTATTTTAATTTTATTATTTTAATTTTTTATTTAATTTTATTACATTTATTAATTATTAATTATTAATTTAATTAGTTTTATTTTTAAATTTAATTAATTATAAATTTAATTTGAATTTGTCTTGATAATATATAAATGCTAATATAATAACTGGGGGTATTTTAGACTTTTTGAATGAATAAAACAGCCAATGGTTAAATTTATAGTTAGTCAAAGTGGTCAAGGGTATGTTTTTGTTAATAAATGCAAAAGTTGAATATGGCTGTAATATTGTAAAATGCAGGGTAAGTTAGTGCAATTAACCCTAAATAAAAAGGATTGTCAACTCATTCACTCTCCTTTTCTGATCGTACAATTCATATCATTTGGACATTATATAGCTATCGAAGATTATTGCAGTATTTTTTAATTTTTTAAAATGAGTGGTGCTATTGGCACACCCCCTATTGATCTATTTATACCCCACTTGTATAAATTTTGATTTAATTAAATAAAGTTAAATGTTTTATCAATTTATTTTATTTATTTCCAAAACTACCCTTTTACTTCTTTTTCGAACTTTTTTTTTTTTTGACAGTATCTTCAACTCTTGCATTTTTTGGTGAAAAGCTCCGGTCTCAAAATAAGTTATGATTCATGAATGATACAATCAAAACCGAAAGCAGTCGAGGAAACCCCTTATGATCAAATATTAATATTAATACAACAAGATGCTACAAACAGGGGTCGGGATTCACACAGTGTAAAGATGAAATAGCCAAAAGAATTGAATTTGCATACTTTTGAAATAGACTGTAGAGAGATGAAACCCAAACACCTGTATGCTCAAAAAATTTCTTTTCAGGTCCGTCACACCCATTGCTGTCTACCTTGGTATTCCACACACTGCTGGATCCTCCCATCAAGGGACACCTGGTTCTTTACTTTAACTGGTTTGGTACTGTACCTCACTTCAAACTTCGACAACGGTGTATGCTTCTCTTCCACATTGACCGATGTCTCTGTCAAGACCTCATCAAGGAACTCATCTGCAACATCTCCGTCTTCATCTATTTTGAGACACTTTGCATACCATCTCAAACCCTGGACGCCACCGTCGCCGGAAGTACAAGGGATGAGAACAGGGCCGGGTTAAGGGCGGTCCACGGGGACTTGGACCTGAACACCGAAACCTTTACGAGGAAGGCCGGTTTCATGAAAAATTGGGCTGTTTTGAGGTTGGTGATCATCGATTTTATCATCGTTTACGTCCTCTTTGACTTCTGGACCATTTTCTCTAGAAAACCCTAGAAGCCGGCTATTCGCCTGAAGAATCGCATTCCCGACCAATCAGATCAGTCTATGATTACAAAAACTCTCTTATCAATCGAATCGTCTCTTTTGTTTAGTTTGCCTGACTGATCGCCTTGCTACAGCAGCTCCATTTCAGCTCTGTGTTTTTTTTTTGTTGTTGTTGAGGTTTCGTTATGGATTTAACTGTCAAGTATGTTAGGTTTTCGTAAGAGGGAATGAAAATGCTCAGCTAACAGAGCGTGGGGTTTTATTAGATTTACTTTATATAAAAATTTTTTTTCTTAAATTGTATGTCTCTTTTAGTAATTTTGATTAAGAAAAAAAAGTAATACTAAATAATTAAGAAAGTGGGGCATAAATAGATCAGTAGGGTGTGTGCCAATAGCACCACTCTTCTAAATATTTGTTCGAAATTATACCCGACTTACTTAATATATGAAATATACCCCTATCACATCATCCCAAATATGATATATATATATATATATATATATATATTATAAATAATAAGATTCTATCGGTGATGGATCTCTAACCCTTAGCATTGCTTTATTGAATCTAATAACCAACAAGTTAATATATTAACTTTAACGGTTGACTAATCTTAACCCTTAGAAAGTCAAATATACCTCTATCACATTATCCCAAATATAAAATATTTTTAATTTTTTTTTAAATAATAATATTCTATCGACAATGGATCTCTACCGCCGAAGGAAAGAAGGGGCGGGGGGCTAATTGCACTAACTTACCATTACTTTATTGAATCTAATAAGATTTCAAAAGATGCCATAAAAATGAACACAAACAACCCTCGCCATCAAGTTAATCTATTAACTTTAATGGTTGACTAATCTTGACCACCTTAGAAAGTCAAATACACCCCTATCACATCATCCCAAATATAAAATATTTTTTAATTAATTTTAATTTTTTAAATACTAATATTCTATCGGTGATGGATCTCTACTGTCGAAGGAAATTAGAGATCTTTGACAATCTCCTCCTATTGAAAGAGATCATCGCCGATCTCTTCCAACTGGAGGAGATTGGCCTTCTGTGTTGGAGTTTAGTGAAGACTTCAAGTCAAAAAAGTGGCCATAAGCAAATTGATTGCTTTGATTTTTTTGAACAGTGGCAATTCAAAAGCAAGATTGAGAATCGTTTCATGTCGTGTCATTAACAATGGTGTGAAGCGGCCAAATCAGAGCTAACCGTTGTGCATTGTGCTGTGGCTTTCACAGCAGTATACTATTAAAGGGAGAGCGCTGTGTATTTTGACAGCGGTTTGGGCAGCAATTAGACATCAGAGGTTCATGCAGTTGCAGTGTGTTGCGCTATGGGTTTCGAGAGCGACTTTGACATCTGTTTTATTCCAGAGGTTCAAGTTGTGAGGAGCGCTGTGGCACCTACAGCGGTCAGACACAAATCCGCGTGCAATGAGATTTCTTGCACAGTAAAGAAAGAGAAAAAAGGAATAGACTCCAAGTAAGTTTTGGCCAACCCTAGTGCTCCCATATAAATACCACCATTATGTAAACCCTAGTGTGTGTGAGAAAAATTGCTAGAGAGATAGAGAGCAAATTGTAGAGAGATTGAGAGAGAGACTGAGAGATTGTAATCAACTCTGAAAGTAGTGGATTGAGTACGGTGGGCTCCGTGGATGTAGGCAAATTGCTGAACCATGTAAAATCTTTGGTGTCATCTTTTTCTTCTTATTGCTTTCATAATATCCGTGTGTGTGATTTTTTCTTACAACAATTGGTATCAAAGATCTTGGTTGGGGCAGATTATTTTTCACACAAATCTAGGTTTTCTCGAGGTCAACGATTTTATCGTAGAGATGGGATCAGAGAAGGATACTCATAGGATTGAGAAATTCAATGGGATGAATTTTATTTTCTGAAAGATGCAGATGGAGGATTATCTATACCAGAAGGACCTGTATTGGCCGATAAAAGAGAAGCTAGAGAGTATGATCGATGTAGATTGGTCAAAGAAGTGGATGCCAAAGAACATGGATGTAGATGATTTTGAACTCCTGGACCGGAAAGCATTGGGAGCAATTCATCTCAGTTTGACGAAGCAGGTCGCTTTCAACGTAAAGGATCAGGAGAATACCAGAGATCTTATGAAGACATACCTGTATGAATAACCTTCTACGGTAAGGAAGGTCTATCTTGTCTTGGGTGTTTTGTTTTCTTAGGTTTTTTGTGGGTTGTTCGCCTCGGCTTGTGATAGCCTTTTATAAAATCTTGTTGTTCAAAAAAAAAAAAGATGATGGAAGGTCAGAGTTTTAAAGAATTCAACGAAGTGAAAGATGGGTTAACTTCTGTGTCTATGGGTTTCGATAAGGAATTCTTGGCGGTGTTTGTGCTCACCCAATTGCCAAAAAGTTAGAAGATAACATGTTAGTCAATTGCCAACTCATTCAGAAAAGAAAAATTAGATTTCTCACAGGTTGTGAACATGATCGTGACCGAAAAGATTAGGTTGCGTGGAAAGGGATTAGGGGCATCTACATCTTCAGCACTGAATATGAAAGGTAGAGAAAGCAGAAACAAAAATCAGAACACGAATCAATAGGGAAGATCAAAGTCAAGAGGAAAGTCTAAATCTAGGTATCAGGTCAACTATTTGGGAAATTAGCAACGAAACAAAAAAGATGTAGAGTGCTGGAACTGTGGTAAGAAATGCCACTTGTCAAATGAGTGTAGATCTGAGAAGAAAGATAAGGGCAATGGCAGTGCAAACTGTGTATCGGAGGAGTTAGATGACTATCTCATATGCTCGTTGGAAAGTAAGACAGAGTCCTAGGTTCTGGATTCATGAGCGTCATTCTATACCATACCTCACAAGGAGTTATTCGAGAACTACATCTCTAGAAATTTGGATAAAGTGTATATTGGTAACGATCAAGCATACAATATTACCGGGAAGAAAGATGTGAAGATTCAGCTGAAAAGGTCAGTTTGAAAGGTCAACAATGTGAGGTACATACCGGATTTGAGAAAGAACTTAATCTCCATTAGGCAACTAGCGTCAGATGGTTACATGACAACTTTCACAAGAGATAAGTGGAAGATTTTGAAGGGTATAATGACAATCGCCCGAAGAAATAAGAATGGGTTGCTTTATACAACCACGGATGGTTGTGCTTCAATCACTATGGCAGAAAGTAAAGATGATCTAAACTTGTGACACCGGAGGTTTGGGCACATGAGTAGTCAAGGGTTGAAGTGTCTGCATTCAAAAGGTAAGTTGCCAGATTTGAAGAGTGTTGAGGTTGATTTCTGTGAGAGCTAGGTGTTGGGAAAACATAAGCAAGTGAGCTTCAAGAAGAAGGAAGGGTACCGGTAAAGGAGAAGCTAGAACTAGTGCACACCGATGTTTGGGGTCCAACTTCAGTCTAGTTAACCAAAAATAAACAATATTTCATCATATTCATTGACGACCACTCTAGGAAGGTATGAGTTTACTTTCTAAAGCACAAGTCTGAAGTGTTTGACACTTTCAAGAGATGGAAAGTTAGGATTGAGAATGAGACAGGGTTAAAGATCAAAAAGCTGCATTCAGACAATATTGGAGAATATGAAGACAATGAGTTCAATAGGTTTTGTTACTAGAGCGGGATAAAGCTTAGTAGAGGAGAATGACTTCATGGCCAAAGTTCCTTATGCTTCAGCCATTGGAAGTCTAATGTATGCTATGACCTGGATTTGACATGTATTGGCTCGCAACCCCTACTGCATGGGAAGTATCTGGTCTTGTGCAAGTCTAATGTATGCTATGACTTGCACAAGACCAGATATTTCCCATGCAGTAGGGGTTGCGAGCTGATACATGTCAAATACAGGTAAGCCTTACTAGGAGGCCGTGAAGTGGATCCTAAGATACCTACGGGGTACGACAGAGAGATGTCTAACTTTCAGAAGAGATGAACTCAAGCTGGAAGGTTATGTGGATTCAGATTTTGCTCGAGAGGTGGATCATAGAAGAAGTATCACCGAATATGTGTTCACAATGGCTAGTATCGCAATTAGTTAGATGTCCCAATTGTAGAAGATGGTGACAATCTTTACAACTGAAGCAGAGTACGTGGCTGTGACAGAATCGAGCAAGGAGCTGAAATGGTTACAAGGGTTGTTAGTTGAGTTGGGATTCGATCAAGTGATGAATGTGTTGCACAGTGACAGTCAGAGTGCAATACACTTGGCTAAGAATTCGATGTTCTATTCTAGGACCAAGCATATAGACCTACGCTACCACTTCATTCGTTCGTTAATCTAAAAAGGTGTGTTAAAGCTTGTGAAGATAGTAGGTAGCAAGAATCTAATTGACATGTTAACCAAGCCAGTCACTACTGAGAAACTAGAGCCGTGCGCAGCTTCAGTTGGTCTTCAAGAGTGAAGACATGGGGATGAGTGCACCATTATTTATCCACTAAGTCATCGAGGACGGATGGAAACCGTCTATTGAGTTTCAGTCTTCAAGTGGGAGATTGTTGGAGTTTAGTGAAGACTTCAAGTCAACAAAAGTGGCCAAAAGCAAATTGATTGCTTTGATTTTTTGAACAGTGGCAATTCAAAAGCAAAAGAGAATTGCATTATTAGGATTGGTGATGAATGATAATCAAAGTCAACAAAGGAAGCAAGAATGAGAATTGCTTCATGCTATGTCATTCACAGCGGTGTGAAGCGGCCAAATCAAAGTTAACCACTATGCATTGCGTTGTGGCTTTCACAGTGGCAATGACAGCGGTATTCCATTAAATGGAGCTGTGTATTTCGACAGCGGTTTGGGCAGAGGTAAGACATCAGAGGTTCACGCTATGTGTTGCGTTATGGGTTTCGAGAGCAGCTTTGACAGTGGTTTTGTACCAGAGGTTCACGTTGTGAGGAGCGTTGTGAGAGCGCTGTGGCACCTACAGCAGTCAGACACAAATCCGTGTACAATGAGATTTCTTGCACAGTAAAGAAAGAGAAAAAAGGAATAGACTCCAAGTAGGTTTTGGCCAACCCTAATGCTCCTATATAAATACTACCTTTATGTAAACCCTAATGTGTGTGAGAAAAATTGTTAGAGAGATAGAGAGCGAATTGTAGAGAGATTGAGAGAAAGACAGAGAGATTGTAATCAACTCTAAAAGTAGTGAATTGAGTGTGGTGCGCTCTGTGGACGTAGCAAATTGTTGAACTACGTAAAATCTTTGGTGTCGTCTTTTTCTTCTTATTGCTTTCATATTATCTGTGTGTGTTTAGATTTGTGCGTGTGATTTTTTCTTACAACATTCTACAATTAGCAAAGGAGGCTCTCCGCGAACTAAGCATGTTTCTGCAAACTAATTATCTTTTTTTATTATTATTATTTAAATTTGATTTTTCACTTTTTAATTAAAAAATATTTTATGTTTGGGATGCTGTATTAGACCGTTAACAGTATATTTGGATTTCCACATGTCAAGGTTAGTCTATCTTTATAGTTAACAGATTGACTTTATGGTAATAGGTGTTTGTATTAATTTATGGCATCCTTCTGAAATCTTGCTAGATTCAATAAAATAAGGGTAAATTAGTGCAGTTAACCATATATATATATATATTTACAAGCTTGTGTGATGAGTTTTTTCTCGGTGTTATGGAAATAGATATCCGAACCATACATAAACTGTTTGATATTGACAAGTTGTGTTATATTTTAAAAATAAATAAATAAATCTAGAAGGCAGACTTGTGAACTCTGGTAGCAACCATGCACCCCTGTGGCACAACCGTGGATTTGGGCTGCTTGTCAACTTTTTAGATTATATAAGGCGCAATGTTGTCAACTCTTTGATTTTCCACTTTTTTTTTTTTTTTTTTTTTTTTTCCTTTTTTTTTTTTTTTTGACTTTGACTTTGGGCATTGATTTTTCTTTTGATCGTAAAACTCATATCATTGGACATTATCAATCTGCAAAATTATCGCACAGTCTCAGTCAAACATAAAACAAAGCAGTATTCAATCAAAGACATGCGATCATTGATATACGTATATGGCTGAATTAAGCAGTTGAATTTCAATTCGACGGCCGACAAATAATGAGAGGGTACATACGTACTTAAGAAAAATTGTTGGTATGATACCAATCATTTTTTGGGAACAACTCTATGGTTTACTCCAACAAAGAAGTGGTTTTCAAATATTGAAGTTGTTCCTGAAATTAACTCAAAAAGATGTATGAATGTATGTATTCTCAATTTGACTATTCATGGTTTTCTAGAAATTAATTTTGCTGGCCATCTTTAATGCATTAACGAACACATTTGACTAATTGAAGTCAAAGCCTTTATCCGTCACTATTAAATAGCTATCCAACTATTCAAGGAAGACTACCATTCAATGTGATTTGGTGGTAAAAGAACACCAATTCAATTTGACAATATTTCGACAAGATGAGGTTGGCAATGTGATTTTTTTTTTTTTTTCTTTTTTTGTAAAATTGGACTGACTTTGAGGGAAAAAGCATCAAAAGCTCCAGACAAATGTATAGTTCTCATATAGGAATGGACTATTGTCCCTTTTGTATACTTCTCACATTTAAAACAACATTTCATAGTCAAAGTAGTATCCACGATTATATGCTTTAGGTTTTTTTTTTTTTTTCTTGGGCACATGGTATGAATATCAATTAGATATTGTATGATTTGATAATTGATTAATGGCACATGGTATGATGATATTTAGTCGTTTGTTTAAATAGATCGACAAGGATAAAATTCCTACTACACAAATCGTGTGGTCATGATGTGGTTAATGAAAAAACCACTTGAAACATGATTCGAGTTGGTTTTTAGACTAATTTTTTGGGTTGTTTAACTTTAGTGATAATAATAATAATAATAATAATATGTGAATAAAGCTTGCCGTTTCAAAATAATAATAATAATAATAATTCTCTCAACATTTAAACTCCTCTGCCACGGCTAATAATGATGGTAACATTTCACAAGATTTCTATAAAATTTATATGATGAGAAATCCATCGGAGCTGTCCGTAAGATATAGTATCCCATAAGATATATTAACTTACTAAAATCAGGAATTTACTTTGGGTAATGACATTTGGAGTTGCAGAATCCATGATTTAATGACATATAGGGAAGATTCAATGATTCAAAATATAGTATTAAAAAACAATGGATATATAAAATGTCTAAATGGTAAGCTTTTGATTTGAACGTTCTAAGAGAGATTGATTTTCAGACACAATTTTGAAAACTTAAAACTAGTCATAAAATTATAATTATAATAAAAATTCATAAAAACTTATTCTGAATTTAATGTTAAATGTATTTTGAATATTAATTAAATTAAAAACTTATACTTTTCAAATTCATTATCTAATAAACTGATAAACAGAATAAGAATTTATACCAAACAAACCCTAATGTTGTGCATATATAATTACCTAAAAATGTTTTTGTCTGGCTCCAAAATTTCAATGTACACATTTTTATTTTTATTTTTGAACGGCTAATATATTCAATGTACACAACTTATCATCTAGTATTGGAACCTTACCCAATATCCTTTAACTTGAAGGACCGGCCAATAAACACTTTCCGAAAAACACCACCTTAATTATATTAGTTAATTACATATATAAAACATATAATATGCATTGTAATTTTCAAACACTATCATTTTTTATATATTATTTTACCACTTCCAATATGATCATATAAAAGTAAATGATTATTATCATACCACAGCAGCCCACAGTTGAAATTTGTATTTATTGTAACCTAATTAACACTAACCAAATTCAACAAATAGAAAAGTCAGCCTTCTCAAACTTTTTTTTTTTTTTTTGTCATGTTCATAATTTTTACTATAAATAGATTCTTAATTCTTCAAGAACTTAAAACCCATCAAAAACCAACTCAAAATTAATTAACATTGTTTGCATCATCGATCATGTCTTGTTCAAGAGTATTTTCCTCTTCCTTGTATCTTCTAATTACCTTAGCTTTCCTTCTCCATACAGCTTTTGGAGCCAGTAGCCCTTATATCTATCATTATTGTTCAAGCTCTCAAAATTACACATCCAACGGCCCATATGAATCCAACTTGAACAAACTCGCAGCTTATCTAAACTACCAAACTCCTCCCACAGGTTTCGGGAAGGGTGCCTTGGGTCAGAAGCCAAACCAAGCTAATGGTCTCGCTCTCTGCAGAGGAGATGTCTCATCTTCTGATTGCAAAACCTGTGTCGTAGAAGCCAGCAGCGAGATTCGCATGCGTTGCCCTTACAACAAAGCTGCGATTATTTGGTACGATTACTGTCTTTACAAGTACTCGGACAAGGATTTCTTTGGACAAATTGACAACCAGAACAAGGTCACTTTGATCAACACGAGAAGTGTAAGCGAGCCAGAGGCTTTCAATAAGAACACCAGGGAACTGCTGAGCCAACTCGCCAAGGAAGCTCATGCAGCTTCAAAGTTGTATGCAGTGGGAGAAGTGGAGCTTGGTGAGTCGAAAAAGCTTTACGGATTGACTCAGTGTACAAAAGATCTTTCAAGCTATGAATGTAAAAAGTGTCTTGATGGAATAATTGGTGAACTTCCAAGGTGCTGTGATGGAAAAGAAGGAGGTAGAGTTATTAGTGGGAGCTGCAATTTTAGATACGAGATTTATCCATTTGTTAATGGAGATAATTAAAGATTATTAGTACCATACGATCTGGGTTAATTCGATCGATAAATAAATTGTTGTCAGAATATTAAATGTATTAGGGTTGTTTTTCATGTTTTTGTGATCGATCGGTTCAATAACACCTGTACTGTTCAATTTTCATCTGTATAATTTGATGAGTTTTCACTTATTATTATTTTTTTCTTCAAGCTAAATGTATGATTTCTATAAGGGTGCTGATATTGACACACATAAATATGATAAGCACATACACCCATATTTTAATAAAAAATTTAATTACAAAAATATTTTAATAGAAATTTACCAATAAGGACAAATTAGTTTAATTAAAAATAAACCAAATACTATGCACACCTATTAATTACACTCATATCTCTTTATTAAAAAAAAAAATTAAAATAAAATAAAACCCTAATTAAACCCTAATTCAATTTCAAGTATCAAAATCTCATAACAAATTGATGGAAAAAGAAATTTCAAAGGACATTGATCATACAGAGATATGTATTTTTTTATTTTTATTTTTTTTGTTATGAACTCTATCGATAAACAAAAAGTGAGAAGTAATTTTTTTATAAAAAAGATAACAGTACATATCGTTATGTATCCAGAAGATCAACGGTGGTATAAATAAACAATGAATGGTAGTTTCATTTAATTTCCAATTTGTAAAAGCAAATTACTTAGGCAATTTGATGTGTTAAATTGTATTGAATAATTATAATTAACATTCTAGTCCAATACATCATATAAAGTTGTACCATATTACAAAAATAGTACAGACTATAAGAGCATCTCCAATACAAGCGTAGCTTGTGAAAAAAAAAAGATGCCACGTAGGATAAATAGACGTATGTTAATAATTGTGTCTTCAATGCAACCGTGTATATTCAACCTCAAGCTGACGTGGCAAAAAAAATGTTAGACTTTGTCAACATGACTGTCCACTTTCAGACGGTATGTTGCACAGCTATTTTTTAGGTTGACTCAGCAAATATTTAAAACTGACATTAATTTTTCATATATTTTTGGTAAGAAAATAAAATAAAAAAAATAGAAAAAAAAAATGGACACGTTATTAAAAAAAAAAAATGTGTTTTAGACGGAAGCATTGGAGACCAAATTTTGAATTGATTGTCTATCAAGTCTATTTTTATGCCACATAGGAAGCAAGTCTCTTGACATTATTGTCATGTCAACAATTATTGGTATGCAAGCTACTTTTGCATTGGAGATACTCTAACAAAGGTATTTTGGAGATAACCCTTTTTTTTTGTTTCATTCAATTTTTTAACTTTTATTTTCCAATTTATTTATTTTTTTTTATTTTTTTTTGCTTTAATCATTATAATGAAATGTTATACACTTATACTAGCTAGGTTCAAAGGTGCTTCTTTGGTTAGGATGGTTAGAAAAAACAAATTATATTAATCTTTGCTTTGTGATGTTACAAGACCAATTATGTAACGTTAAAAAATTAGACATTTAGTTTTGTAAAGTTAGAAAATAAAAGTTTTTTTTTTTTTTTTTTAATATATAGTCAGCCTTGTTAATAAGTTTAATATAGTATTTTATATAAGCAACGGAATCCTTTCTGGATATGTGCCACACTTGAACATAGTGACTACTGACTAGTCAGCGCCAATTTTTGTCAACGGTAATAAATCTAGAAGGCAGACATGTGAAGTTGGGTTGCAATCACGCGTGTGTCACGATCGTGGATTTCGCCAACTAGTCAACTTCCTACATTAAAATATTAAATAAAAAGGATTGTCAACTCATTCGCTCCGCTTTTTTTTATCGTACAATTCATATCATTTGGACATTATATACCTATTATTACAGTCTTTTTTAATTGTCTAAAATATTTATCCAAAATCATATCAAAATTATGTGATATATGATATGTGATTTACAGTATCTTGAAAACTCATATACCATATCATTTTGATATGATTTTAAACAAATATTTTAGATAAACAGACAAGTATTACTCTTTTTAGTTTCTGCAATCTATTAGATTTCTATTGCAATGAAGCAAAAGGCAAGAGCTCTAATTTTTTTTTTAATTTTTTTTTTTTTATAAGTATTACATTAATTTAGGGTTTTTTAAGAGAGGAGAGGGTTTGAACTCGCAATTTCGTGGTACAGGTATAAATATTTTACCACTTGACTAACCTCATCTCGTCAACAGGAGCTTTAATTAAGAGTGGGTTTGTGGTAACTAGCAAAAAAGATAATAAAAAATAAAAATCTTATATTAGTATAGAGGTCTGTAGTAATTTGTACGAAATGTGGAATCTTTATCTCTATCCTTTTAAAAACAAAGTTATATATTAATCACTTTTTTTTTTATATAGATATCTATCAACTGAGATTGGATTAAATCAAATTTAAAAAATTTAATATATTATATCAATTATCAAACATTCAAACTCATTGTCATTCAATTAAAACTTAGATAATTCTATAAATTTAATCGCAATTTAGACTAGCTGAATTAGTTTTCAGAATATCCTTCTTGATTGTTGCAAATGTCAGAGGAAGAGACTTGTAATAAAATTAGGCACAGTCAAACGTAAAATAAAGTAGTACACAATCAAATACATGATTGATACAAGTGGTCTTGCGTGCGTGTGTCGTCTGTTGCCAATTCTTTTAGTCTACCCGGATGTGCATGGTTGCAGTAAGTGTTGAAAATTTAATTTGATGGCCGACAAATAAAGTGTATAATACTATAATGTTTTGAAAAAATTTAGAACAATGCACGACACAGATGATTACTTCTACAATAATAACGAAGAGGTCTTCCTATATTTGTATTTTTATAACTAAGATTTGATTCGAAATTAGGGATGGCAAAATTATCCACAGATACAGATATCCGTAAGAATCCGTTCCATTTAAAATAGGGATGGATATTATTATTTTGGGGACGGAGCAGAGATGGATGTCATCTTAATATCCATTTTATTTTCGGGGATGGGGATGGATATCATCTATGGATATCCATCCCCATCCAGATTCATTATAGATTTTAGTATTTTAAATATATAAAAATATATTATGCAATTATTAATTCTAATTATATAAGTTATTATTAATTTTTATATGTGAACTTTATTGGATATATTTGTTTCTCTTTAAATAGGATAAAATGTATCGTACATATGTTAATTAGTTATATTTTTCTTTTGTAAACTATACAAATTTAAAGTTTTTTCATCGGATACGGATATAAACGGAGTGGGGATGGATATCTCTATCTTAATTAGCGAATTATCTGAATCCGCCCCACTCACTTAAAAATATGGATGAATACGGAGATGGAGATATATCTCAAACGGATACAGGAATGGATATTGGGGTATCCATACCCAATCCGATCCAGTGCCATGCATCCCTATTCGAAATCCACTCAACAAAATTGAAGGAGACGTGTTTCAAAAAAAAAAAAAAAAAATTGAAGGAGAAGTACATTACCAATTCAACCAATTTGATAAGTAAATTTATTAAATTGTTTATGTTTGAATTTTATTAGATAATGTAAGATGTGGGGATTACAAATTATATGGGGACGGTCTACAAACCGTTTTGTCGTTTCTCTTGACCTACTCCACACAATACCACACGATAGTGGGGCCTACGGTGGAATTCGAACCCCTTACCACTAATGTGGAATGAGAGGGACATATCATCGTGATGTGCATCTCTTTGAATTGTATATTGCAACAAGTACTGATCAAAGTCGAGTTTGTTGAATATATTACGCAAATTTGTATGATATCATCTAGAACATGTGACATTAAAGCATAAGATCATAATAAATTTATCATGAGATTTGAATGGGGCACACTAATTGTGCATAATTACCTAAAAGTTTTGTCTTCCTCCAAATTTTCAACACAACTTACCATCAAGTATTGGAATCTTATCGCAATATCCTTGTACTTTTGAAAGACCAGCCAATAAACACTTAGGGGTCGTTTGTTTTTTTGTCTGAAAACTGAATAGTCCTGAATTTTTCATAAGATTGAATAGAGACTGAAATCTAAACTTGAATGACATGTTTTTTTTTTCCCTCACATCTAAATATATTGTCAACACGTTTGTTTTTTTAAAGTAAAATCGTCTGAAAATAAGTAATTTAATATTTATACCCATGTTAAACAATTATACATATAATATGGAATAAAAACAATCCAAAAATAATAATTATATATGAACACATATGATCATGATCTTCCTCTTCTATTACAAACAAACTTCATTTTTACTAAGATTTTTTTCAAAAAATAAAATAGGCAGCAGAAAAACTCACACAAAACACTCTAATATATATATATATATATATATACACACACACACACACACACACACATCACCCTAATATCATAATAAAATATTGATATTAAACATCAATATGAGAAGTGATTAGGGTTCTTTTTTATTTTTAAAGCTATTTAAATTAAGGTATATATTTAAAATAAAGATTTCTATACCATATATAATTATGGTGAAATTGGAAATATGTTATATATGGAGGATAGCATCGGAAGAAAAGATTTTGGATTGCATTTAATCAATTAAGTGATTTGCAATTAAGTGAAAAATCAGGATTTTTTACTTTTTATTTTAAGTTGTTTTTTGGTATTTTAAAGTTTTTTGATCACTTAGAGTACGTTTGGGAGAGCTTCTCAAGTAGATCTTTTGGCAGTAGATCTTTTAGAAGTAGATCTTTTATAGGTAGAGCTTTTAAATAAAAGTCATTGGTTGTTTGGTTGTCAATTAAAAGAAAGCTTTTTTAATGATAGAATTACCAAAATACTGTAGTAAATATTAAATTATAGGGTTATATTAGAGATTTTAGTGTTATTAAAAAAACTCTAAAAGATCTACTTGAAAAAGCTTTAAATTTGGGCTTCTCCAAGTAGACATAAAACAGCTTTTTTAATCATCTAAAAGCTCTACTGGGTGACAACCAAACGATACAAAAAAAAAAAATTGAAAAGAGCTTTTTTAATTAAAAAAGGTATTTTAGCCAGTAGATAAGCTCTCCTAAATAGACACTTAAAAAAACAAACAAAATAACTTAATAATTATGATTCAGACCCATTAAGTTTTAAGTGAAAAAAACAAACGACCCTTTACTGTAAATATATATTGTTTTTCACAAAAGAAAATTTTCTTTTTATTGATTTTAAAACACTTTTTTTTTTTTTTTTTTTTTTTTGTTGACAATATCTATTAATTAGGGACCATGTATTTTTTTAAGGCTTTTCACCATTGGTAGAATTAGAGCCTAGGAAAAAAAACACCTTATTATTGTATTATTTGTACATATATTTTAGAATTTTCAAACACTATCCTTTTTTAATATATTATTTACCACTTCCACATGAAACATAGTAAACGATGTAGTGCGCCTTAAAATACCAATTACAATTATTATTGATTATTCTAATTAATATAATTAACCCACCGCAGCCCACAATTGAAATTGTTCTATTGAAACCCTAAAAAAACATTCAGCAAATCCAATATGTAGAAAAAGTCATCCCCTCAAGCTTGAATTTCACTATAAATTGAAGCTTGATTCTGCTAAACTTCATAACCCATCAAAATATCTCACATATTCTATCAATATATAATTATGTCTTCTTCAAGATTTTCCTCTTCCTTGTATCTTCTAGCCTTTGCTTTTCTTCTCCAAACAGCTTTTGGAGCTGACCCTCTCTTTCATTTTTGTTCAAGCTCTGAGAATTTCACTGCCAATGGCCCGTATGAAGCCAACTTGAACAAACTCGCCGGTTATCTCTACTACCAAGCTCCTCCCACAGGTTTCGCAAAGGGCGCTTTGGGTGAGAAACCAAACCAAGCTAATGGACTCGCTCTCTGCAGAGGAGATGTCTCATCTTCTGACTGCAAAACCTGTGTTGTCGAAGCGAGCAGTGAGATTCGCAAGCGTTGCCCCAAAAACAAAGCTGCGATCATTTGGTACGACAACTGCCTTTTCAAGTACACAGACAAGGATTTCTTCGGACAAATCGATAACCAGAACAAGTTCTACATGTGGAACGTGAAAGTTGTAAGCGAGCCAGAGGCTTTCAATCAGAACACCAAGGAACTGTTGAGCCAACTCGCCAAGGAAGCTCAGGCAACTTCAAAATTGTATGCAGTGGGAGAAGTGAAGCTTGGCGAGTCGAAAAAGCTATACGGGTTGACTCAGTGCACAAGGGATCTTTCAAGCTATGAATGTAAGAAGTGTCTTGATGGGATAATAGGTGAACTTCCAAGCTGCTGTGATGGTAAAGAAGGAGGTAGAGTTGTTAGTGGAAGTTGTAATTTTAGATATGAGATTTACCCTTTTGTTAATGCTAATTAAGTAGCACATTTGGGGTTTATGGAAATCACATATCTATTCGATAAATAAAATTGGTGCAAGAAGAAATGTACCACGCGACGATGGATCTTGTCCCCTATATTTATGTATGTTTTTTTTTTTTTCATGTTTAGGTTATCAATATATATGATGTTCAATAAAAAAAAAATCAATAGAATCTGTGTGTTTATGTATAATTTGATAAGTTTATACAAGTTTTCACATATGTAAGAGAACCAAGGGTTTCAATTAGGGCAATTATTCAAGGGACTTCACCAAATTAACAACCCTAAACCAGATATGTGCATGTAAATTTCAACATCAAAAAGATTCTTACTATATAAGATTCAACAATTTTATTGTAATTATCATATATATCTTTCAAGAAAGAGAATCTCTTAAATTTTCTTTTAATATTCTCCTGGAAACTATGTTTGGAATCAAAAGGTTTTAATGACATTAATAATATTGGTACTCTTTCCAAACCACTGTATGTATCTTTTGGAAGATGACATCACATGTTTATATCTTTCCTGGTGCTTCTCTCTCAGTTTTTGTTGGTTTTTTGGGGGTTCTCTTCGAATGTTTTCTGGGTTGCTCTGCGGCTGTCCTGTTAGCTGCTGGCTTCTTGTTCTGGTTTGGCTTGCTGCTGTTAGTGCTGGTGCTGTTTGCCTTTGTTTCTCTCTGTTTCTTTTTTCAGCCTTTTGTGTGTGGTTTGGGTGGCTGTTTGTAGCTTGTAGGCTTTTGGGGAGGGCCAGCCTTTGGGTGTTTTCTTTGCTTGTTATTCTGCTGTGCTCTCTTTTGGCCTTTGGTCAGGCTGCTCGTGTTTTGCTTGTTTTCATGTTGGCTTTCGGCCTGCTTGCTTGATGTTGCTCTTTTTTGAAACAACCGGCAATTAAATCAACGTCCGAGACAAATGTCAAATTAACATTCTCTCAATTATATAAACATAAATTTTAGCATTTGCGAACACCATCAAAAATTGGATCAAGTTAAAAGAACAACTGTGTAGCTCCATCCAGGCTCCAGCAAGTTAAAGGCGAGTGCCGAGTCGCTAATTGCATCTTACAGGACATCCAAATTATAGAATACTTGCCCAATCAGACAACTCAAACCCAAGGCTTCCCTGCAGCTAAATTCCACTTGCTCCATACGTCCAAAGATTCGATTTTCTTATCGTTTTAACAAATTTACCACATAATATAATAATTAGGTTAATCTATAAATCTAATGCATTCTAAACTTTTCACTTCGTCTTGATCTTTCTTGCTAATAGTTAGCTTCCATACATTTATGCTATTTGGGTTTTTGCATGGTTTCCATCACCATGTCCACTCTTTCAGCCAAAAACAAACAAAATGTAGATATTTAAGGAAACTTTCACTACAAAAAATTTCAGCCTTTACAACAATCATTTTGCAGCTTTTAATAAAAAATGTAGAACCACCTATCAATGTGACTTGTTGGTTAGAGCGTACGTTCATTCAGTCCAGTAAATATCTCAGGTTCAAATTACCGACATCATATATGGTATATATGCTTGTAAAATGCGTATGGTGAGATTTGAACCCGCGGTCAACACTTATGTGAAAGGGAGGTGCACTGCCAGCTCTGCTAAGAGGTGATGTGCTGTACTATTCTAACTTAATTTGTGCACAATTGAGTCATTCTCTAATATAACGTAAAATCAAATATAAAAAAATCATAAATTATGACAAAAACTTTTGATAAGTTGAGTCAAATAAAGATTGATGATTACAAAGATGTCGCAAAACCTTGAGCAATGCTATGTACTGGCCTTAAAATTTTAATCACATGATGAGTCGCAGTCGATTTTTGTCAACTAATATCTAGATGATGAAGGCAGACTTATTTGTTTCACATGTACTTCAATCGTAGTAACTCTGCAACACCGCCGGCGCCGTTGATTTTCACCTGTCTTTCAATTTCCTAACTTTAAATCATAGACTGCACTTTTGTAGTACTAGTTGACTTTCCTTTTTTTTTTTTTTTTTGAAAGGAGACTTTGCTTTTATTCGAGTGAAGACTATTACTCGCATTATCCTTTTTACTTGATTTCAGAAGGTTCGACATACTTATTGACTATAAATCAACTCCATCTTCCCACAATTGTAAATGATGATATTTATAAAGATAATGATGATGACGATTGATTTCTTTTAAAAACCCAATTTCGATTTGTAAATTTTGAATTTAATTAATCCAATTTTATGGAATTCAATCAAAATTAGATCATCATTTTAAAATAAATCGATTGGTTTCGGGCACATTAATTAGTCGACCAACAAGGCACAAGCAACTTGTGATGAAAGTTGGCAGAGTCAAAGGTGGAAGGAAGTTAATTTCTATAATGAAGGCATCGTGCGTGATGACTGATACATGTGTATGGCCACTGACCAATCCATTTAATAATAACAAAGTCCACCTTCTTTTTTTATTTTAATAACAAATCTCACCTATAACGGCACTAATTATGGTATAGCGATGATTTAAATATTCGACATTTAAAGATAATGAAAGCTGAAATTTTCAGTTGAAAAACTTTAAATTTGAGCTTCTCTAAGTAGACATAAAACAATTTTTTTAATCATCTAAAAGCTCTATTGAGTGACAACCAAACGATACAAAAAAAAATTGAAAAGATCCGGTAGACAAACTCTTCCAAACGGACACTATATATGTCACCATATCTAATTAGATCATGACAAATATTAGTTCAGTAAAGGATCCAAATCCATAGCATAAAGCCATTAAATTTTTGTTATATATACAAACTGACTGGACGAAGGGTCGAAGCCTCACATAGTCACATATATCATATATGATACAAATATTATTTTAAATTAAGCACAAAACACACGATTCTGCTGCGTGTTGATCCACTATCTTCATAATTGAATATGTCCTAACTGCAATTGAGATTAGTTTGGGCGCTCGCAATAAATTGTGATAAAATTTGAATGAATTAGGTCAGCACAATTTGAACTTCATATTAGAGATAGAGATTCAAAAGAAGATGAATAACTCACTGCTGTGAGCTGACGTATACAATTAGGAGTGTATAAATATTTACTTTGTCACTACGTCTATTAGAGTAATTTGTACCTATTCTGCTAGGATGTAATTCTGTATAAATACCCCTCACTTCAATGAATACAGGGTGCATTATTTACACAAAATATCTAAACCTATTATGGTATCAGAGCATTCAGCTAAGAAATAGCTTGAGATCCTAAAACCTAAATTACTCTCCTAATTATTTTTTTTTCTTTTCTCTTCTCAAACCTAAGCAGCCGTTCACCATGACAAATCCTAGCCTGACCGCAGCCTCCTCTTCTTCCTCTACTCCTCAAGTTACTCTCATGGGCACCACCAACAATAATACTACTCAACCACATTCGCTTATTGCCGTCAACTCCACACAAGTTCCTATCAAACTCACCAAAGGGGGGAACTATGCAGCATGGAGATCGCAATTCGAAAACCTGTTTTTTGGCTATGACCTTATGGGATACCTAGACGGTACCAAACCGTGTCCACCTGCAACTCTTCCTACCGCCTTGGCTGCCTCCAGTGGCCCTTCTTCAGATCAAGCCGTTGCCAATCCGGATCATCATATTTGGTGTCGTCAAGATCGTCTTCTCCTTCATGCTATTCAAGTCTCCTGTATGGGTGCTGCACAATCCATCGTCACGCGTTCCACCACCTCTGCTCAAGCCTGGGAGAAACTAGAGATTGCTTATGCTAATCGTTCCAATACTCGGAAGCTTGGACTTCTTGACTCATTGACTAATGTTAGCCTCGACGACAAGTCCGTAGCGGACTACATGCAAGGGATCAAGACCATTGTTGACAATCTTGAGTTGATTGGTCATACTGTTGATGATGGTGCCGTTGTTATACATACGTTGAACGGTTTGGGGACAGCCTACTTGTCTCTTGCCTCGGCTATTCGAGCCCGTGACACCCCTATTTCGTTTGAAGAACTATATGATAAGCTCCTTGACCATGAGGCCTTTCTTCGTCGTGAGGATTCGAAAAAATCTGGTCCAACCATAACTGCCCAATTTAATCAACGAACCTTCAATCGGCGGGGTCGTGGGCAGCAAGGGAATTCATCCAATAACAGTGGACAACACCAGAATTTCGGGCATCACAATCACCATGGTCAGCATCAGAATTTCGGGCACCACAATAATCCTGGTCAGTTTCACAATTTTGGCAGCACACAAGGTGGTCGTGGTTTTCACTCCACCAATTTCAATCGCCAATCCTCCTTCACTCCAGCGCAGCTGCAGCAGTGGCGCACACAGCCTTCATCCAATAATTCTCGCCCGACCTGTCAACTGTGTGATAAACTTGGGCACACAGCCCGCACATGTCGTTCCCGTCCATCTTCCTCGGTGCAGCAGTGGCCACAAGCCAACCACATGGCTTCTGAACAACAGCCTAGCTCCCGCAACAATGGCAATTGGATTCTGGACTCGGGTGCTTCCCACCACATGACATCGGATCTTCAAATTTGTCCATCCATTCTGATTATGGTGGTCCAGAGGATATCATGCTTGGGGACGGTAATACTATCCCTATCACTCATACTGGCTCTACTTCCTTGCATAATTCTGCTCATGCATTTCACCTTAATAATGTCCTTTGTTCCCCTAAAATCTCCCATAACCTCGTATCTGTATCTCAATTTTGTTCTCACAATAATGCATCTGTTGAATTTTTTCCTGACTGTTTTCTTGTGAAGGATCTGACTACGGGGGCATCCTTGGTCCGCGGCCTGAATAAAGGAAATCTTTATGTCTGGCCGACGTCCTGTCCATCCCGTCAACCACAGTCGAGCGTCCACCTCTATTCCGCGTCTGTCCAGCCTATCGCCTCTCCCTTAGCATGGCACTGTCGTCTAGGACATCCGTCAGTTGCAGTTCTCCACAATCTTCTCAAGTCTCACAACCTTCCAGTCACTAAGTCTGGGTCTAATTATTCCTCTTGTTCTGCCTGTCTATGTAATAAAAGTCATAAATTACCTTTTGGTAAATCTACCTTGACTAGCAATAAACCGTTAGAGATTTTATTTACTGATGTCTGGGGTCCGGCTCATATTTCATCGTTTGATAAATCTCGTTATTATGTCATTTTTGTAGATTATTTCTCTAAATACACCTGGTTATATCCTCTTAGAAGTAAATCAGAAGTTCCACAAGTTTTTCGGCGATTTAAGGCGCTAGTTGAAAATTTCTTTAACACTAAAATCAAAACGGTATATTCTGATGGTAGTGGGGAGGCCCAGGCTCTTGGCCATGACTTACACAGTATGGGGATCCAACACCTAAAATCTCCCCCGCACACACCTGAGCATGTAGGCACAGCTGAACGTAAACATCGACATGTGGTGGAAACGGCACTAACCATTCTCCACCATGCGTCCGTCCCTCTCCATTATTGGTCTCTAGCATTCCAGGCTGCGGTTTACTTGATAAATCGCATGCCTACTCAGGTTCTCAATAATCTCACTCCATACCGTATTCTATTTGGCAAAGACCCGAACTATCACAAATTACGTGTTTTCGGCTGTCTCTGCTATCCTTGGCTACGACCATATACGTCTCACAAACTCCAACCTCGTTCCAAGCCTTGTGTCTTTGTTGGTTACTCCACAGTCCATAATGCCTACCTATGTCTAGATCGTCTCACCAATAGAGTCTTTGTCTCCCGTCACGTTGTATTTGTCGAATCGGAATTTCCATTCACACTTGCAACTGGTCGCATGTCACCTCTCCCACCTAGTAGCGTCGACACTTGGTGTCATTCTCCTCCCCCTGTCGTCAGATCTGATCAAGACACAACTGAAAGCACTGCCACTGAATTTCCTACACCATATGACACCGCCCCACATGACTTTATTCCTATTTATGTATCCCCTCCAGCTCTACCCAGCCTTCCACAATCAACGTCCCTCATCCTGCCACCACATACCTCCCCACTTGCAAATAGGTCGCCCGAGACAGTCCACCCATGTGCAGCTCGCACGGCACCACCTGTCCCTACCCAACTCCCGTCTCCAACTGTCCTACCTCAACCGGACCAGCTGTCTTCCTCGCCCCCTAGAGTAATTCAAACCCGTTCAAAGAGCAACATTTTCAAACCAAAACCTGTCTTTGACCTTCATGCCACTACCCACATTCCCCCTCAAACCGAGCCTACTAGCCTTGTGCATGCCCGCAAGCACTCTGAATGGCGTCGAGCCATGAGTGACGAGTATGATGCCCTTGTGAAGAATGCCACATGGGATTTGGTTCCGTCTCATCCTTCTCAGAATGTAGTGGGTTGTAAGTGGATTTTTCGGATTAAACGTCACCCGGACGGGTCCGTGGCTCGGTACAAGGCCCGCCTCGTGGCTAAAGGCTTCCATCAACGACCCGGTGTCGACTTCAATGAGACCTTTAGTCCTGTAGTGAAACCTGTCACGATTCGTCTTATTCTAACGATTGCTGTCACTAACGGTTGGCCTTTGCGCCAACTAGATGTCAATAATGCCTTTTTGCAGGGAACACTTACAGATGATGTCTACATGGTGCAACCACCGGATTTCATCCATTCCGCCAAGCCCCGTCATGTGTGCAAACTCCGTAAGGCAATCTATGGTCTCCGACAGGCTCCGCGTGCTTGGTACACTGAACTTCGTACTTTCTTATTGGCTGTTGGATTCGTCAATTCTACAAGTGATGCATCTCTCTTTATTCGGCACCGCTCTGGCTACACCTTGTATCTTCTCGTTTATGTGGATGATATCATTATCACAGGCTCCTCTGACGTCCAGGTCCGTGACTTCATCTCCTCTTTGGCCTCTCGATTTTCCCTGAAAGATCTTGGCCTCCTCTCCTTTTTTCTTGGTGTGGAGGCACACCGCTCAGCTACTGGTCTATTCCTCACTCAACAGCAGTATATTCGTGACCTTCTCATCAAAACCACCATGCTCGAGTCGAAGCCAGTTTCGACGCCACTTTCGCTGTCTGACACTCTTAAATTGAATGATGGCAGTGCTCCGACGGATCCCACTCAATACCGGCAGGTACTTGGCTCCCTTCAGTATCTATCTCTCACTAGGCCAGATGTCTCATTTGCGGTTAACAAGCTCTCTCAGTTCATGCACCGCCCGACAACGATTCACTGGAATGCTGTCAAACGGGTGCTACGGTATCTCAAAGGTACCCTTGATCTTGGTCTTCTCATATCTCGCAGCTCTCCTCTTCGCCTACATGCCTTTGCCGATGCGGACTGGGCAGGTGATCCTGATGATCGGCGCTCCACTACGGCATATATTGTCTTTCTTGGCTCCACCCCCATCAGCTGGTGCTCCAAGAAACAACAAACAGTGGCTCGGTCATCCACTGAGGCGGAGTATCGCGCCATCGCCTCGGCTGCTGCAGAGCTGAATTGGGTAGGTAATCTATTTCGTGAACTTCAGTTACAGGTCTCTTCTACTCCTGTCATCTACTGTGACAATATTGGTGCTACCTATGTCTGTGCGAACCCTATATTTCATAGTCGTATGAAGCATGTTGCCATTGACTTCTTTTTTGTTCGAGATCAAGTTGCTCGCAATCAGCTGCGTGTTGCTCATGTCAGTACCAAAGACCAGCTTGCTGACTCCCTCACCAAAGCTCTCTCCCGCAAGCAATTCCTGACACATCGGTCCAAGATAGGCGTCCTCGCCGGATGCTCTATCTTGCGGGGGCATATTAGAGATAGAGATTCAAAAGAAGATGAATAACTCACTGCTGTGAGCTGACGTATACAATTAGGAGTGTATAAATATTTACTTTGTCACTACGTCTATTAGAGTAATTTGTACCTATTCTGCTAGGATGTAATTCTGTATAAATACCCCTCACTTCAATGAATACAGGGTGCATTATTTACACAAAATATCTAAACCTATTACTTCATACTTAGCCAAAATTTGAGAGAAAACTCCTTTTTTTTTTTTTTTTTCCTGTATTTATAGGAAGAAATTCTTGAAGAATGAAGCATGAAAAAGAACACCTTAAAACTGACCATCGGAAAAAATGTTGTACTTAAATGGTATCTCATGACAACCTCGTGACTATATAAAAATTAAAAACACTCCAAACTGTAAATGGGTTCAAAAAATTTCTAGCACTCTTTACTTCCTTACTTTTAAGACTAGCATCACCAATTTAAATAATTTAAATTTTAATAGCACCTAAAGTATTGTTCCGATAAAAATACCCTTAAAACACACTCACAAAAAATTAAGTTATGACTTATTTTGGTGTTTTCCCGATACTTATTTTATATTTCTGGACTTATTTTATAATTTCTGAGACTTATTGGGTAAAAATAAAATTTTCCAAAAAAATTGTGTTCATCTTCTTCATTGACCTCCAATAGAGGTCGATTTCAACCTCCTCCAATGGAGGTCTCTGCTCCATCTCCATTGATTAATGGAGGTTTTTAAAAGGAAAAAAAATATCAAACCTAAAAATGGTAAGAAAGTAATACAAAAATAAGGTTAGAGCACTCTTGTCCATCGATTCTATTAGAGCATCTCCAATGCTATTATGCATTTGGAGAAAATGGAGTGCCACATAGGATAGATATTAAAAAAGTTAGAAAAATTATCTTCAATGCTATTATCTAAGTTGAATATAGAGATGATGTGGCCAAAAAAAAGTTAGAGAATATGGAGTTAGGTTTCTAATTCTAGAAACTCTCATAGAAATGCTGACTAGGATTTTTAACTTTTTCCACCAATACGATTAAAGCTTTCAACTTTTTCCACCAATAAGATTAAACCTCATTTAATTGTAAAATAAAAGAGGAGAGAGAGTGTAATAATTGTTTTATTATGATTGGATATAAAATGAATGCATATTTGACTTTAGATAATTGCATTGGAGATGTGAATATGCATTTCTCTAAAAAAATTTCAAAAGTGGGCCCATAATAAATAGAAATGCTGATATGGCACTATTTAGAAACTCAAAAATGCATATTTGCATTGGAGATGCTCTAAGTTGAATATGGAGATGATGTGGCCAAAAAAAGTTAGAGAATATGGAGTTGGGTTTCTAATTCTAGAAACTCTCCTAGAAATGCTGACTAGGATTTTTAACTCTTTCCACCAATAAGATTAAAGTTTTCAACTCTTTCCACCAATGAGATTAAACCTCATTTAATTATAAAATAAAATAAAAGAGAGAGTGTAATAATTGTTTTATTATGATTGGACATAAAATTGATATATATTTGACTTTAGATAATTGCATTGGAGATGTGAATATGCATTTCTCTAATTTTTTTTCAAAAGTGGGCCCATAATAAATAGAAATGCTGATGTGGCACTATTTGGAAACTCAAAAATACATATTTGCATTGAAGATGCTCTTAGTATTAATCTTAAAAGTCATTATGGATTTACTACTATTTAGACCTATTAAAAAAAATAAAAAATAAAAAAGTCTCCGCGGAAAAATAAGAAAAAATTGAAGAGGAGATGGGAAAGCTCACATGGCCGTATGCAAAGTTGTAATGTTAGATATTTGTTGATTGTTAATTGCCAATAAGCCTTGCATTAGGCATCTGAATATGTTCTATAATATTATTAAAAGTTAAATAACGGTCCTATGATCATGATCGACCAAAAATATTAACAATCATATTAATAACATTCTCTGTGTGATGGAGTTTATATAACCTCAACATTATATGAGAAACTTTAATTTCTCTATTTTTGGGGATCAAGAATTCTTGTCCAGTGATAAAATGAAACCTATTGATCAAATAATGATGAGCTTCAAATCAAATTCCTCTTAATCTACTATTTTTCTCTCTTTTCCTCCAAGCAGCCATATGTGCAGATAGGGGACATAATGGTACGTTAATATGTGAAGCAAGGATGCTATTGTAGGGTGGGCTACTCATAAAAAATAAAAAAAATAAAAACATTGACGATACAAGGAAATTACATTAATTGAAAATTAAATATACACTTAGATAAGAGGGGACATAATGGTACATTACTCCTCAAAATTCATATTCTAAACAAAATACATAAACTTTTTAAAAAGATAAAGACTAAATAAGAAATAAACATGCAATTCAAATATAGTCACGGACTATATCAATTTTTTCTTATAAGGTTTCATAGCATCGAACTCATCTATTATGGAATCTAAGTCAATAGTATCCGTAATCTCTTTTTCCATATAGACAACCTTACAATTTGTAAGAAATTTTGAGAGAGGTGAAATTTTGTCTGCTTGGAACGTATGTTGTATTTTGTTTGTGTTTGATACTCAGATGTGTTTTACTTTTTGTGTTTAGTTAGGTTAGTTTGTAAATATAATTGTAAATTAAGGGTAATTTCGTAATAATATAATATAATAGGATTAATAGCAGTAAATATAATTATTACACTCTAATATAAGGGAAGTAAATGTAATTATATATGTATTAACTTTAAAAAAATTACACTTGGCATCTTGTCAATGTGGCTGGACGCTCCCGAGCGAGCTTTCGCCACCAGGGTTCAACGCCAAGAGTGTGCATATATTTGTGCAAATTTTTCTTGTCCCACCTTGGCCATGAAATCCCAAGTGTGGGTGTTCTCTCCCGATTCCGGGAGTTTCCGTCTCCCCATTGTGGGAGTTGTAGTCCGAGCTGCGCTTGCAGAGCCCAATCTCGCCGGTCTCGGCAGTTGTTGTATTATCAAATTAAAATAAAATAAAATAAAATAAAATAAAAGTTAGCCTGGCTACAGCCCAGGCTAATTATCAAATGCCTCCGCCCCTGTGTGCAGACCCTCTAGACCACTACTGTTTCATCAAAGAAAATTACACTGCCTCAGCTAGCCCTCAATATCGTGCCATCTTAAATAACTTGCTCAAAACCTTAATTTCCAAAACTCCTCCTACTGGATTGGGATACGACTCCTCCGGTCATGGCCAAAACCGTGTAAATGGACTGGCCCTATGTCAGGGAGATGTCTCGAGCACAAACTGTACGTAAAAACTTGTGTGATTGGTGCAGGCAACGAGCTCCATAAACGTTGCCCTAAACAGAAAGGAGCAATTATTTTGTACGATAGCTGCCTCCTGAAATATTCAAGCGTAGATTTCTTCGGGAAAGTCGACAGGGAAAATAAGTTATACATGTTTAATATATGTGTGCGAAGCTGATAATCCGAAGGCTTTTAATCGAAAAATTAAGGAGTTGTTAAGTAGGTTGTCTGGTAAAGCAGCCAGTGGTGATAGTAGTTCAAAGATGTATGCGACAGGAGAGCTGGAGCTTGAAGCACCAAGAAAGCTATATGGTTTGGTTCAATGTACTAGAGGTCTGTCCGATTGCAAGAAGTGCCTGGATGATGCTATAAGTATACTTCCGATCTGCTGTGATGGAAAACGATCAGGGAGAGTTCTTGGTGGAAGTTGTAATGTTAGATATGAGCTCAACTCCTTTTGATGCTTAATTAGGCCAAATAAAAATGGTCAATTTCTATATATATGTAATCTCTACTTAACCTTGATTAGGCATCTGATTATCAGAATGTCTTATTAAGGTTAATATATTATATAAAGTCAAAATAATGGCCAATGATAAATGTAAAGTCAATTTTACCCTTAATTAAAAGTAGCACCATATGAGATTGTACATACGCATTTCAGAAGCAGGTGTGAGAGTTTTCTCCCTGTTTATTTGATGCATTTTGAACCGTGCTTCCAATATATTCCTTATCCAATTGCTGTCAAATTTCTAATATATGTGTTGTTGATGCTTTTACAAAAATATGGGATAAATTAATTATTTCTATATTTTTCTTAAAAAATATCAAGGACTCAAGGAATATTCAAACTGATGATATTATAAAAACAACTTAATTTTTCTTTTCTTTTCTTTTATTAACTACCAATAATCTCTTTATATGTTGGGTACTTGGGTAGCCTTTTAACAAATTGGGGTGCCTCTAAAAGGAGTTACGATAACCAATTAAGCTTCTATAGTTTATTTTTATTTTATTTTTTTGAAGTATTACAGGATACAACTATTATAATAAGACTACCCGAACCTACCAAGATAAAACAATACATGTGCAATCTGGATAACTGACGTAGCAGAAGCTAAATAATCTCGAATCCACAAGAGAGTTCTCGAATCCACGAGAAGAATTGTGTTCAAAAGAACGATTTTATTGATTATCAAAAAGTCCCAAAACCTTTCCTGACTCTCTGCTTAAAAAGAAAACAAAATAGATTCCTAATTTGACTAAAAAACTAAGATCAAACAAGTTTGATTTATTTCCAACTCTAATTCCTAAAACTTGCAAAACAAGAAAATCTAAAACTGATGCTTAGACTAACTTGAAACACTGTCGTTTTAGAGTTGGTTTGAGCTCAAATCAAATCACAAATAATCTGTTAGAAACACTAGTTTCACCTGTATGAAACTAGGCAAGTTAGACAACTTCACTAGTTTCATACGGCTGAAACTAGTGTTTTAGAGCTAGGCCTCTTTATGTCCGGTTCCCACGGCTGCTCTTCCTTCCTTTCCTACATCAATAACTACTCCTGTAATTGATTGGTTCTACAATATAATTGATTTCGATCGTTGTGGTGGGCACTGACAACCTTTAGAACAAAAAGATAATGGTGCGATGGCGAACCACAGGAGGGAGTGTTCCCTTTGGGAGACTCTCCAACGCTCAAGTCAATATTTTATTCGATATAAAGAGTAAGGAAAACAGTAAATAACAAACCGTATTTGTTCGATATTTTGGGTTGAGCTTTTGGTCGATCTTGATTGATCGACTGGATATTCGTAGGGTCGTTGATGATCGAACAGGATTGAGTTGATGTTAGATGTTGCTGTGTTTGGTGTATCGAACAAGGATTGTGTTTGCTGTGTTGATGTGAATCGAATTGGTCGATCTTTGAATATGGTCGGATCGACCTTAGTTAGATGATGAACTCAATTAATACGGTGGGGAGCACCGCAATAAATGCTTAATATTTTAGAGAAGAATTGAGAGAAGAGAGAGAGATAGCTTTCGCGTGAGTTATAGAAAGTCTGGGGCCCCTTCTTTGAGAAGGGGTCTCAATGTCTCATATTTATAGTGAAAATAAGGAGTCTCCAACGTCTTGCCTCTTCAAGCGAGAGTGTGGAACAAGGGGTTTTTAATTGCCCGAATTTGATTCGTTTGAATCTGGCAATGAAGTCAAACATTGGGATTTGTGAAACGTCTAATCATGATTTGACTGATTTATGACTTGATTTGACCACATACTTTGACTTGATCTGATGACCTGTGGGCTAGATTTGCACCCTTGGGCTTGTTTCTGATGGGTTCTACGAGACATTCAACCTTGTTTGATAGTGGGCTAGTTTTAATGGGCCAGAGGGCCTAGTGGAATGTACAATGTGGACAACCAATTAAACTTTGGGCGCGTTTACTAATCAGGAATGGAGGGAATCGGAATCAAGTTTCACTAGAAAGGGAATGAAGAGGAATCGGAATTAAGTTACTAAATTTCATTCCAGTGTTTACTAACAATTTAGAAATCAGAAATGGAATCAAATGTATTCCCTTTCTTTATACTTTAATAACAATTAGTAAAATATACAATGTGAAAACAACAATTAAGAAAATATGTGTACCACCAAAACATTAATTTGCTCAATAAGTAAATGTTTCAATTGGTCAAATTTTGACGATTGAACACAAAAAATTGATCATTAAAAAATTAATCCTTTTAAAGAGCGTTATTTTATCTTGTAACCATATAAGAAGAATAACAAACAAGAGTTGTTAAGTGAGTCATAGATATTAAAACGTAGCAGTTAAGTAGCTTACCTTGTCAAACCGCAACCACCAAACACCTCTAACTAGCTGACAGATATTATTTTATGAGTTAAACAAATCCTCCAACTGGAACTGGAACTGGTCCTGGTGCTGGTCGTGCTTCCATTATCATGGCTATTTCAATATATATTATTCTCTCAACTTCTTTTTTATTATTATTATATATTTCATGAAATGGTGGTGGTGGTGTTGGTGGGGTTGGATTAGGTCGTTGGTTGCACCTCTTCAACAAAAATGTAATTAGCAGCTTTTTCTCACATGGTTCCCACGAACCACTCCCTCTGTGGTGGTTTATTGACTTTCTCGTGGTTTATTGACTTTCTCGGTTGTCGTTTGGAACAAATCAATATAACATGGATTGGCAATAATTTGTCAGAGAAAAAAATAAATATTAATATCTCATAATGAACAACCTGTCATTGCCAAGTCCAGATAATATAATACACACACGGACCAACTCCAACAGCGCCCCCCACCCCTCCCCCCCCAGCTCTTTCTAGCTCTCTCTATATATAGAATTCTTGATTCAAATCAAAACCCAAATTCCATCTTTCTCTGTATTCTGTAATAATAATCCTTTCGATATTCTACATTGACTCTCTCCATTCTGCAAATCTTGTGCAAGCTTTTTGGCCAGGAAAATGGCAGTGCAAAGAACATTAATATGCTTGGCCGCTACAACAGCCTTGCTCATGCAACTAGCCATGGCAGCAACTTACACAGTTGGAGGTCCAAATGGTGGATGGGATACTAACACTGACCTCCAAACTTGGGCAACTTCTCAATCATTCTCTGTCGGCGATAATCTGAGTAAGTTATAATAAAACATGTCAAAAGCCTGCATAATTTTTTGCTTATATTTGAACAAAATGAATCAAGAAAAGAGGACTGAGATTGATTTAATTACTGTTTTCTGCAGATTTTCAGTACACAACGAACCATGATGTGCTTGAAGTTTCGAAGGCAGACTATGACGCTTGCACGTCAAGCAATGCAGTTCAGTCTTATAACGGTGGTAACACAGTCATTACTCTCTCTTCTCCAGGCAAGAGGTACTTCATCTGTGGAACAGCCGGACATTGTAGCCAAGGAATGAAACTAGAAGTAGACACACTAGCAACATCTTCCCCGCCATCAGCTACTCCTTCAGCCCCAGCGCCAGCTACTCCTTCAACGCCGCCACCTTCTTCCCCAAAAACCCCACCGCCAAAAGCATCTCCTTCGACCCCAACACCAGTTTCCTCCTCAGCTCCAGAGACTTCCTCTCCCTCACCTGCAAAATCACCAAAAACCGCTCCCAAAATGTCCCCTACATCTCCATCTAGCTCACCTTCAAGCAGTCCACCACTCGCTAATGTTCCTTCGACTGAATCTCGTACAACAGCTTCTCCACCAGGTTCTTCTACAACCGCTTCTCCACCAGGTTCTTCGTCAGCAACAAAAGGTGTTTCCAAAACCACTGTCACATTGGGATTCAGCCTTGGGATGCTGATGCTTCTGGCCCTTTAAGGAATTCGAGTGTTGCATTGTTGAGTTATTTCTTTGAGCAGTTTTCTTATGTTTTTATTCTAAATTTCTAGTGTATGATTCAATCAACGAACAGATTCTTGACAACAGCATTCATTGTTACTCTGCATAAATATTATAACAGCATTATTATCTGTCACGGCTACAACATATAACATGAAAACGACTCAATCTGAAGTACTTCCAGCAAATCCACTTATAAATCATTTTTCTTTTAAGCAACAATAGCATTGGAACGAGATACACAGTTGAAGATATAAAAATAGTCTATCAAAACATCTCAGGCTAGTGGGAAAAAAATAATGTTTTCTTCAAATCGTGGCAAAAGATAATGTAAAATAAAAGTCAACACTTGATCTGTTGAAGGCAAAATTCTGCTAACTCCGCCCTCCCTACACCATTGATCCTTTCTTTCTCTTCTCTTTTGCATATCCATCACACACACACACACACACACAATTTGAATGACTACTATTGGCCAAAACAACAATTTAGCAAATAATGCAACACCTAATTTCATAATTCTAACATTAATCATCTACATGCAATAGCTATGCCCATATATATAAACTGATTTTTTTGTGAAGTGACAAAACATCTATCAAATGTTTTCTCCTACGTCTGAACTGCCTAAATTGTTTCAACAGAAACATTTCTAACACATTAAATATCCCAACCCTCATCCTATGAAATTGTATCGTAATCGGGGTTAACATGCAGAAGTTATTGTTATAAATATGTACCCGCCTTGATTCAACTAGTTAACCACAAAGCACTCATTATATTACATTGGAAAAGCATAAATACATATAGTTTGCCAATTTCCAGACATATAGTGTCCAACCAATCAAGTCTTTACCGTATTTTCATTTACCAATACACAGTCGACAACAAAAGCAAATGAACAACCTTATGGTACAGAGACAGGCATATTAACCAACCATGTATATCCGGGTTAAGCCACTGGAGGACGGAGAACATGATCCTGTGATGTGTCAACTGCAGCAGGTGGCATCAATTGCCACATGGCGACACCTGGGTAACCAACGAAAGGCACCAGCTTTTTACCAGCAGCTTGGCTCTGAGCAGCAAATGCAGCCGACATTGTAGAGGGATGAGGCAAAAAGCTTGTTGGTGCACTCATGACTTTAACTTGTTGCTCCAACTTCTCTTTATCGGCTCTTAGCTTCAGCTTTTCATCACGGAGCTCATTCTTCCCAGCCTGCATAGACAAATAGATAGTAAGATGCACATACTCGTCTAAAATCCCTCTATAAACATCTCTAATTTCCAGGCGACGAATAATGAAGTGAGATTTCCATAAGGATACAGAAAACTTTAAAATGGTCAAGACTCACCTTCAATTCTCTAATCTTTATTTGCAAATCCTCATTGGATTCCATCAGCTTCTGGGCTTCATTTCTTAACTGGGTCAACATTCGAACAGCATCACTCAGAACAGCTGCCTTGTCTGTCTTGGGTGGTCTTCCAGGCTCCAGGATAGAACCCAATTCTAGAAACCTTGACATCATGCCAAATTCAATGTGAAAATTACAGGGGTGGGGTGAATAACAGTTAATGAGGGAAGATAAAAAAGGTTATCATACATTCATACCTCTCATTCAACCGATCCCTCCGCAACTTCTCGCGGCATGCTTTGGAGCCAGCTACATTGGATGGTTCAGGTTTTAACCTGTAAAAGTATTTACAAATAAATTAAGGGGCAAAATATGAGAGAGAGAGAGAGAGAGAGAGAGAGAGAGAGAGCACAAACAGAAGCATTGAAAGATTGCAATGGCTGTTAAACTCCCAGGGTAACAAAGGAAACAAAAGCATCTGCACAATCACAGTTAAATTTGCAACACCTAATAAAGTAATAACATAGTCAAAATTGTACTGCTTAAGCACTGTAATATGTTTGAGTATTCATACAATTGTTTACAAGTGTATAAGTAATTAAAGTATCCATCAAAAGATGTGCGTGAATGTGCTTTTTGGAAAAGTTTATATTTAACATTGTAACTCAAAAATCAAAATATTAAGAGTCCATGTCAAGAGCCTGACTAGTATAAGTAATCTCAAGTCCAATCCCTACATCATCACCCAAAAAAATTGTAAAAACATGCTAGATTGCAGCAAATAATAACTCAAAACAGAGATGCATTGTTTCTATGCCATTGCCAACTAGCCTGAATAGAGTTAAGCCATCAAGGCTGCTTGGGGCACAGAAAACTCAGATGAAAAAGCAACACTTGGATCTATGATTTAAAAAGCTAAAAGGGTGGACGGTTGATTCATCAGCCTGGCTCCCAAAATTCTTCCACTACAATGGTAATAAAACTCCATAGCTACTGAAAACAAAATCATGTCCAAAAGAGCTGCTGAAATTGAAATCGAAGGTGAGTTGCAATTGATATCATGCACAACGTCGTGATATGAGAATTTCATCTAAATATTTACTGTACTTATTTCTGTTCATTGTTTTGGCATAAAATTAGAAGCAGTTTCTTCTTACAGCAGTCAGTATTGTCTCAATAAACTCCCCTTAAGTTCTAGTCAGACATATCAAAACCAAGAAAGAAAAAGAAGACAGGAAGATACACTAACCTTTTACGGGAGCCAACTTCCTTCGGGCTGTCTGCATCGACAACTGAGCAATCAACTGTCACGCTGGCAATTTACAGTAAAGTCAATATGATCTCAAGATTGATAATAAGAAACAAATTACTACAGGCACAAATTATTATACGAACATGCTAAATCTAATTGGGGTTCACTCTGACTTCACAAGTATAAAGATGGATTGAGAATTAAAAGGTATAGCTGTTAGATACTGCTTGGATGATGAGAAATTTCGAGTTAACAATCATTCAATCAGGCCTTTTATTAATAGATTACGTGAAGTTTCATTTCCTCAAAGGAAGAGTTTAAGCAAATTATTGGAAATAAACACAAACACTCATCTCTGATTTGATGATTGAAACCCTCATGAACCTCTCATCATTTCTGTTTATGGAAGCACAGTTTTTTTTAAAGTGGGCATTATGGCGCTGCTGCAAGCTCAAATTACCCATTACCACGAAGTGCAGGACATTACATTGACTTATTTAAGAATATGGCAAATTCCAAAACAGGTGCAAATTGGAAAGCTCAAAGATTTTAGTATTTCAATTCCAGTTTGATCTTCCCATTCAATTTCTAAGCATTCTAATCATTTCTTAGTTAATCAGTAAAGCTAAATGCCACTTGCTCATTATGTGGAAATATTACTGAAAAAATTTAGCTTTTGTTGATAAAAAGGTATCTCAACAATTATTTTTTTATATAAAAATTAAAGTTCACAGTTTCTTTGGACTACTAAAAGCTTCTCCATTCATCATCTCTCACAATCAAAGTAAACGCAACTTTCTTATTTCTTTAAACTATCCAAATACAAGTAAACAACAATATCAGAATCAAACAGAAAAAAAGAAAACTTTTAAGGAGACATACCTTGCATTAGAGGAAGCATTGAAGGCAGCTTGAGAAACCCAGTCGAGATTTCCGGCTATAGAGATGGGTTCGACTATGCCATAATCGATGAGCCAGTTAGAGTTCTCTGAGGATTCGATATCCATTTCTTGTATTTCTCTGCAAATCACTCATTCCACTTGTTGGGTCTCTCTTTCTTGCTCTGGTTCCTTTCTATTTGTTTGCTTTCGTATGAATGTATGATCAAAACAAATAAAAACAAATAGAAAGTGACGGGAGCTGCTCGCTCAGTGTCGCGTGAGGGTATACGCTTTCTGCTTCCTTTCTCCTGTTTGGCAACCGGTTTATGTTATTCGAACTCATAATCTCTTTTAATCATTATGTCACCTCAAGTCCTCAACTGGCATTGTTACACTGCTATCTTCTCATTAACAACTTCTCATGCGTTATGACTTATGAGTATATTAGCCCGGCTATTTGCTCTTTTTGGTGGGTCAAGAGTTTTTTTGGTTTTCCTCTTCCACATTTTCTTGTAGTATTTCTTTGACTTTTTTGCTTGACTTTTATTTTTATTTTTATATATATACACAATATATATATATATATATATATATATATATTTGATGTAGTATTCTTTTACTTTTTTGCTTGACTTTTATTTATATATGTATATATTTAATGTTTTTCCCCTTAGATCGGTCCATTTTTACGAGCTTATATTTTATATCTCCTTCGGTTAACTCTATGCCGCTTATCCTATGACTTGAAAAAACTTGTATGCATACATTCCAATATATTATTATTAGAATTATATATGAATGACATATACATATATATATATATATATATCTGTCTCGTTCACATCAGTACGCACCGATATAACTATATCAGTACCAATACATGTGGACCACGGATTAGGGAGAAGCTTTGACAAGTACATACACTTTGAATCAAAGTATATAAATCTAATGGTCCACATCCAACGCACTGATGAAGTTATATAAGTGCGCACTGACTTGAACATTTCTATATATACATGAATGACATATATACATATATATATACATAAATTTTCAAGTCAGTACATCCTGATATAACTTCGTGAGGATATTGAACATGAGCCACTCATTTTACATACTTTGACTCAATTGTGTATGCACTTGTCAAAACTAGTGGCTCACATTCAATATCCTGATAAAGTTATATCAAAATGTATTGACCAGATTGGGACTGTATATATATATATATATATTTTTTATATCTCTTTCCGTTAACTCTATGCTGATTATCCTATGACTTGAAAAAACTTGTATGCATACATTCCAATATATTATATGAATGACATATATATATATATATATATATACAGTCTTTCTATTATCAGTTCGAACTGATATAACTTTTCTCAGTTCGAACTGATAATAGAATTTCTTTATATATATATATGAGGAAATTGCAAGAAGTAACCAAAACATTTATTGGTTTATTGTTTTTATCCATCGATTTATATTTTATTATACTTATCATCTTCAATCTTGAATAGACAAGATTGGCCTCCATTTTGTTTTTACTTCACCCACCCAAAAATTTGGAAATCAACTGGCATGTGACTTGAAAATCATTGATATGTAAGTTGAAAGTCAATTGATATGTAATTTAAAATTTAACTAACATATACCTTGAAAAATCAACTCGCATGTAACTTTAAATCAAATGGCATGTAACCAAGGTACATGTCAGATGAAGTCAAATTTAGGGATAATTTTGTTCAAAAGTGATGAAAACAATAAAATATAAATTGGTGGCAAAAACAATAAACCAATAATTTTTTTGGCTCTTTATGAATTCACCCATATATATGTTTATATATATACAATTTTTCTATATACCAATGTATGTGGACCACAAACTATGAGGAAGCTTTAATAAGTACATGCACTTTGAGTCAAAGTATGTAAATCTAATAGTCCACATCCAACGCACCAATGAAGTTATATCAATGCGTATTAACTTGAACATTTTTGTTTATATATATATATATATATATATATATATATATATATATATTGCCGGAGACTCTCCCTTTAATCATACTTATAGATATCATTTTCACTTAAATTAACAAGAAAACACGAAAGCGAATAAAGAAAAACTTTTTTTTTTCTTTTTGATGCATCACAAACGGTGCAATAACTCAAATCTATAATATTACCGGGTTGATTGGATACGACGAAAAACGAATTTTAAACATTCTTTCATTATCAATATCATGCCTCCTTCGGGATAAAAAATGCTTTGAAGGCTAAGCTTGAGCGAAAACGACATGCTTACAAACACAAAAACTGTTCATATCAAACAGTGATGCAATCGGAATACAATTTTTACAACAAATAAAGCAGCTTGCTGATGCCAAGATTCCACCAACAATTCACGTTCACACACTAGCAATAATACAATAATGCACACAGTGTGTTATTGAAAATTAAAAGATAATGCAATGACGTTACTATATATATAATCCAATCACAGTTAATTTATGGTCAATCATTTTTCTAATTTCATTAATGTGTTTTAGTGGATGGGCCATGAAAATGTGACTCTTGCCACACATTCTTTCCATTTCATTATTTTTGTCAAGTGATTGAATTAGTTTCCAAAGAGACTCAGGATTTGCATATTTAGTCCGAAATATTGGACGGTTGTGTACATCCCTTTTCGTTTTTGTGATGAGGTTCGCATGCTACCTTAACAAGCAACTGGATTATACTTGTTCCATCTTAATAGGTCTCGATAGACTATAAATGACAAATTTTAAAAATAAATATAAATATAAAATACACAGGATTTTGTGATTTTGTTTTGAGGCCTAACAAGTGTGGTAGCCAAAAATGGTCCAACGGCACAACATGCCAAGGCCCAATCTCTACCAGTCTAACCCAGGCCCATTGTGTTGGGTCGACCCAAACACAGCTGCCAGCAGAAGCTACCGTTGAAGACTCATTCAAAATGAACAGTTACGAAACAAGATGTAACTGCCCATTGAGAGGAAATCTCTCCTAGAATCACGTCCACTATCAAGTGCAGATAGTGGATGTTGGAGCCAAGATGCCTAGTATAAATAGGGGAGGCCTCCTTCACTAGAACTCTCGGATTTTCTCTAAACAAAGCTTGTTAATTGCGTACTGAAGCTCTGATTCGAGGAATATTCCGATCAGTGGAATTCACTCACCATCAAGTCACGATTGCTCAGCCCAAGCATACCTAAGGCTAAACGATCCCAACCCACCTTCTTCATTTTTACTGTGTATTATCTCTGTTTTAACTTTGTTTGCAGGTTCATTGAATTTCAGACGACTACTCATAAGCAATAATCAACGTCGACTAATCGACTCCCAATTCAGTTGCTTTGGGCCTGACACAACTCGACCCACTTGACGTACCAAGTCGATCGACCACCTACAACAAGGTGTTAATTAATTTTGCTAGACTTTGGTTGAAAGGTCCATGAATATAAGGCCCAAGACAATAAGGAATCATTGTTCAATTTTTGAACCAATCCGATTCATCGAATTGAACCATTTTTTTTTTATTTTGAAGATAATATCTATTAATTCAGAACCAGATTTTTTTTTTTAAAGCTTTCACCATTGGTAGGATTCAAGCCACTAAGCTCGTCCATTTACCAGTTGAGTTACGCCCCTATTGGCTCATCAAATTAAACTTATTATAGGTGTAGAAATTAATCAAATATTTGTTTTTTCTTTTTTACTTTCTGGGCAAAATTCAATCTAACATTACAGCAATAATTATTAAAAAAAAATTATTGTTGGCTTTTTGCAAACCGTTCAATCTATGAAGGGCCCCGAAGAGCTGTGATTGTCTGTACATCGTACGTATAGCACGCAATTTCCGGAGGCTAGTAAGTCGTACCATTACATCTTCTCAGGCACATTATTAGTGTTATAGTTTCACTAATAATTCCATTAATGTTTTTAATTTAATTTATTAAAAAAAAAAAAAAAAAAAAGGTATACAGATTCCAGAGCTTGATACCTAGGACTAAGATTCTAGGAACAAGAAAATCCGGTGACTGTTTTGGGTTGACTCTTCCTAATTTGATTATCACATCTTCTTTCTCACTCTCAACATTCAACAATCTTTTAATTTACTTTCAAGTAAATAACACTAGATGTTGACATGGTTGACTGACAGTCCAGCCTTGCAGATTCCTTCAAAAAAGACTTGGCGTGATTGAATCCATGGATGGTATTGTAAACAAAAGCAATCCACATTGTCCGATGCATGTATGTGAAATTGAAAAACCGATGAAATTCGTCAACAATGGAAAAAGTGACATTGAACATCGTACCAAGGTAAAAAAATTTCACTACTGTTCTTCGTGGGGACAACTCTAAAAATAATCTAAATCTCGAGATGGTAAAAAAAAAAAAAAAAAAAAAAAACTCATCAACAACTCCATGTGACTATACAATCCATGAATTGATTTATCCAAATTAAGGGAAAAAAGGAACTAGAAACACAGCAATGCCCATTAAAAAAGAATTAACAATAATGAAACCCCATCTAAGAGTGCACAGGACCTGGACTCACCAGCGCAAGATTTGGCGGGATGGTCGGCGGCGATGCCCCCGTTGTAATTCCTGGAGGCGGCGGACTTGGGCTAGCAGTATTATCTGGAGGCGGCGGAGAACTTGGATTAGCAGTATCTGGTGGAGGCGGAGGGGATACACTGGCGTCTGGTGGAGGTGGAGTAGTTGGGGTTGGTGGGCTAGGGTCAGGACTAGGATTCGGATTCGGGTTTGGTGGAGTGGGTGGGGTGGAACCCGTTTGAGGACTCGGTACCGGGTTAGGTTGGGTAGAGGTGGAGGAGGAGGAGGAGCCGGGGGAAGGGTTGGGGAAGAGAGTGGGAGGAGAATAGCAAGAGTCGCCGGAGGAGCATTTATTAGATTTTTGGGTGGCGTGCCGTAGGAGCCCGAATCCCAAGACAAGACCCAGAACCACAAGAACTGTAACTATGAAAATGAAGATCTTTGTTGCTTTCCCCACATAACACATTTTTGTTTCTCTCTCTCTCTCTCTCTCTCTCTCTCAGGATTTTGTACCAGGAAATGAAAATAAACTCTGAATCTAAACTGTGTTTGTTTTCTGTACTGTTTTGTTTTAGTCCTCAAACAGGTTTGGATGCTCTACTAATTTTGGTCGGTTTTCGTCTTTTTTTCATGGTGTGTTTTTTTTTTGTGAAGCAGATCGAGAGTGATTATTGTGGTGTACTAGTGTGTTTGGGAAAAAGTTAAGTGAGGCACGTGAAGACCAATTAGATCGAAAGAGAGATAGAACCAAACCACTGTACTGTGTAGTTCGATTACTTAAATGCACCCAAAAAAAAAAAAAAAGTTTACCGTTTTGTTGCAGATGTTTCTTCAACTAGCACTGTAATTTAGTATTGGATTTTTTTTGAAAATATTGCAATGGAGTAGAGTGGAAGTGATAAAGTGGTGGTTAATATGTATAATTAAAGGAGGATTAGATTAAATTTTACGTAACTTAAACAGGGGATTAAAGCGAAGGGTTTGATTTAAAGAGGATATATTGAGAGTCGAGCCTGACAAGTGATAAGCATGTTTGCCCTGTCATTATGTTAACCCTCGGGATGGAGCTCTGCTGCCTTTGGCCTTTGCTTTGCTCTCTTTTACTGTCTTACATTACATATTTACATTACAAATTACCCTCTTAATCTTTCTTTATTTACAATAATTACACTTTGGTTTTTTCTTTTCGATTTATATCCATATTGTTGTGGTAAAAACTCGAATGCAGCTAGATGCATCATCATGTATCCCCGTTTTGATTTTGTTATGGTGGTAAATAAGGTGCAAAAACTAAAATGCAGCGGAATGTATATGTATCTTTCACTGCGATTGTCACGTGACAAGATCATAACGGAAGATGTATCGTGGCATTTTGTTTGTTTGTAACACCCTTAAAATTGCTATTTCATTATATATAAAAAGAAATTGTTTATATATTTATGATATACTCATTTAGTTGAAATATATAATTTGAAAATATTGAAGAAGTGTATATAATTTTGATAAAAGGCTTATTGAATTTAAAATAATCACTCCTTGAAAAATGTCTGTATATCAACAGATGCAGAACAAGAAAATCAACAATAGTTGTTTTCATGTAAAAGAAAATCAGCAATAAGTGGGAGTTTGGGGGGTCAAAATAGAAACATAATTAAACAAGTTGTATATTGGGCTCTTAGGGCTTGGCCCTAGTTATAGTTGGATAATGATACTGGGCCCTAGCAACTTCGTAGACACGATAACCGTAGATTTTATTTGGATAATAGAGAAACTGAGAAAGTGACGATATTTGTATTCTTCATATTCTCACGCAACATCATATTAATCTTTTTAATTAACAAATTTTATAATTAAGAATTCCATTAAGTAAATCAAATATACTACAGTTTTTTATTGTTTTGATACTCAAATCACAACTTTTTATTTTTATTTTTTTTCTTTAAAATAATCTATTTTATATGATTTTCTTCTTTTCCATTTGCATGCCCCATATATATATAGAGAGAGAGAGAACTGATCAGAATGAAAGAAAGGTGAAAGATATTAAAATTTCAATAGAGAAGTAACAAAGAGAGACAATGACTTGTGAATAAGTACTTGAAAAATATAACGACCACAGATATATTTATATATTTTCTGATTTCCAATTCATTTGTTTTTTTTCAAACGATGAGAATCAGCTCTAACCACAAGTCTGCTCCTTCACTGCTTGCTGCTACACATGTTCATTCTTTCCACTTATATAACCTGATGAATAATAGCTCCATCAAAGCTTCCAAAAAGCAGCAAAGCCATGGTCTCCATGACAAGCACTTTGTGTTCAATGCCGGGTTATCGGGGAGCGAAAATTAAGGTTCATGAAGGGCTTTTTCTCTGTGGAATGCCATTAGTGTACGGAGTTGAAACTAGTCTAAACAGAGGAAAGCAAGTAGAAGGCTTTGTTTTTAAACATGCTTCTTCTACATTTTCAGGCAAGATAGTGAAAACGCCTCGAGCAGTAGCTTCTTATCAAATATCCACCGCAAAAGTGAAGGTACATAAAACACATTATCTTCATTTCCAGAGAAACTTCCATGGCACGGTAGTCACACAAGTTTTTAAATTTCATTTTTTTTTTTTTTTTTTTTTTTTTTTCACATGGCATATTTCGATAAGTTAGACTTACACACAACTTGTCCTACTATTTTAGATTTTTCTTTGATATCTCACTGTGCGGTTCTTATTATTGCTGAGACAAACTCACCGAGAAATGCCAAATACATTTTGATAGCCCATTAACTTTTATCACTTTATGACTAATGACTACCATAATGACCACGCATGTATCATCTATAAACTATTCCTAAAAGCATTCCACACTTTTGTCAATGTTATTATCATGACCAAAAATAATTAACTCTTAATTTTTTATTTATTTTTTTATATACCGCAACGGATATGACGATTCGAACCTGAGACATTATCAGACTGAATGAATATCAATATTTTAATCTTAAATTTTCAAATTAAAGTAAGATTTTTTTTTTATATATCATTTACAGTGACAGCGACTCGAACCTAAGACATTATTAAACTGGATAATTATTTGAATTTGACTATGAACATCATACCCAAAATATCTATGCATTATTATTGGTACACGAATCGGTTGCAGGGAAAGAAAATGACCCTTTTATGGCCAGTAGGCCCAGTATGTGTGTTCTACATCCTTCCCATACCTTCACAATCTTTTGTCTTATCTGACAACTCACCATACCTCTATCCTTCACCCCTCACTTTCAAGGGCATTTTGGTCATTACAAGTATGGTTCGCGTTTTAGATGTGCCGCTTATTAATTTAATACTTTGTTTTGTATCTTTATTAAGAAATCTATCACAGCCGCACATCAAGAGGTGCACTCTTTTTATGCAAAAAAAAAAAAGGATAATGCTTCGTACCTCTATAAAGTAAAAGAGTGTTAGGTTGGATCGGTACACAAGGAACTTCAAACTTCTCAGAGATCAAATTCTGGAATCATCTTCTTCTTGTTCATCAAAATGCAGGCTCCAACTTCATCTGCTGTCACTTATGATGAAAAAATGTTAGCAAACTATGTGCCAATCTATGTCATGCTCCCAGTAAGTCCAAAAGTATTAGCATTTCATTATGTATTATCACTGCTAAGATCAATTTACATGCTAATTTTTCTGCTTTTCTTTTGTGTTCAAACACCAGTTGGGTGTTATTACAGTTGATAATGTTTTTGAAGACAAAGAGGTGATGGAGAAGCAGCTCAAGGAGCTGAAAGCTGCAGGTGTTGATGGGGTGATGATGGATGTCTGGTGGGGGATCATAGAATCAAAGGGACCTAAGGAGTATGATTGGAGTGCTTATAGGAGCTTGTTTGAAGTCATACAACAATGTGGATTGAAATTACAAGCTATAATGTCATTCCACCAATGTGGTGGAAATGTAGGAGATGTTGTTACCATCCCAATTCCAAAATGGGTTCGCGAGGTCGGTGAAACAAACCCTGATATATTTTACACTAATCGAACAGGTAACAGAAACAATGAATATCTCACCATTGGTGTTGATCACCAGCCTCTCTTCGATGGACGAACTGCTGTTGAGGTATGTTGATCATCAATTATGGCTATTGGTAAATTTAACTATTTCAGAGTGTTTTCTTAATATGGATTTGTTTATTTATTGGATTGTTGTTTTTATCTAGATTTATAGTGACTACATGAAGAGTTTCAGGGAGACGATGTCTGATTTTCTAGAGAGTGGACTGATAATAGACATAGAAGTAGGGCTTGGTCCTGCAGGTGAGCTCAGGTACCCCTCTTATCCAGAAACTCAAGGGTGGGTTTTCCCGGGGATCGGTGAATTTCAGGTGAGGTTTTGGTTGGCTTTACTGATAAATGAACAGTAAAATCTTATTGCAAGCTTAACTTTTGTTTTCTAACACAAGTTTAATAAAAAAATCTGCAGTGCTATGACATATATCTACAAGCAGAATTCAAAGCAGCAGCATCACGCGCAGGCCACCCCGAATGGGAATTGCCAGACAATGCAGGAGTATATAATGACAAACCAGAATCAACAGAGTTCTTTGGGTCTAATGGAACATACCTTACTGAGAAAGGGAAGTTCTTCTTGACTTGGTATTCAAACAGGTTGCTGCAACATGGCGATGAGATACTAGATGAAGCCAACAAAGCTTTCTTGGGCTGCAAAGTCAAGTTAGCAGCCAAAGTATATATATATATATATATATAACAAACCTAACAACTATTTTAGCTTACCAACATTAGTTTATATTGATCTAATAAATTTTCATTGCCAAAACAGGTATCGGGAATCCATTGGTGGTATGAAGCTGATAATCATGCAGCGGAACTTACTGCAGGATATTACAACTTGAATGATAGAGATGGGTACCGACCTATTGCAAGGATGCTATCAAGGCATCATGGCATTTTGAATTTTACCTGTCTTGAGATGAGGGACTCGGAACAGAGTGCTGATGCTAAAAGTGGACCTCAAGAACTTGTTCAGCAGGTAAAATGCCGAAGCATCCCTCTTAACCTGGTATCTGAATTAAATGCATCGAGTTGGATTGCCATCTATGCTTGCCAGTGACTATACAGACTTCAATCAAATCCTTTACACAATTCACATGCATCTACAGGTTTTGAGTGGAGGCTGGAGAGAAAATATTGAAGTTGCAGGTGAGAATGCACTTTCGAGATATGATAGTACAGCTTATAATCAAATCCTTTTGAATGCTCGGCCTAATGGCATCAACAAAAATGGCCCACCGAAACTGAGGATGTATGGGGTGACATACCTTCGTTTATCGGATGACCTTTTAGAAGAAAAGAATTTCAAGATATTTAAGACATTTGTGAAGAAAATGCATGCAGATCAAGTAAGCAGCCTGAACATATAAATATTTTAGTGCCTAAAACAAAGAAGCCTTTCATTTTGATGTTACAATTTCTTTTTCCTCTCTCAGAATTATTGTCCAGAGCCCCCAAAAATATAATCATGAACTAGGTCCACTGGAACCGTCAAAGCCAAAGATTCCAATTCATGAACTCGAGGAAGCTACCAAGAAGGAGGAGCCGTTCACCTGGAATAAAGAAACCGATATGAGCGTTGATGGTGTAGTTCTTGGTTTTATAGGCAGGATCTTGTCTATTTTCAAGTGAACCATATGAGTGTGCTGTGTGCCCTTATGTTCTGGGTTTGAAGGGCTAGTTAATGGCCTTACATGGCCATGTAAGAACTATATCAGATATCAACTTTATGAATAAAAGCTGCTTTTATATGTATTTCTGATCTGTGACTTGGATGAACAATTACATTCTGGTAAGATCTTTACCTACCAATAATCACCACAAGAACAAGATCCATCACTGAAAAGGTGGAACCTATGGAAATCCCGCATGATAATATCTCGACGTGTGAGCTTAGAAATGAATTTTGTTACATTGTGGCAATCCCCGCATACACGAAGGTTTTTTGTGATCCTGATGGTGGTTCCTGGACTTGTGTTGATAAGAGCAAAAGCAATGGCCAACCTCTCACTGTGATCCCAAAGCAATTTCTCCTTTACTTCTTCTTCCACATCATAATATACAGAACTTGTATCCGGTTTGTATCCAGCCTCCTTGAGTCGTCGTTTCAAATCATCTAACTTGGCATATATATCATCTGTCTGTTCATGTGTCCTGTCTCCAACTAAGAACCGATGAACCACGTTATCCAACTCAGTAAAGCTGCAGCCGGGTGGTTTCTTAAAGCCCTTCCTCCTCACCATCGCCCTCACTCTTTCAACATCATCCCATCTCTTCTCAGCAGCATAGATATTCGAAAGGCAAATGTAACTACCCACCGCTTTTGGGTTCATATCAAAAACTTTCTGGGATGAAATCTCTGCTAGCTCAACATTGTGGTGTAGCCGGCAAGCAGAAAGTAGTGCAGCCCATATATCACTGGTAGGATTAACTTCCATAGTCTTGATAAGTTCGTATGCTTCATCTAACTGCCCTGCTCGGCCAAGAAGATCCACCAAACATGAATAGTGAGCTAATCCAGGCTTAATGTTGTAATCCTTTGCCATTCTGTCGAAAATTTCTTTACCCTCAATGACTAATCCTGCATGGCTACAAGCTGACAAAACTGAAGTAACAACACCCTCATCTGGAGTGATGTCACTTGATACCATTTCATGAAAAAGGGAGACAGCTTCTCTTCCCTTCCCATGAATCCCATATCCAGAAACCATTGCACTCCAAGAAACCAAATTTTTATTAGGCATCTCATCGAAAACATTACGCGAACAAGCCAAACTTCCACATTTTGAATACATGTCTATAAGAGAAGTTCCCACGATGTTATTCTCATTAAACCCTTTCTTGACGATATGTGAGTGAACAGCCATGCCGAATTGCAAGGCTGTGATTTGACCACAAGCTACAAGTACAGCTACAACTGTTACTTCATCAGGTCTCCCTCCTTCCAGAACCATACGACAGAACAGTCTCAAGCTTTCAACAGCATCTTCATTCCGTGCATAACCAGCAATCATAGAATTCCATGACACCGTATCTTTCAATTGCACCCTCTCAAATAATCTTCTTGCATCAACCGTAGAATTACAATCACAATACATTTGAATTAGAGAGTTATTCAAAAATTTATTATATATTCTAGAACTATTTCGAACAACATAACCATGTATCTCTCTCCCCTGGTTCACTGCTTGTATGCAACCACAAGCAGAGAGCAGACTGAGCAGAGTCCTGCCATCCACATTAAATCCAGCCTTTCTCATCAAATCAAAAACAACAAAAGCCTCCTTTGCCTTGCCCTGCTTCGTATAACCCGAAATCATTGTATTCCAAGAAACTAAATCTCTCTCAAGCATTCTATCAAACACTATCCTTGCTAATGCTAAATCGTCAAAATTTAAATACATTGCAATAAGAGAATTGCCTACATAGATATCTGACTCGAACCCACTAACCACAACTTCGCAATGCACTCTCCTCCCAATCTCCACAAGCAACAAATCACCACAAGCCTTGAGAACAAAAGGGTATGTGAAATTATCAGTCTTTTGTCCGAAACTCAACATTTCGCGATACAAAGCAAGCGATCTCATACCAAGCCCATTGCAAGCATAACCCCTGATCATGAAATTCCACAAGAAGGAACTTTTCAACACGACCCCATCAAACAGCACCTGCGCTTGTGTCATTCGACCGCAGCTCGCGTAGAATGCGGCGATTTTGGTGCTTAAATAAGTGTTGTCTTCAAGAGTGCCGGAAAAGATGATGTGGGCGTGCAGCTGCTGACCTTGTTTGAAGGATTTGGTGTTGGTGAGTGACTGCAACGTAGCTCCGCATTGGAGAGAAGTGAGTGGGTGTGTGAAACCATGTTGTCTGAAGCGAATTGTGGCGCATGGTGATGTCTTGAAAAGAGCTCTGTTTTGAGGTCTGAGGAGTTTGCCTGAGAGGGACATGAATTGAACAAGAGTTTTCTCGTACTGGGTTCCACAAAGATGTGAAGATTGAAGAGGACTCCAATTGGTTTTGTAATAATATAATGTAATTACTTATCAGTTATCACCGCCCAATTTCATATCAATATTTTGTTTCTATAAATTCTAATGGTTTAAAATCAAGATTAAATAAAATTTTAAAATTGAAGAAAGTCATGTAAATATGCAAACATTTTTTTTATTTTTATTACACAACAATTATCGGGACCGATGAGATTGGGCACTACAAGCTCAACCCAGACTACAACTCCCACAAGAGAGGAGAGAGCACCCACATATGGTGGGACAGCACCCACACTAGTGGTGGGAAAATTTGCATATATTCATACATACACCGGGCCTTAAACCTTGGTGGTATGAGTAAATATGTAAACATTCTATATTAAATAAATGTGATAAATTAAATAAACTAGATTGAATTGAAACTATCATTATACATTTTCATATTATAAGTTACATTAATATTTTCATACCTTACTACTTTTTAATGAAATTGTTATAAATTAGTTATTTTTATATTCAAATATTCTATATATTTTCATAATTGCTTATGATAATTATTATTATTATTTTTAGTTAATTAGCGTGTGGTATCACTTATCAAACGATTTAAGCTTTTAAATGACGTAAATGATATTTACTATTTTATCGATTTCAAAATGAATAAAATCATATGTTCATTTCTTTCTGAAATGAATTATTTTGATTTTAGTACATTTTCCCATCTGTAACATGTTTTCAACTTGAAAGGAATAATATTTACAAATTTCACTGCATTTTAATGAAATCATGATTAATTAATTATTTCTATGTTCGTAATATTCTATGATGTTTTATAATGGTTTTTTTCTTACTTGATGTTTGAATATTCTTTATATTTTCAATTGTTCATAACAGTTTAAAACACTTTTCTTAATTAATTTTGTCACCACGTATTTTAAAGTATTTTAAGCTTTAAATTATATAAATGAAATCTACTATTATGTCCTTATTCATATGTTTCACTAAAATAGATACGCTCTTTTAAGAATAAAAAAGAAAAATTAATCAAACAAATGGAGATGCGGGGTATCGATCCCCGTACCTCTCGCATGCTAAGCGAGCGCTCTACCATCTGAGCTACATCCCCTTGTTGGTCAATAGTTTACTGAATAATTTATTTGTATCTATTGTAAATATTCAACCACAAAGAGGATAAACATCCACTAAGATCCACATGAAATGGGAGCTGTGTCCAAGAATTATCAGGTTGGTTTAGTTGAAGATTTGGAAGGAAAAGATTTTGAGGGATGCAACTATTCTTAACAGAATTGGCAAAATGGGTACGGTTCAATAAACCTAGACCGCACCCCCATGATGCGGTCCAGGTTTATTGGATGGCTTGACAACATTATCAAAAACCTGCATTTAACCAAAAATTTGAAACCTGAATTAATTGTGGGTTCAAACTCAAGTACATTCTAGACCTGTATCATTTTAGGTTAACAAAATTGTAAACCCGTTGTTGCCTCTGTGTCATCCTTAAAAAATGAAAAACAGAACATTAATCTTCCCAAGCACACACTTGCCTCTGTTCCTTTGATCTTCTCGCACTCTCATCGTCTCTACCCTCTCACCGTTGAGGCATCACATCTTTCGCCACCACTCGCTCACAGATCCAACTATTGAACCCCATATCCAAAGTAAGTTTCATTGTATCATAAAATGTATCATGGTTCATCAGCTTTTGTAGAAATTAAGTGCTTTCTATTTGTTGGGTTTAATTTGCCAGTAGTTGGAATGAACTTGGAAGTCCATAAAACAAGTCCTAATTTTATCATCATCACGTAGAACAATGTCAAGGAACTGTAGCTAAATTTCCAAATGTTTCCATTCAACAAAGTTGTATCATGTATGACATTTTCTCTTCTGTGTTTATCTTATTTGATGTAATAATTTTCTCTGATATATATTGGTTTTTGTTGTAGAACAATTGTTAATAATATATAATTGTTGTTCTTCAAATCACTCCAGGTGTAGATTGCAGAAAATGGAAGCATGAGTGCATGACCTTGACCTAATTAACCTGTCAAGTGTCATGCATGCTAAAAATAAGACAATCCCCGTAAACATTTCAATGTCTTTAGATTTTTTTTCTTTCTGTTCCAGGTGGGCCTAAATTAAACTTTAATTTTACAGGTGCCCAAATGCAGTCAAAATAATACAGCCTTTCTTCTTTCAGTTTCAGACCCAAATTAGAATGTACGTGTTAATTCAAGGAGGGTTAATTTATTTTGATTAAAATGATGATAATCAGAAATTACTAGTCAAAAGAAATAAAATGTCAAGACTATTTATAGTACAATAGAATCAAAATTTGCTTACAGAATTTTATTGAAAAAAATGTTATATTCATGTCATATTAGATCTATATAAAAAAGTATAAATGAGTTGAAAAAAAAATCATAACATAATACAAAGAATACAAAATGCTGAGAAAACCTAATTATTTTAAGCCATTCAGATATTAGGGACACTGATCAATTTATATATTTAATGACTTTCCTTCATTAAAACTTGGACTAATTACACAAACGTCCCTTGAGCTTAGGTCTAATTACAGTTAGATGGACTTTTTACTCAAAATTACACAAACCGCCTACCATAAGTTGACTTCCGTTAAACTTAACCATTGACCAAACTTTTAGGGTTAAATGACTTGAATGCCCTCCATTTGTATTATTTTATTACCTAAAATAAATAATTAAACAAATATTATAATCTAATATATAATAAATTTTTAAAATTTTATTAAAAATGATGAGGATAATGTTGTTTTTATATATATATATATATATATTTATCACTCATTTTTCATAAAAATTCTTTATTGACCTTTTTTTTTTAATGGGTGATGAATCTCGAAAAAAAAAAAAAAAAAAAAAAAAAAAAAAAAAAGCTCAACTGTGAATAATTTTTTTTCTTTTGTTGAAAATGAGTGTTGAACCTAGAAAAAATAATTTAAAAGAAAGGCTCGGATGATGATGATTTTCTCTTTAGTTGAAAATGGATAGTGATAGATGTCGACAAAAGAGAAAAGTTCGCCATTTTTTTTTTCTCCTTTGAAGTATGGGTGACAAATATCGATAAAAAAAATAACAACATTATCCTCATTTTTTTTATTAAATCTTTTAATTTTTATTATATATTAGACAATATTTGTTTAATTATTTATTTTAATACAAATTGGAGCATTCAATTTATTTAACGCTAAAAGTTTGGTCAATAGTTAAGTTTAACAGAAGTCAACTTATGGTAGGAGAGGTTTATGTAATTTCGAGTACAAGGTTCATCTAGCTGTAATTAGACCTAAAATCAGGGGATGTTTGTGCAATTAGTCCTTAAAACTTTAGTACAAAAAGAACAGAAAAAAAAAAAAAATTGATGATGGGCTAGGGCCTAAATATAGTATTTTTCTCTAATTAATTAAGTACTTTTTTTATATATTTTTTTTGTCTTTGATTACATTTTTTTTTTTTTTTTTTTTTGTCTAATTTAAAAATAGGAGATATATAACAAAAAAAAAATTTGTCAATTGAAAAAAAAAACTGGGCCGAGAAGGAGATACTATGTGTGTCCCACATTGTTCTCCTCACGTCTCCGTTGCGCTTTATCTCTCTCTCCTCTCCCGGAGAACAAGAAACCTTTGAAAAAACAATAACCAAAAATCCCAACAGAAAGATTTTTCGACAAGATTGAAGTTTCTTCTTCTACTTGTTGTTGTCGTCATCATTTTCCTGCACTTTTGATGTTATTATTATCATTATTATTTTTTACGTTGTTTGTCTTCGGTTTCTTGACATGATATTGCATTAACGTCGTACAAATTTATATTATTGTCTCGTACCATACGAGAACATTTTAATATAATCATCGTAGGTTTTTTAGACATTGTTGTTGGTAATTATTATTGTTGAAGTTGATTATATACACGAAAAAGTTTCTGGGATTTGTTTGGTATCTTGTTTCTGAGAATTAAGGAGGAGACGGGTTTGTAATCTCCGTCTATGGAAATAGAGAAAATGTATGCGAATGTGGAGGTCATAAAATAAGCTATGGAAATGAGAAGAGGCAATTATGCTGCAATTTTTGTGATTCTGCTATGTGCATTGGCCACAGCAAGTATAGAATGCAGGAACCGTGTAGCTCAATCTTTTCTCAACGATGGCCGCGGTGCCTTGAAATCTCCAGAGATAGACCAAGAACTGGTACATCAATTCTTTGTCTCCTCTCTTCCACATGAATTTGCTTTTGATTCTAGGCAAGCATTTTTAATCTGTTGATATGTAATTTGTAGAATTGCAATTATATTAGAGCAAATTTTTGAATGTTATATTGTGGAATTGTGTTACCACAATTTGATGGGGCATGTTAATGACAGGCAGAGCAGTCATGGATGCATTGCAGGAAAGAATTGGTGAAGAAGACAGATGGTTTTTCGGGTTTCGAACTGTATAGCCCTCGGGAAGGAACCGCGGATTTGAAACCAACATTGTTGATAAGAAGAAAAATACACAAAGCCATCAATGTTCTGCCTACACAAGTGAAGCAATCGCTTTTGGATTGCTTAAGAAAAGAAAGTATTGGCCTTGATGTTTCCGCGAAAGAGGCTGGATTGAAGCATTGGTTTTTCAAGTCTGTTGAGTTGCTTTTCGGTTGGCCAAGTGCACCAAGAAGGTATTTGGCTGGTATGCATCATCAGCAAACAGAACCAACCTCTGATTGGCATCCATCTCCATTACGATCTCAAATTCATGCCCGTAAACCCCTCTCAGTTCAATCTCCAACCCCTGCACCAGCATCACTAATTGATGGTGAATCACCAGCAAGCTCTCAGTCCCCAAATTCTACGTCTTCGCCTAGTCCACAGCATGAAGATTATAAAAAACCTTCATTTAGTCCGCTTACAGCGGAGAGACCTTCTTCACCTAGTCCACTACCTGAAGATGATTATGATTTGTTCGGTCCAGCGCTATCTTTCCCAGATGATCCTTTTTGGGGTATTCCACCGTATCCAGCTGACAACGATTCTCCTCCAACCGGAAAAAAATCAGAAAAGAAGAGTGATGATAATAAGATGATTATTGCTGTTAGTGTAACTGCTGGATTATCATTTCTTCTTTCTGCATCACTATTCTTGATCTTCTGTCTTTTAAGGAGACATAAGAACAAAGTTGGCCCCGGAAATGGAAAAAGAGACGACAGGCCTCTCCTTAACTTGAGTGATATATCCAACGGTATGCATTTTTCGATTATGTTTTGCAATTGATCAGATATGATTATTAAAATCTTTTTGACCATAACCTTCAGGTTCCTCACCTCAGTCTGTGAATGTGGTAGATTCTACTAACATGGAAGTTCGTAGTAGCAGCGCCAGCACAACAAATCCTTCAATGTCTAAAAAATTTTCAATGAAGAACGGGAATAATGAAGCATCATCATCATCATCAGAAGCTGCTTCTGCTGCACCAGTTTCTCTTGTTAAACCGCCTCCAGGAAAATCTGCTCCTCCACCTCCACCACCACCACCTCCTGGACCACCACTTCCTCCTCCTACTAAAGAATCCTCTCTCCCTTCACCTGCTCCACCACTAAAACCACCAGCTCCTGTTCCAAATCCACCTCCACCTCTTATGCCAAATCGTAGGAGACCAAGCGAGGGAATCGAAATTGACGGTGATCCTGGAAATACAAAAGCCAAGTTAAAACCTTTCTTTTGGGATAAGGTTTCTGCCAACCCGGATCATAAAATGGTCTGGCATGGGATCAATGACGGTTCATTCCAGTAAGACTAATTATCTACCTTGAAAATTGCTTTGTTTTTTTTCTCAATCTTTTCTTCAAATGACAAATTATGTTGTGTTCTCTTACAGGTTCAATGAGCAGATGATCGAGTCTTTATTTGGTTTAGCCCCTGTGAATAAAAACAAAAAGGAAAGTAGTAAAGAGGCATCAGCTATAGATACTTCATCACAGTATGTTCATATTATTGACAATAGGAAAGCGCAAAATATATCCATTGTTCTTCGAGCATTGAATTTGACACAAGAAGAAATCATTGATGCCCTTCAAGAAGGTCTCTCTCTCTCTCTCTCTCTCTCTCTCTATTTACATTCTATTGTGTAATCTGCGTTGACAATTTCGAATGATGCTTAGGGTGTTCGTATCAGAGAGCTATCAGTAGCTTATGCGTTGTTTATTTGAATCAGGTAATGAGCTACCGCCAGAGCTCCTCCAAACATTGATGAAGATGGCACCAACAGCAGATGAAGAACTAAGGCTTAGATTGTACACAGGAGAAATTTCTCAACTTGGCCCTGCAGAGCAGTTCCTCAAAGCCTTGGTCGAGATCCCGTTTGTCTATAAGCGAGTAGAGACACTGAACTTCATGAGTTCTATTCAGGAGGAAGTCTCTACTACTAAAGAGTCATTTAAAAGTCTTGAGGTCAGATACACTGTCAAATTGAAGAATAATGTCCAGAAATTTGTGTTAATCTAATAAGTTTCCATCTCAAATGGCAGGTAGCTAGCATCAAACTGAGAAACAGCAGACTATTCCTGAAACTCTTAGAAGCAGTACTCAAAACGGGTAATCGAATGAATGTTGGTACCTACCGTGGTGGTGCACAGGCGTTTAAGCTTGACACACTCCTGAAACTATCTGATGTGAAAGGAACTGATGGCAAGACCACACTCTTGCATTTCGTCGTTCAGGAGATCATCCGATCTGAAGGCATAAGAGCAGCTCGTGCAGCCAGACAAAACCAGAGTGTGTCCAGCGTGAGGTCTGATGATTTAGGTGATGACTCCAGCCCTGAATCATCAGAACACTATCGTAGCCTTGGCCTCCAGGCGGTTTCAGGAGTGAGCGATGAACTTCAAGACGTGAAAAAGGCGGCAGTGTTGGATGCTGATATACTAACAGCGACAGTGTCGAAACTTAATCAGTCACTGACCAAAACTAAAGACTTACTCAACAAAGAGATCAAGAGTATGGAGAAAGAGTGTGAATTTGGCCGCAGACTGGCTAGTTTCGTGGAGCGAGCGGAAGCTGACATTACATTCCTGTTAGAGGAGGAAAAAAGGGTAATGGCCCTGGTAAAGAGCACGGCAGACTACTTCCACGGCAAAGCAGGCATGGACGAAGGCTTACGTTTATTTGCAATTGTACGCGATTTCTTGCTTATGTTAGACAAAGTATGTAAAGAGGTTAAAGACATGGCAATGAAGGCACACAAGGCGCCAAGGAAAGAGGTTCCGTCACCTTCATCAGAAAGTCAGCTGGCTTCTCCGGATATTCGTCAGAAACTATTTCCGGCAATTGCAGATAAGCGGATGGATTATTCAAGTTCAGATGATGAAAGCTAGAAACCATCTTCTTTGGCTGGTTGTCATTCTAATTAGGTAGGCATATGGTTGGTTTTTCTATTTTCTTTTGCTCTTGCTTTGATTTATTTTTATTTTTTTTTGTCTTTGAAGGAAGATGTTTTTTTTTTTTTTTCCTCATATGACAGGCACTATCGAGTGTACTTTGTACAGAAACTGCAAGGGAAAATGGCTTCGTCTATTCTAGTTGATTCATGAAATTTACTTTTACATATTAAATTAACTCTTTTTTAATTCATTTTTCTCATTTTTAGCTATGTAAACCATGTCACTGTTATCTAGATAAAATTGGACTACGTACAGGACTCAAATCAGCTGTCCAAAAATGATGTTCTAATTTGAGTATAACCAACCAAATTATAACATATGTCTACATTTAATTTTTTTTTTTTTTTAACTTCTTTCATAAATATAGACACATGTCCCAATTTAATTGGTTAGACACAATTTGAGACATCATTTTTGGACCGCTGATTTAAGTCCCTACATAAAATCCATCGTTTACGTTTATCTAAAAAATAAAAAAATAAAAAAAAAACCATCTTCTATGCACATTGAGCCTATAAACATTTTCTTTTATATAAAAGATAAATTCTTGAATTAATTTATTTATAAAAAAAAATGCTTCCTACAAAAGTAACTAAAAAAAACCTGAAAAAATTGAGGTTATTCAATTGTAAATATCTCAAATCTAAACTTTGAGGTCGTGGATTTAACTATTGACATGTATAATCTCAGTGGATACAACCTTCTATGCACCCAATCCGTCAAAGATTTTCTCTTATGGAAGTCTATGCTACCAGTTTAAGGATCTGTTACTTAAAATAAAAAATAAAAAAAAATCCAATAGTTTACGCCACGTCACGACAGTCTCCGGTCAAAAGACTCAAAACCCTACAAAAAGGTCTATATATTTGTACTCACTATAGAAATCTAGAAATTACACTTTCTCTCTCTTAGAAAGAATGGCTCGAAAACGGTCCACTGAAAACCCACCTCCTACTTTATCCTCAGAAAATAACGATGTACAAGGAAGAGAGGAAGAGCAAGAATCACCGGCGAAAAACCCCATTGTAGTTCACGAGCACCACTCGTCGTCCGACTCAGAAGCTGACTCGGGCAACACAATTCCATCTCCTAATGTGTCCGATTTCCAAATCAAACCCATCATCGACAAGAGCTCCGATACGCCGACTAATAAACCCACCGCCGGCTCCAAACGGCCGGCTCCGACTGCTGCGGTCGAGTCAGTGAAGAAGAAGGAGAGGACCGATGAAGAACGAGCTCTTACTATAGTTCTGGGACTGCCTAGACAACAGAATGTGAGCGGGAAAAAACCGGCTTCGAAAAACCAAGCGAATCGTAGGGTGAAAAGGGAAGTGATTGTGAATCGTCAAGGACCGGATAAATCGTTGGAATTGGATAAGGGAAAGAAAACGACGGATGGGAAATCGAAGAAATTGCTTGAGAAGATGTTGGAGACGTATATAAAGAAGACTGATTTGGTTAAGGAACAGACTAGATTGATTTTGGAGGAATTGAAATCGGAGAAGACATAATAAGCTCGAAATCGCTCTCTTTTGAGACTCTGTTTTTGGGTTTTTTGATGATTTAGAGTCTTGTAAGAGAGAAAATTCTGATGTTTGTTTTTTTGCTCAGGTGGGTTTTTTGAAAATTTGTGTATGGTCATCTTGTGTTGTCACTTTTGTGTTACTATTATCTGGAAATGTATATGATCAAAGACATGAATGGTTTTCATCATTATCTATTGAGATGCATTGGAAGATAATTGTAGCTCTCTAAACTTGTTCTGTGCTGTGATTTGTACAAATGTAAGAAGAAAAAGTTATCTTCAAACTTAAATATTGAAATGCTGAAGCTTACCTGCCAATGCACTGTTATGCCGCCGTCTATTTTGAATACTTGTGTCTTCACTGTAGCCTCTTCTCAGCTTCCATGTCCTCTGCTTGCTTTCCTGCCTACCGGAAACAATGTGGAAGTTGATCTGAATTGACTTTAACCTAGAAGGTAACTTGAACCAAACAAAGTTGATATCCAGTCATAATAATCAGGACTTAAAAGATGATAAATATATGTTCACACTTGTAACCTTGGTGTGTCACTGCAAAAATGGTCTTCTCATTCTACCTAGAAAATATATATAGAATATGGATTCCATCTACATATATCTGAGGTAGTACAATCAGAAAAGGCTTTCAACTTATGGAAATCCTCAGAAAGCTTTGGACAATCGATTTTAATTCCTGGTTCCAAACATGATTCATTTCGCCACTAACAAACTCTATGATATTGCCATCTACCTCAATTGCACTGCTTCCAGTTTCCTTCTTCATATTTCTGTCTTTAATCAGTTTTCGTATCCGGAGTGCATCATTCCACATTCCCATATCTGCATAGATATTCGACAGAAGCACATATACCCCAGAGTTATCTGCTTTCAGCTCTACAAGCCTTTCTAAAACAAATTCTGCCAGAGCCACATTTCGATGAGTTCGACATGCCAAGAGAAGAGTTCCCCAGAGAGCTGAATTAGGTCTCATTGGCATAGACTCTATTACATTTAGGGCTTGCTCCAATTGTCCTGCCCTGGCAAGGAGATCTACTAAACAATTATAATGTTCAACCTTAGGTTCTACTCTATAGTCTTTCTTCATACGTTCAAAAATGTGAAATCCTTCAGTTACAAGACCGGCATGGCTACATGCTGTTAGAACACCAAGGAAGATCAGATCATCCTTTGTAATTCCTTCCCTCTCCATTTGTGCAAAGCATTCTAAAGCTTCCTCTCCAAAACCATTGATACCAAGTCCAACAATCATCACATTATATGAAACAACAGTCTTTTTTGGCATGCTATAGAAAATCCTACGAGCCTCATCAAGACTCCCGCATTTCATATACATGTCCACTAAAGCGGTTTGAACTAGTATGTCCATTGTGATTCTGGTTCTCTTCATGTACATATGTATCCATCGTCCCTGATCAAGAGCACCCAACTGGGAACAAGCTGATATTGCTCCCATGACAGATACCATGTCAGGTCTCACACCTTGGCAAAGCATCTGTCTGAACAAGTTCAAGGCTTCCTTGGGCTTTCCATGTTGAGCATAGCCATCTATCATAATGCTCCAAGAAATCACATTTTTCTCTGGCATCTCATCAAATAATTGACGAGCAGCCACCACTTTTCCAATCTTTGCATATGCATCAATCATAGAGCTCCAAGAAACCATATCTTTGATTGGCATGTGGTCAAAAAGAAGTCGAGCTTTCGTAACATCACCAACTTTCTGAAAACAAATTGCCAGGGTAAACCCGTGTAAAAATCCAATAAACAACAACCACAAAGAAATTGAAATGAACTATAAAGTAGAAGACATGAGTTTGTTAGTGTTCATTGGTAAGATAATTAAAGTAACAGGTTTCCTACTTAATCATCCTTCCTGGCCACACCTCAGTGCATGTTCCCTACACATGAATTTTTTCTGGGCAGATTCCACCAGACACTTGATTTCGCTTTGAATCATTCCAACAGAATTGTGCATGTTTAGAGGAACTAATAACTTCGAAAATGTGAGTCAAATTGATGTTTGGTGTGAAGTGTACAGGATATCAAGTAAGCCAATGAAATTTCAAATATTGAATTCTGAAAACATATAATCTTCATTTAAGTACTAACGAAAAGCAAAATACTTAATAAAAACATCAAAATAGCATACCTTACCATAACCATCAATCATAATGGACCAGGAAATCACATTCTTCTCAGGCATTTCATCGAACATCTTCTGCGCAGCTCTAATATCCCCACTTTGCACACACAAACCCAACATCATATTCCAAGACACCAAATCTTTAACCTCAGACCCATCAAACATAAATCTAGCAGAAGCCATATCTCCACATTTACTGTACATTCCAATCAAACCATTCACCACAAACACATCACTCCAAAACCCTCTCTTCACCACCTCCCCATGTATCTCTCTCCCCTCAACCAACCCCATTAACACCCCACAAGCCTTCAACACAAATGGGTATGTATAATTGTCAAGCAAGTGACTTTCGCTTCTCATATTGACATAGAAATTCAAAGCCTTCCCTGGGTTTGAGCTTTGAGTGTAGCCTTTGATCATGGTGTTATGCATGAAAGAGTTGGGCTGGTAAATTCTATTGAACACGAGTTCTGCATAGTTCAAATTGGGTGCATTCGGTGATGTTAAAGAGAGAAGTAACTGGCTCAAGATAAAAGGGTCGGTGATGAGGTTAGTGGTGATGAGTTGGGCGTGAATTTGGAGGATTTGTTGGGTTGTTTTAGAAAATTGAAGGAAGGACAGAAGTGGAGTCTTTAGATTGAGCTTAAACGCTGATAGAGTTTTCATGTTGTGTTTGGTTTGCATCAGATGAGATACAGACATACAGTGAAGAGAGTCCAACTGTTGAAGTATTGAACCGTTGAATATTCTGGTGGGAAAAAAATGTTTCAAAGTTGTTGTACCCCAATAAGGATGATCGTAAAATTAAATACTATTTATTGAATATTATGCCACGATGCAAAATCTAATGATAAATTGGTGTAATTTACTCCAATTTTATAAAACCTAGCTTTTTTTTTTAATATTTAAAATCAAATCTTTTTTATAAGATTAGTCTAATCTTCAAGCTTACTAATAACACTAATGTTAGACAATCTAAAAATTTAGTCAAAATTTCAATCCAAATGATATAACAGTATTGTGATTTGTTAGAGATGTAAAAATGGGCTGGGCCAGGCCAGGCCGGGCCTGGTGGGCTCGGCACGGTTGGCCCACCAAGGATGGCGGGCCGTTCCCAGCACAGCTCAGCTGTGGCGCGGGCCAGACCAGGCACGACCCCCATGCCTAGCATGTGCCGGGTCTTGAGTTGAGGCCCGTCGTGTCGGCTCGGCCTGGCACGCAAGGCCAACGTGCTAAGCCCAATGGTGGGCCCGCCAAGCCGACACGCAATGCGGCTGATCGTTGGGCCCGCCTAATTTTTTTTTCTATCGTTAGAGACACTTAAATTTTTATTGTTATTTTTTTTTTGAATTTTTTTACCGTTGCTGGCGTTAGCAAACGGTCAAAAAATTTAAAAATGGCCGAAAATTACAATTTGCTCCCTCATCTCTTCTATTTTATATTTTTACGCACATTTCCAATTTTTCTATAAATACCCCCACCCATTCCAATTTCCATACACTTTCTCTCAATCTCTCATTCTCTCCATTACTCTCTCTAATCTCTATTCTCTACACCATTTCATATTTTCATAATTTCATTCTCTCTCTCTCTCTCTCTCTCTCTCTCTCTCTCTCTCTCTCTCTCTATTCTCTACATTACTAATCTACTATTCTAATATTATATTACTAATTTACTATTTTTCCCAACAATCTTAACATGGACAATGATGATTTTGATCTTTCCGAACCAACTCAACCAACAGCAGGACCTTTCGTCTCCACACCGACATCACATCCCAAAGATAAAAAGTTGACATCTGTGTGTATGACAGTGTTTTGACAAAGAAGAAATACCAAACCCAGACGATAGGGTCACAACAAAATATCGTTGTAAGTTTTGTAAAGCCTTATATACCAGTTCTAGGTCGAGAACCGGTCATTTGAAAAGGCATATGGCCAAATGCATGGCTCGACACAAATAGGTAGACACTACAACCCAGACACAACTACAACGGAACTCAGACGAGTCCGTTACGACTCCACGTATGCTAGAGATTGGAAACTTATGAAATAACTCAACGATGAGAATTCCGGCGGTAACCAAGTCTAGGACTAGGTTATACATGTAACATATACATTAACTTGTAAGATTGCACTCTTTTTCCAAGTTTTTATCCCACTGGGTTTTTCTTGGTAAGGTTTTAATGAGACAATCATGTAATACTAAAAGTTCGAAATAAATAATATAATTCTTCATTTCATATTTTCATAATTTCATGTATTTTTTATTTTCTTTAATCTTTAATCTTTATTTATTCTTTGAACTATTTTATTAAATAAAATAATAAATCTATCTATTTTCTACATTATTTTATTAGACTAAAATAATAAATAAGATAGACAAATTACAATTAAAAATACATAAGTTAAATTGTTAAAACAATATTATAAGTTAGTACAATTGAATTAAAATATTTAAATTCTAATTCTTTTTTAAAAAAAAATTACAGGCTTGCGTGCTAGCATGGCCCAACCCGTTGGCATGGCACATCAGGCCCGTGCCGGGCCCCTATTTTTATAAACATGCCAGGCTGAGCCCATTTACAAAAATGGGCCTCATCGGCCCGGCACAAATGGGCCGTGACAGCCCATATTTGCACCATTATGACTTGTGACTATTCAACACCTAAAGTAGTATGCAGAACACGACACAAGCAACCAATCCACGAATGTCTATGTTATGTTTGGATAAATTGTGGAAAAATCCATTTATGTCATATTTCATGTGCTTCGGAGTTTTAGGGAGGAAGTGAGATTTGAACCCGCAACTTCATAGTGTGATGTAAACGATATATCATTGCACCAATCTTATATTATCTATTTACATCAACTATTTTCAAAACGTTTTTGTTTTGAAAGGGTACTAGACCAAATTTATATTAAAAAAAAAAAATGCATAATAATAAAAATTCTTTCCAAAACTTATATTTGGTCGATAACTCCCCACCACAATTATAACCTTTCGTACTATAGATTGAGTTGACCTTTACATGTTTAATAATGTTGAATATTAAAAACCGTCCAATCTATATGTACTATTTATAATTATCTATACGAAAGTCATGTAAGAACAATGGATGAATAGCCTGATATTAATGAATTCTCAACCATATTATCATCTTTAAATTATAAAAAATAGGATAATGCTTAGGTGCTGATCGGTCAGCACCCAAAATACTAACTCACCAATTTAAGTGTAGCACGTGGCTCAATTTGTGAAGAATGCAAGGAGATAATTATGATGAAATTGGAAATATATTATATACGTGGTATAGTTTCGGAAGAAAAGATTTTGGATTGCATTTAATGCAATTAAGTGATTTACAATTAAGTGAAAAGTCATGATTTTTTTACTTTTTCTTTTAGAGGAGTGCTAAATTCACTCTCTCAACACACTCTCTGTTCTTGTGTTGACATGTGGACAACATTTGTTGTTTTACATTAAAAATCTAACATTTATAAAGAGCCTATCTTTTCATTTTATTTACACTACAAACCAGAAACTAATTTCCTATATTGCCCTTCTTCTTTTAATATCAATTTAAAAAATATATAAAAAATATCAGGTCTGTAGATTGTGTTGTCTATGACTCTACAACTTCTTTTTTTGTTTTTTCTTTCTACAGTTTCATTTCATCAGGTCTGAATAAACTCCTACTCTCACCATTGTTACAACTCTATCCAGGTAATTTTTTTATTGTTTTTTTTTTATTAAATAATTTTATTGTATTGGGTTAAATTTTTATGTTGAATTTTTTTACTTTAATTTCTTTTTCATAACTTGTATATGCAGTAAACACCAACTCTCACCATTTTCAAATACAAGTTGTCTTCTCACCATTGTTATAGCTATATACAGGTAATTTTTTAATAGTTTATTTATTAAATAATTTTATTGAATTGTATTAAATTTTTAAACTGGACTTCTTTATTTTAAAATCATGTTTCAAACTTTAAACTTTATATCAGTAGGTAGATTAAAAACTAAATGTCTTTGGGTTTGTTTAGGTTACTATGAATTTAGACATTGATTTAAATTTGGAAGAACGCAACAAAGATACTGTTGAGCATGCAAATGATAATTGGGAGGATGATGACTGTGAGAAAAGTTTAGAGCCATACAAGGGAATGGAATTTGATTCACAAGATGATGCATATTCTTTTTACTTAAAGTATTCAAAGTTTATTGGGTTTGGTATCTCAAAGAAATCTAGTCGTCGATCAAAGATATCTGGAGAATTTATTGATGTGAAGATTGTATGTACACGATACGGATTGAAGAAAGAAAAGGATGTCAGTGGTACTCGTCATAGTCAAAAAGTTGATTGTAAGGCCATTTTGCATGTCAAAAAAAATTCAAATGGTAAATGGTATGCACACAACTTTGTCAAAGATCATACCCACGAGCTTTTTCCGGCTCATGCACACTATCTTCCATGCCATAGAAGCATTGATTCTTCTGTCAAAGAAAACATTGATACTTTGCATGCAGTTGGAGTGGGCACAAGTAAAATTTATGCTGCCATGGCAAAGAAACATGGTGGATATGAAAACATAGGATTTTTGGAGAAAGATATAAGAAATCATTTGGACAAAGAACGACGTTTGACACTAGCATCGGGGGATGCTAAGGCAATGCTTGAGCATTTTATGCATATGCAAGAAGAAAATCCCAATTTCTTTTATGCAATGGACTTAGATGAAGAGCAACGGTTGAAAAATGTGTTTTGGGTTGATGCAAAAAGTAGAGAGGATTACAAAGTTTTTGGAGATGTTGTTTCTTTTGATACAACATATATTACAAACAAATACAAAATGCCATTTGCTCCTTTCATTGGAGTGAATAATCATTTTCAGTCTATATTACTTGGGTGTGCATTGCTTGCAGATGAGACTACTTCGACATTTGTGTGGCTAATGCAGACATGGGTTAGAGCAATGGGTGGGAAATCTCCTATTTCTATACTAACTGACCAAGATAAAGCTATGAAAGCAGCTATTTCAATTGTCTTCCCAAACACACGGCATCGTTTTTGTTTGTGGCACATAATGAGGAAAATCCCTGAAAAGCTTGGACATGTGATAAGGGAGAATGATAATTTTATGAGAATATTTAATGATTGTATTTATAATTCATGGTTGGAGGAGGATTTTGAAAAAAAATGGCGGCACATGATTGAAATATTTGAGATTGAAGGAAATGAGTGGCTTGAGTCTTTATTCGAAGATCGTAAGTTTTGGGTGCCTACGTATGTGAGGGATACCTTTTTTGCTGGAATGTCTACCACTCAAAGATCAGAAAGTATAAACTCTTTTTTCGATAAATATGTAAGTAAGAAGACTTCATTGAGAGAATTTGTAGAAAAATATGAAGTAGCTTTGCGAGATAGAGAAGAAAAGGAAACTCATGCAAATTTTAACACGTGGCACAAGAAACCACCGTTAAAGTCCCCGTCACCTTTTGAAAAACAAATGTCAACAATTTACACACATGAGATTTTTAAGAAGTTTCAGGTTGAGGTTTTAGGAGCATCGGCATGTTTTTGTTTAAATGAAGGGGATGATGGCATGAAGAAGACTTTTAAAGTTCAAGATTTTGAGAAGAATGTAAATTTCATGGTAACTTGGAATGTTAGCCATAAAGAAGTTGCTTGTATGTGTCGAAAGTTTGAATCTTGTGGGTTTCTATGTAGACATGTTATTTGTGTTCTTCAATCCCTTGGAATTTTTTATGTTCCACCTGTCTACATATTACACAGATGGACTAAGAATGCAAAGGCTTTTGACTCCATTAAGATCAATTCAAGTGGAGTACAATCTAAGAAGCAACGTTTCGATGAATTGATTCATCAAGCTACAAAATTGAGTGAAGAGGCATCATCATCTAATGAGACTTATAATATTGCATATCGTGTTTTAAAGGAAGCATTGGAAAAATGTGTCACGATGAACCATTCTTTGAAAAAATTTGAATTATATGAAGCTTGTGATGTTGAAGAAGAAGATATGGATAGTAATAAGTTACATGATACTTCATTACATGATCCGCAAATATCAAGTACGAAAGGTGCTCCTAAGCGGATCAAGAGTGGAATTGAGAAAAGTAGAAAAAAGAAACCCAACAACAAATCAAGAAAGGTTAGTTAACATCTTTCTTAAATGACATAAATTTTTTATAACAGAATATTTTAATTGGTTATTAATTGAAACTTTTCTTTTGTAGGTAATTAAAAATGCTATGTTGTCCAAAGATGGGAAGAAAAAATGTTCACAGGTAATGGTTTGAATATTTTTATTAAATTTGTTTTGTATTTATCTTAAAATGAAAATGATCAAATATATTATTAGAAATAAATAAACCTTACGATGTCAGGAATATACAAGTTCAAGGGATCAAAGTATTGATGATTTCCATAATACACAAGTTTATTCGCAAGCGGTAAAATATAATATATATATATATAGTTATATCTATTTTTTTTTTTTTAAGCTTAAATACTATAATATTTCTATTTCTATGTTACAATTGTGTTTCTATAACCCCTAATTACATGTTGAATTATTCAGGGTCATTCAAACATTGTCAATTTACCTATTGATAATTATCATGACATAGAACAAGATTTGCATTACACAGTGAGTATTTGGAATTCATGTAATACTGTACTAGTATTTTAGGAAAAAATTCAAATAATTATGTGACTACTTACTATATGTGACAGGGACATTGTGACATGTTGAATCACTTTTCTAGCCAGCATTCACAACACGTGGGTTTTCATTCAAATACACAAGTTACAGAAGATGGTATGTATTAGAACTTATGACATTCCATTAAAGTACTTAGTTTTAAGTCTTTCAGAAAAGAAAAAAAAAAAAAAACAAATCTTAGTTTTAAGTTATAAAGTATTATTGGTATATTTTATTGTAGGTTCGAACATGATGATATTCAAGAATACAACACAGTTTATCGAGCCTTCTGATCATTAGATTGCTTTAAAGGTGCAAATTATTAAAACTATGTGTGTATATATTTTTTGTAACATGAGCAGTGACATAAAAAAATATTTCTCATTTCATATTAAAATTTGTTAATTTTCCTTATATATGTTTTGTAGGTATTCAAAAGTCAGAAGCATTTTCTCAGATGGAAAGATGCAGTCTTATGGTGTTTTATTTTTGTATTTTTATGGTGTTTTCGGATAAATATTATGTATTTTTTTCTTGGTTTATTATTTTCTTTTGGTTCATGAATGATGTACCATTTATTTAATTTCTTTCAGTTTATATGAAATTTTTATAATATATTTTAAAACTATTTAATTTTAATTTGTTTTACTAATTAGTTATTCTATACAACAACTATCAAGTTAACCAGTGATGTTTGGTAATAAAAATTTGGTAAAAAGAAATATCTGAGCAATTTAATTTGGGTCTGTAAACACAAATTCAGTAGAAAAAAGAGAAGTTGCAAATTGTTAGAGTCTAACAACACAGACTTATTATTATTATTTTTAAAAAAATGATATTAAATGACAATATGTTGAAGTTAAAGAAGAAGGGCAATATAGGAAATTAGTTGTTGGTTTGTAGTGTAAATAAAATGAAAAAGTAGGCTCTTTATAAAGGTTAGATTTTTAATGTAAAACAATAAATGTTGTCCACATGTCAACACAAAAACAGAGAGTGTGTTGAGAGAGTGGGTTGGGAGAGTGAATTTAGCACTCCTCTTTCTTTTAAGTTGTTTTTTAGTATATTTAAGTTGTTTGACCACTTAAAAAAAAAAAAAAAAAAAAAAACCTTAATATTTATGATTCAGACCCATTAAGTTTTAAGTGAAAAAAACCAAGACCCCTAAAAAAAACTAGAAATTAATGCATGGAATAATGTAAGAAAAACGTTTTCATTACGATGATTCTTAATTTTTTTGCTGGGTTCAAATAAGACTACACAGCCCTTGCCTGTTATAGATGCTGTCGATCACCGACGGATCTTCATAAACCACACATTTTCTTTCTTCATTTGAGCCACATCATTTCTTTCACTTACTCAATAATTAGATGTTCCTTTCAAATATATATAAATAGAGATGTTTCTAGGGGTGGGTCCGAGTTGGTTCGGTTCGGTTTTCGGTTGAAACCATCCATAACTCACTTATATTCGGTTTTTATTTTTTTGAATTGGATTGACCCGTCTCAACAGGATGACTCGACTTGACACGAACCTACTTTTTCCGATTTGAGTCGGATCAATTTAATATGGTTTTGGACCTGATGGGCCTAATGAAAATTTTACATACGTATTTAACGATATCGGCCTCTTAGACAGTAATTCAACAACTCCAAGTATTAAAAAAAAAACATATAGAATGAGGAAATTGGAAATATATTATATACGTGGGATAGTTTCGGAAGAAAAGATTTTGGATTGCATTTAATGCAATTCAATGATTTACAATTAAATGAAAAGTCATGATTTTTTTACTTTTTCTTTTAAATTGTTTTTTGATATTTTTAAGTTGTTTGACCACTTAAAAAAAAAAAAAAAAAAAAAAACTTAATATTTATGATTCAGACCCATTAAGTTTTAAGTGAAAAAAACCAAGACCCCTAAAAAAAACTAGAAATTAATGCATGGAATAATGTAAGAAAAACGTTTTCATTACGATGATTCTTAATTTTTTTGTTGGGTTCAAATAAGACTACACAGCCCTTGATCGCTACAAACCGTCACGCTCGCAATAGTACGAGGTCAATATGTAGTGCAATGATAGAGTAGGGAAACGTCCCACAGAGATTAAGGGATTATATGATTACTGGCTTTCGAAGGCACGCGTACTATTTGAACTCAACATATGAATTATTTCGAAACTTATCACTAAATTAATTTAAAGCTAATTCTAAGCATGTATTAAGCAAATTAAGTAAATCACACAAGAAAACAATATTTGTAATTCGATGAAATAATGCTAGAATTTAGAATCTACCGCACCCTTCTAATTACGAATTCGATCCGCCTAATCTCCCCTATTACGCAAGTAATCGTTATAGGTTCGTGCCCCCTCTAATTAACTCCTAATCTCTTTCGAGCAATAGAAATCGCACCCAAACATACATAATATACTCAGGCTAATCTAGCACCGTGGGATACACACACGATCCCTATATGCCGGCCTAGCGATCTCTCGACTTTCCGGTCAAATACAGTGGATATCGTGACGAGCACGTTTAGCGCGTCACCTCTCGGTTCATTCACACAACCAATGAATCAATTACAAGATGATCAATCAAGTAAAAGCATTAAGCACACCAAATATCCATATCACAACACAAACATTTTAAGAGAAATTAGGCAAATCATTACAAAAGATTAAGGGTTTGGTGTATTCATAACTCTAGCATATATGTGTTTAGCTCATATTACACATCCAAGTCATTTGAGATAGTAATTGAAATAAACCATAGCAAATACACAAGATTAAGAGAAGAAGTTGCAAGAAATAAACTAGAATGAAGAACTTCTTCTTTGCAAACTAGGCTCCAATGACTTGATGTCTCCAAGCTTCCTTTGATGCTCCAAAGTGATGATTGATGATGGGTATGGTATGAAATGGAGGTTTATGTGGTGGAGGTGAAGGAATTATGGTGGATTATGGTGAAGAGATGGTGGATTTGATGAAATTGTGGAGGAATTTATGGAGATGAAATGAATGGCGTGAATGGAGTGATTTTTGATCTAGAAAATTATGAAGCATCATTTGAGAAATTGGTAAAGTTATATATATAGGTAGGTCAAAGAGTGGGTCCCAAAAGTGGTGAAAAGCAAGCGGTGGCTGTCATCTCGTATTACGCTCGTAGTACGCTTTAACGTGGTTGTCTGACGAAATCAATTTGGACAAACTGCCGAAACTCGCGGTTCGCGATTTGGTCTAACGTAGTACACTCTGACGTCCCAACCACGAAAGTTGGCAGCCCAGCATGTCTTCAAAAACGTAGTACGAACGCGGTACAGATGTTTGTCTAATGTGATACACTCTAACGAAAACTGGAAAAAATGCTCTTTTAACCCGATAGTCTCGTACTTGCCCGGAAAATCTCCGTTATCGCGCGTAGACTTCTCCTAGAACAAAATGACCTGCAAACACATTATTTAAACATTAAAACAAGGTAAACCTTAAGGAAAACGAGATCAAAACATAAGAAATTAGGGGATACACATAGCATAAAAATAGACTTATCAGCCCTAGCCTATTATAGATGCTGTCGATCACCGACAGATCTTCATAAACCACACATTTTCTTTCTTCATTTGAGCCACATCATTTCTTTCACTTACTCAATAATTAGATGTTCCTTTCAAATATATATAAATAGAGATGTTTCTAGGGGTGGGCCTGAGTTGGTTGGGTTCGGTTTTCTGTTGAAACCATCCATAACTCACTTATATTTGGTTTTTATTTTTTGAATTGGATTGACCCATCTCAACAGGATGACTCGACTTGACACGAACCTACTTTTTCCGATTTGAGTCGGATCAATTTAATATGGTTTTGGACCTGATGGGCCTAATGAAAATTTTACATACGTATTTAACGATATCGACCTCTTAGACAGTAATTCAACAACTCCAAGTATTAAAAAATATATATATATAGAATGAGGAAATTGGAAATATATTATATACGTGGGATAGTTTCAGAAGAAAAGATTTTGGATTGCATTTAATGCAATTCAATGATTTACAATTAAGTGAAAAGTCATTATTTTTTTACTTTTTCTTTTAAGTTGTTTTTTGATATTTTTAAGTTGTTTGACCACTAAAAAAAAAAAAAAAAAAAAAAAAAACTTAATATTTATGATTCAGACCCATTAAGTTTTAAGTGAAAAAAACCAAGACCCCTAAAAAAAACTAGAAATTAATGCATGGAATAATGTAAGAAAAACGTTTTCATTACGATGATTCTTAATTTTTTTGCTGGGTTCAAATAAGACTACACAGCCCTGGCCTGTTATAGATGCTGTCGATCACCGATGGATCTTCATAAACCACACATTTTCTTTCTTCATTTGAGCCACATCATTTCTTTCACTTACTCAATAATTAGATGTTCCTTTCAAATATATATAAATAGAGATGTTTCTAGGGGTGGGCCCGAGTTGGTTGGGTTCGGTTTTCTGTTGAAACCATCCATAACTCACTTATATTTGGTTTTTATTTTTTTGAATTGGATTGACCCATCTCAACAGGATGACTCGACTTGACACGAACCTACTTTTTCCGATTTGAGTCGGATCAATTTAATATGGTTTTGGACCTGATGGACCTAATGAAAATTTTACATACGTATTTAACGATATCGGCCTCTTAGACAGTAATTCAACAACTCCAAGTATTTAAAAAAAAAAAACATATAGAATGAGGAAATTGGAAATATATTATATACGTGGGATAGTTTCGGAAGAAAAGATTTTGGATTGCATTTAATGCAATTCAATGATTTACAATTAAGTGAAAAGTCATGATTTTTTTACTTTTTCTTTTAAGTTGTTTTTTGATATTTTTAAGTTGTTTGGCCACTAAAAAAAAAAAAAAAAAACTTAATATTTATGATTCAGACCCATTAAGTTTTAAGTGAAAAAAACCAAGACCCCTAAAAAAAACTAGAAATTAATGCATGGAATAATGTAAGAAAAACATTTTCATTACGATGATTCTTAATTTTTTTGTTGGGTTCAAATAAGACTACACAGCCCTAGCCTATTATAGATGCTGTCAATCACCGACAGATCTTCATAAACCACACATTTTCTTTCTTCATTTGAGCCACATCATTTCTTTCACCTACTCAATAATTAGATGTTCCTTTCAAATATATATAAATAGAGATGTTTCTAGGGGTGGGCCCGAGTTGGTTGGGTTCGGTTTTCGGTTGAAACCATCCATAACTCACTTATATTTGGTTTTTATTTTTTTGAATTGGATTGACCCGTCTCAACAGGATGACTCGACTTGACACGAACCTACTTTTTCCGATTTGAGTTGGATCAATTTAATATGGTTTTGGACCTGATGGGCCTAATGAAAATTTTACATACGTATTTAACGATATCGGCCTCTTAGACAGTAATTCAACAACTCCAAGTATTAAAAAAAAAAAACATATAGAATGAGCCCACATCTACTTTGTTATTCTGTTTTCTAGGTTTCTATCAAAATTACTAGATGGGACGTGAGGGCCTGGAGGACCTTCCAGGTTACATGAAGATCTGCTATTTTGCCATGTTTAACTTTGCAAACGACTTCGCGTTTGATGTTCTAAAACATGATGGCATTAATGTTATATCCGAAATTAGGACGAAGGTAAGTTGTAACCACCGAACCATCTGCATCTCGTGCATCTTCACGATATTGATATTATTGAATAATATGTAAATCGTTTTTATTGTAGTGGACAAACCTTTGTGGGTCATATATGGTAGAAGCAAGATGGTTCAGCAGAGGATACACACCAACAGTGAAAGAGTACTTTGAAAATGGATGGATTTCAGTGGGAGGTCCAGCAGCAATTGTTCATGCTTATTTATTGGTACAACTACAAGGTTGCAACGTTACCAATAATTCTCTTGACTGCCTCAAAGATGGCTCTGAACTTATTCATTCGTATTCTATTATTACTCGTCTCGCCTATGATTTGGGCACATCCACGGTGACTAATCATTTTCAAATGTTCTGTAAATTTTATACACCTTTTAACCATTTTTTAGTTTAATTATTCATTTATTCGTTTGGTGATCTCTTTATTTTAGGATGAGATAAAGAGATGTGACGTCGCGAAAACTATATGGTGTTATATGAATAAGGAAGGAATGGCGGAAGAAGAAGCTAGAGATCATATAAAAGGGTTAATATGCGATTTGTGGAAGAAAGTGAATGAGATCAAAATCAAGAAAAATAATTTTCTCCCAAAATCAATGGTGAAAATGTGCTTAAACATGGCTAGAACTGCCCAATGCATTTTTCAACATGGAGATGGTATAGGAACATCCATTGGTGTCACTAAAGATTGTTTAATTTCATTGATCCTCAAAGCTTTCCCGATAAATCAAGAACAATCTTCTTCTAGGGTTAATTAAATTAAAATCAGTCCAGGTAATTTCAATTGAACGAACTATATATGGTGGTGACAATTCAAATCTGGAACATTGTCAGACTGAATAAGCGTATTTCACCATCAAACCATATTGGGTGGAGGTGTGGTGTCTTACAGTGGTATTTTGTAGTCAAAATCAATATGCTTTGAATTTTCTTAATGTATACTTTGTAAGCTATTTTTTTTTTTTTTTTTTCAAAAACAAACCTTTTATAAGATTAGTTTAATCTAATCTTCAAGCTTACCGATAAATAACAATAGTATCCTATGGCAGTATTGTAATCTGTGACTTTGATAATTTCTTGCATTTGACTTGATGCTCAATGTAGTACACGACACGAGCAAGTGAGCAACCAATCACGAATGGCCCAAAATGTGGAAAAAAATCATTTATGGCATGTTTCATGTGCATCACCCATTTAATATTATAATCAGTGATTGATGACATGACCACCACCCACCCACCCACCCACCACCCCCACCCCCCCCCCCCCCCCCCCCCCCCCCCCCCCCCCCACCACACACACACACACACACACACACACACACGATTACAAAGGTGATATAGCTAACGATTACAAAGGTGATATAGCTAATAGATATATCACACACGATTACAAAGGTGATATAGCTAATAGATATATATCTACTTGTCTGATATATTTGTTCAAAAAACTAAACTTCTGACAGATTTAGACTCTTAATTTGGTGGTATACTCATCAGCTGGTGTCAATAGACAATATGTGAATTATTTTATATACCTTTCCTCCCAATGTGTTACGTGATGTCTTGGCACTATACTCTCTCTCTCTCTCTCTCTCATAAGTATCGGTAGGTAGGAATTTTTTTTTTTTTTTTATTTCTTTCTTCAGTTGAGCCACGTCATTTCTTTCACATGCTCAATAATTAGAAGAAAATCTTACATGAGACCGTCCAATGAGATTGTACCATTTATCTTGGGAACATAAAAATAAATTATTAATTTATAATTTGGTGTAATCTCATTGGACGGTCTCACCACGTGACAGTCATATACAAGATTTTCTCCTATAATTAGATTTTCCTTTCAAATATAGAGTATTTTTTATACTCCTAATATAAATAACACGTTTTGATTGAACAGTCCCATTGCCACGTTAATGAGACCATCCCATCCAAGTTTTTCTCTTGAAATAGAGATTTTTCTTTCAATAATCAGATCTTATCTAGAAAGTGCATGATTTAACAATATATATATATAACAGTAAGTTATCGCGTTTAATTTTCTCATCATGATCAGCATTTCCCACATGGAGCTTGCAACATCTTCCTCCCTCAACTTCTCTTCACCTAATTTTGTTCAACTTTATAAAACCAGAATCTTATTCTCATCACGGTCGTATTGGATTGAAGCAAGCAAGCATGGCGGCCGTGGCCGCCAATCAAGATTATCACAGGCCTCTTTAAACATTTTTGTTTCAAAGGCCAGCTTGGCGCAACGTCGATCAGCTAATTACCATCCTAGCATTTGGAACCATGAACTCATTGAGTCCCTTAGCACACCTTATCAAGTAAGTCAAACTTAACGTTACAGAATCAGGATGTAGGATCCTGTACCTAATAAGTCCTCTTAACTTATATATGTACGTATATACTTGCATGTAGTATGAGTTGTACGGTAACAGATCAGAAGAGTTGAAGGAGGAGGCTAGAAAGTTGTTGGCGTCGACAAATGAAAGTTGCGAAAGATTGAAGCTAATTGACTCGATGCAGAGACTCGGAGTGGCTTACCATTTTGAAGAAGAGATAAAAGAGGCTCTAAATCTTCACAGAAAAGATGTTATGATCACCAGGGATCTCCATGCAACAGCTTTGCAGTTCCGGCTTCTACGAGAACATGGTCATTCAATCGGTTCAGGTAATATATATTACGTTTATAGAATAATTATTTAGTCCTGAAATTTTTCGTGCATTTTCTTACTTTTGCGTGAATATGATATATGATATAAAACAGATGTGTTCGACAAATTCAGAGACAGAGATGGGAGATTCAGTGACAACATAATAGGGGACATAACAGGGATTTTGAGTTTATATGAAGCTTCATTTCTTGGAATTCAAGGAGAAGATCCTGTTTTAGAAGAAGCCAGAAGTTTTAGTACAATATATCTGAATAAATTATCAGGGAATAAGTTGGAGATCAGTGAAATTGTATCAGAGCAAGTCCAACAATCACTAGAAATTCCTTTACACTGGAGGATGCCAAGAGTTGAGGCTCTAAACTTCATCAATTTATACACTACAACAGATCTTGTTGATGATCATAACAGTTTGGTTTTGCTGGAGCTAGCCAAACTAGATTACAATTTAGTACAATCTATACATCAGCAAGAACTTAAAGAATTGTCAAGGTGATCAGTTTTCTGATTCTCAAAAGTGCTTTTCAGTTAGAAGTACTTTTGATTAATTAGTGTTTCTTGATTTGATTATCAGGTGGTGGAGCCAATTGGGATTCAAAGAGAATCTAAGCTTTTCCAGGGACAGATTGATGGAGAATTATTTATGGGCAATGGGGATCAATTTCGAGCCACAGTTTTCTAAATGCAGAATAGGCCTCACCAAATTTGTGTGCATCTTAACAGCGATTGATGACATGTACGATGTATATGGATCACCAGATGAGCTTGAACTCTTCACAAATGCAGTTAAAAGGTATAATATTAAATATTAATTGCAAATTAATGTCAATTAATCTACTTTTTCTATATGTTCAATGACCCAGTACATCTACTTAATTTTTTATTTTTTTTTCTGGGTTTCTGTCAAAATTACTAGATGGGACGTGAGAGCCATGGAGGACCTTCCAGATTATATGAAGATTTGCTATTTTGCCATGTTTAACTTTGCAAACGACTTGGCCTTTGATGTTCTAACACATCACGGCCTTAATGTTATATCTGAAATTAGGACACAGGTAAGTTTTATCCATTGGACCGATATCATCTCGTAAATCTCCGCAATATTGATAATTCAAATAATACAGAAATCGTTTTTATTGTAGTGGACAAACCTTTGTGGGTCATATATGGCAGAAGCACGATGGTTTAGCAGAGGATACACACCGACGGTGAAAGAGTACTTAGAAAATTCATGGATTTCAGTGGGAGGTCCAGCAGCAATTGTTCATGCTTATTTGCTTCAACTACAAGGTTGCAATTTGACCAATAATTCTCTTGACTGTCTCAAACATGGATCCGATCTTATATATTGGTCTTCTATTATTACTCGTCTCGCCGATGATTTGGGCACGTCCACGGTGATTAATTTTTTCTCAAATGTTTCGTAAATTTTATATACCTTGTAAACATTTTTTAGTTTAATTATTCGTTTGGTGATCTCTTTATTTTAGGATGAGATAAAAAGAGGTGACGTCGCGAAAGCTATACAGTGTTACATGAATGAGGAAGGCATATCGGAAGAAGAAGCAAGAGATCGTATAAAAGGGTTAATAAGCAATTCGTGGAAGAAAGTGAATGAGATCAAAATCAAGAAAAGTAATGATCTCCCAAAATCAATGGTGAAAATGTGCTTAAACATGGCTAGGACTGCCCAATGCATTTTCGAACATGGAGATGGAATAGGAACATCCGTCGGGGTCACTAGAGATCGTTTAGTTTCATTGATCCTCAAAGCTGTCCCAATAAATAATCAAGAAAAATCTTCTTGTACGTAGGGTTTCAGTGAATGTTGAATAATTAAATTAAAACCTGTCCATTGAATTTCAATTTCAAGTGAACAAGCAGCCCAAAATTCCTTCTTTATTTCTTTTCTTTTTGTTTCACATTTTCACTTGTCTTGCTGTGTATTTTGCAGTGTCTTCTCTTTGAAAAAAAAAATTAACAAAATTTGTCCTGTATTAAGTGATAAATAATTAGATCCTCTTTATCTTTTTTTTTTTTTTTTTTTTTTTTTGATAATTAGATCTTCTTTATCAATCATGCATTAATTGCTTTATATATGCTACTAATAATAAGTTAATAACCATGCACGCACTATATATCTATTAATTAAATTATGACCCATGGTGTCTTAAAGTTATATATAACTAGTCACTAATATTTATAATAATTTTCAAAATAAGTAAGTACATATAATTATGAATTCTTTAAAAAAAAAAAGCAGAATTTCACATAAGTCCTACCTTTTTGGTGATTTGTCACCTTTATAAATGTCTTTCCAAATTCATCACTTTAGTCCTTACTTTTTCCAAAACTCATCACTTTAGTCCATTTAACCAAATATGTGAAAGTCAATTATTTTAAAACCTATGAAAGTACACTTTTGCCCTTATTACTATTTAATTTAGCTAAAATGATTATATTAGCTTTAAATTAAAATGAAAAATAATAAAATTCTCAACAATAAAATCTTAAGTAAATATATTACAAAAAAATCTTAAATAAATAATAATAATAAAATCCATTAATTATTTATTAATTTTTTATTTTTTTCATAATGGATATTAATTTAACTAAAATGATTATCTTAGGTTTAAATGATTTTTTTTCATAATTTTTTTTTTTTGTAATCTATTTATTTAAGATTTTATTATTGAGAATTTTATTGTTTTTCAATTTAATTTAAAGCTAAGATAATCATTTTAGCTAAATAAAAATCCATTATGAAAAAATACAAAATAAGAAAAAATTAATGGATTTTTTAATTATTTATTTAAGCTTTTTTTTTTTTTTTTTGTAATATATTTATTTAAGATTTTATTATTGAGAATTTAATTGTTTTTCATTCTACTTTAAAGTTAAGATAATCATTTTAGCTAATTAAATAGTAATAGGGGTAAAAATGTACTTTCACATGTTTTAAAATAGTTGACTTTCACATATTTGGTCAAATAGACTAAAGTAATGAGTTTTTGAAAAAGTAAGGACTAAAGTGATGAATTTTAAAAGACATTTATAATGGTGACAAATCACCAAAAAGGTAGGACTTATGTGAAATTCTGCCAAAAAAAATAAATAAATAAATAAAGTATAACTATGAATTCAGAGAGTTTATGAAATCATAATCCCATTACAACAGAGTAATTAATATACGCACTATATATCTATTAATTAAATTATGACCCATGGTGTCTTAAAGTTATATATAACTAGTCACTAATATTTATAATAATTTTCAAAATAAGTAAGTACATATAATTATGAATTCTTTAAAAAATAAAAAATAAAAAAAATAAAGTATAACTATGAATTCACAGAGTTTATGAAATCATAATCCCATTACAACAGAGTAATTAATATGATCATGCAAACAATTAAATACTAAAAGGAAACGTATTGAAGTACTAATGATTAATTAATTAATTTAATTACTAAATAAAGGAAAAGATACTAGTGGTCCTCAAATGTGATAATAGAGTAAAACAGCGTCGTTTTCAAATTATATTACATTTTTTTTTTGCAAAAGCGGTTGATGAGTAAAGCTGGAGAGAGCGTTTCAAGCACCATATTTTTGACCTTCATTAGAAGCGGCAGTGGCAGAAACGTAATATGCAATACAAAACAGCCCGTGAACAAAACACGAAATTCCTCCGATTGACAGAAAATGATGGTGTGTGAAACCACACGAGCCTTTTGACTTGTTGTTTGACAATGTCCCTACCACCAGTAATGACAATCCAACGGCCAATATTATCCTGATCACACCATCATATATAAATAAATCAAATAATAATAATAATAAATTATTATTATTATTTTAAAATTTACTCCAACCAGATAAGGAATCTGTCGAGACCTAATGAGATCAATATTACAAATAAGATAAAAAATGCAACTATTAGGATGCATTATTATTATTTTAAAATTTACTCCAACCAGATAAGGAATCTGTCGAGATTTGATAAGGAATCTGTCGAGACTTAATGAGATCAATATTACAAACAAGATAAAAAAAGCAACTATTAGGATGCATTATTATTTTTTAAATACGACATCGGCTGGATCATAAATCTGTCGAATCCTTTTGAGCAATCAACGGCCGAAAGCAGAGGCGGAACACAATGGAGGCCAGGGGGCCACAAAAAAATAAATATATTTTAAAGAAAATGTATTTTACATTTTAGTTATACCAATTTTTCGCCGTGCTACAACTATGGTCTGAAATGCAACTTTCATTATCGAGAAGAGATCTCCCTACATTTTGCGATTTAATTGGCAAATGTGAGTCTCGAACCCCTATTATCGAAGTGAATGGGAAGTGCAGAACTACGTTACTAAGACGTGGATGTATAGTGTGCGTCTATTAATCTTGACAAGAAGTTGATTGATATTGGTTTTTTGGCTCAAAGAAAATGTGAAGTAGTTGCTTAAAAAAAAAAGCAGCAGCACTAGGTAGTGTGATGAGGTAATGAAACACATACCAAGTGAAGACAAGACAGGCCATGGAGAGTTGCCTGTTGGGAGATGCATTCTGGAAGTCATCTTGAGAACAAATGCACATGCACCCACCGATCAAATTAGCAATAATATGAGCAAGAACCAAAAGTCCTGCTGCACCTAACCCTAGCTTGAAAGCTTCAGGACTTGGGTCTCTACACTCAAATATCCACAACCTCAAGTGCTTTTCCTGTCAAAAAAACAAACAAACCATATATAATTATTAACTTGTACATATATACATGAATCTTCTACTTGACAAACATATATTTACCTTGTTTTGTTCAACTTCAGCTTGGATGGCAATGATCCCAGCTGCAATATCCAAGGTCACAACCAACAGGCAAGCAAGGACTCCTCCCACTTTCACCATTTTTTCAAGAAGAAGAAGAAAGAAATTAGAGAGAAAGAAATGGGAATGAAGAGAGAGTAAAAGCAAAACAAAGTATGTGTAGAATGAGATTTAGATGTGATAAGATCATAAGAAGAAGTGGGTAAAAGCTTCTTTTGTCAATGACAGTGGAAACTTTAATTTGCTTTTTGGTTTCTATTTTTTTCATCTTCTTTTTTTTAACTTTAAATTTCTTTGATATGTATTGGATTCCTTTGATGTGATAGCAAGGAAAGTAGAGTATAAAACCACCTCATAGACGAGCGTGCCACGGCATCTAGTAAATGACTTCTGGTCCTAGTTAATCGGTGCTGGTGGGTAATATCTTCTTTTAATAAATTTTTAATTATATACGATATTTTTGATTTTGTGCTAAGTAAGTATTTATTGCTCAATGGTGGGCATGACTCGAACTTACTATAAAATCAATCACATCTTGCGAATTATATAGAATATTATTGAACATATAAATATTCTTATAATTAAATTAGACTATCGAGTAAAAATATAATAATAATAATAATAATAATAATAATAGTAAATGACTCTTAGATCAGCGGTTCGAATCCTACCAATTACGAAAACTTTAAAAAAAGTACCAATTTCTTGATAAATAGAAAAATATAATAATAATAATAATAATAATGTTGTGAGGTATCTAGGAAACAAGTGGAGCCCCAAAGCTGAAATTCGGTGGATGTTTATCACATAGTCAAAAACATTGTTGGTTTCCAGTTCAGTGTTCACACAAACAGTGAGCAATGAGCATACACATTTTTCAAAAGAAAGACAAATCTGGTTCAGGTTTTTCACTTGAGCCAGACTAGATTGGCTATATTTACACCATTCAAAATTTGTATGTATAGTCTAAATCAATATATTTTTAAAATCGTAACATTATCCTTAAATAAAATGATTAATAAATATTTTAAACATTTTAACAAATATTATAATCGGTTACACAAATAAAAATATTACCTTTTGATTTTATTATATTATTTATTTATTTATTTATTAAGATTTAAAATAGTGATTATTTAATATTACAAATATTAACTATCTGTTATAAAAAAAAAAAAAAAAAATTAAGATGAGAAAATCATAAAAGTTAATTAAAAAACTAAACTAATATTAAAAAAAAAAAGGGTATCGATATTAACACCCATATTTTAATAAAAATTTTAATTATAAAAATATCTCAATAGAAATTTACCAATAAGGACAAATTAGTTTAATTAAAAATAAATAAAATACTATGTATACCCATTAATTACACTCATATCTTCAACTATATCACTTTATTAAAAAATATTAAACTCTAATTAAACCCTAATTCTATTTCAAGTATCAAAATTTGCAATTATCATTCTATTTGGCATAAATTTTAGATATTTTAGAGAGAATTGTTGTGTCTAATATAAGAATTCGAATTCTTGCAGATTATGTCAAGTTTAGAGACATCAACAGTGAGAAAGGAAAGTTTGAGAATGTTGGGTTGGTTTTACTGTCAAGGACTTTGCAGAAGCTAGTGGACAAATTTGAATTGAAGCTAACTTTTTTTTTTTTCAGTCGGCAATCTTTATTAAAATAAAAAATGCCAAAAAAGGCCAACCGAACAACAACAAAAGCAATGAGGAGGACACAAGCAACTATCACCCATTTCCACAGCCAACAAACAGAACAACATGTAGCTGCACAAATCAACTGCCAACACCCCACACGCTTAAAACCCAAACCAAACTTAACAAAAGTAAACACAACCAGTAATCAATTTTTTTATTTTTTTTTAAATAGTAATCAAATTTGATTACTTGTAAATCAAACAAGTAATCATTTTATTTTTTATTTTTTTTAGTTTCTTTGTTTGTGGGTTTAGTTTCTTTGTTTGTGGGAGAATGCTTGAAGTGAAAGTAATATTTGTAAGTCAAAAATTAGAAACAGAGAGAACTTAACTTGAAGTAGAGCTTCTCGAAATATAAGAATTTAAGAATTCTCTACGTTTTAGTGCCTCGAGAACTTAAGAATTTATCATTTGTGAAATTTGGGGTGTTATAAATTGTATTAAAATTAAAACATTCATTTAAATAAGGGTACTATTGGCATTAAGATAGGTGTTTATAGTAATGTTTTAATTTTAAATTTTAGACATGGGTGTACTTATAAATATGGGTGTGCTTATCATATTTATGAGTGTCAATATCCGTACCCATAAAAACTATACCATAAACTTAAACATACAAGCAGATTCAATGAATGTCGTTGATGGGCTACTCCCGACTCCTCTTGTACTTAGGACCAGTTTGGTATTACTTTTGAAAAGTTAAAATCAATTTATTTAATAATTTTGATATAAAATGATGTTTGGTAATACTTCCAATTCCAAAAGTGATTAATTACAGTTTTGATAGTGATTTTGAGAAGTAGGTGAGCGGTGACTTTTTAAGAGTGATTATGGAATAATTTATTTCAACGTTGAATGAATCTTTTAAAATATCATTAGTATCCTTATAAAATCAAAATAAAATCATTTATACCATATTTCATCTTAAATTAAATATTCTATGCAAATATTAATTTTATGGAAGTTTTTTTTTTTTCTAATTTAAATATTCTACTTAAATATTAATTTTATTTATATAATTAATGAAAAAAATAAGAATGGTTCTAAAATCATGTCTATTTTAGTCATTGTAACTAATCTCAGCAATTTTATAATAAAATTATATGTATACTGCTCTTGTAATGTAAAGTAGTTTTAAAATTTCAAGTAACCAAATATTTACCGATTAACTTTACAGCGGATTATTTATTCAGCACAACTAACAACAATTATTTTACAAGTTACAGCAATACCAAACTAGCCCTTTTTGAAATTGTATAGTTAGAAAAATAAAAATAAAATTCGTAGAACAGTGCTTCTAAAGAGAGAATAAAAGAAATATATATATATATATATATATATATATATATAAAGAAAAAAAAAATTAAAAAGCTCCCTCTACAGGTTTTGGATTCCAGGAGGCGTGGCTCCTCCAATTTTCATTAATTATTATGAAAATTAATATTTAGTATTATTATTTTCAATTTTCATTTAACTATTTTATAACTCTTTAATTTATAATAATTTCCAAAAATGAAGAAAAAAGACATATTTAGCAATACGTAGGGTGTGTTTACAAGCTAAAACGGGTAACAGATACGGTTTTTCGGGGTACAAATGATAAGATAGGCTCAATTTTCCGGTACTACAATCTTGGGCAAAACGCCAAAACCCAGAAAGTGCACTTTGATTTCAAAGTTACACTTGTAATAATGTTAGCTTTATTATTTGGTAATCTTAAAGAAGAGAACGACACCTTTCTTTGATCTTTTATAAACTAAAACAGATTGAGATTCTTAGAGTAAGCAACCGGCTTACAATTGTGTGATTAATTCACATGCATTACGTGCTTCTCCAATTAATCAACTATTGATGAAAGAATATAGAATCCCGTAACATTCTTTAATCATCTTTATCTTCTGAACTTGAACCAAAATCGAAAAACAATTGTTTTAGGATCATCAAAACAGTTCGATTAATTAATTAATTAATTAGTTCTTTATTAGCACTTGAGGGTCATGAGGTTTTAAATTCCATTGTAACTATTTCTTGATAAGTTTAATTTTCCTATAGTAATAAGAATCACTCTTGCTAATAACATATTAGCATATTATTACAAGGCAAATCAACCAATACTTTTCAGAGACAACTCACAGTAACAAAAACGAAGTATATAAAATGGTGGACATAAGACATTAATTGCAACTCATGAGTGTCAGACTTGATCACTTGGAAGAGTTGCATGCCCACAAGATCCCCTCACGCTTGTCTCGCAGACAAGGTAACTTGGACATTTAATAATTTCATAAATATTTAGGGTCTCTAATTCTGAATTCTGATCTCTTTCTTTTCTAAATTGGCCCAAAGAAGGAAAAAAAAACAAACAAACTACCCTACACAATCATGAATCACCACACACATTTCTTCCTTTTCAAGCCTTTTCATGTGCAGTGCCAACAGTACTATTCACAGTTTTGTCCATAATAAAAATTTTTACTTTTGAGCACATTCAATCTCAAAAATGACCATTTTCTAATTCTATATTAACAGAGTAATATGCAAACATTGTTCTTCCTATAAAGCTCTGGAAAGCATCCACTTCATCAAAAGTGAAAACCCATTAAAAAACTTTTTTTTTAAAAAATATGAAACAAAACAAAAGGCAAAGTTATGAGCAGAAACACCATTAACACCACAAATGAGCCTACTTGTCAGAGAAGAAACCATTTACCATTAGCCACAAAAGACAAAACACCGAATACCCAAAACATCTCCATGTTTTTCATTCTTGATCTCTTCCATTTCTAGCACCACAAATGTCTACACATTAACTTGTGTCTCAAGATATCTTTAATTGTTCAAAAACAGAAAGAAAAAAAAAAAAAAAAAAAAAACATAGCATATACTATATGATATTAAAGTACTGTTGATCGATGACATATGAATCTACTACGTCAATAAAACTAAAAAGTAACTAGCTAGTGACATATTTGAAGAGGAGGACAGAGGAGTGGCTAGTTATTGATGAAAAGCTTGGGTTGAGAAAGTTTGTTAATGAAAATCAGCTGTTCCAGAGAGTAAACACAAAACCCTTTTGAGTAAAGCGTGGTTTGAGCACCAGGAGAGTTAACAAGAACTTGCAAAAGCTGTTGTCTGTTCAACATACCCAGACCACTACCACCACCAAAACACGCCCAGTCACAGTCGCTTTGGACGACGAAGCTCGAATCGAGAGGCATTGACTCGATGGCCCTGACTTGAGCCTGCAAGAACCGAACATACTTGTAAGCCTCTTCTAGCATAGTCGCTATGTCCATCTTCTTGTCGGAGGGCAGCAGCTTTTGCAGAGAACGAGTCTTATCGCTGAGCTTTTGGGCCGAGCGCCGAGTACTGTGCTTGAGAACCGGAGCAGGGGAAACAACGACGTTGTTTGTAGGGAGAAGGGTCTGAATCTGCGAGTCGAAACGGGGTCGTTTTGATGAGGACGAAGACGACGAGGAATCTGCGAGTTGGTGGTGTTGGTGCTGGGGTATGGAGAAGAAGTCGAAGAGCTGAGTTGGGTCGTTGAGTGAAGAAGAAGAAGAAGCGATTTGTGAAGGTGATGGGTATGGGTTGTGAGTGAAATGGTGGTTGTGTTGAAATGGAGCGAAGTCAGAGTATGGTAATGGAGTCAGGTTATTGTTGTCTGTGAGAAACGTGTTGTTGAAGCTATATTCTCCCATACCCATACCTAAACTTGACTGCAAATCTCCTCTCTCCATTAATTTCACAAACTGTTTAGTGTCGCTAACTCGCAAAACAATGCAGAGAAGAAGGCGGTGTATAAAGAGAGAGAGAGAGAGAGAGAGAGAGAGAGAGAGAGGAGGGAAGAAGGGGACACGTGGCATGGAGGGAGAGGAAAGGGTGAGTGTGATACTTGATAAAGGCAGCGACAAGGACGACGAGTACAGGGTCGGCCGTGGAGGGGCAATAGGCATTTGTAATTCCAGCGTGTAAACTGACAGGTGGCTGTGAATGTAACGTTCTCTCTGTATCATCAACGGTTGGGATTTAAATCAAAAACGCTTTGTTTTGTTTTGGCATCGCCGCTGGTGATAACCGTTTTTGTCGCGTGCGAGTGAAAACAAAAAACGAAAGCTGTTGTCATGTATTTGTGACTCTTGAGTCTTGAATCTGGCTATAAAAATGTCCTGTATTGGTTTTACACGTGTTAACTGCACGTACGGTGAAATTATTAATACAATTAGCTAGTTTGTCCTAAACAGAATGATTTGGCTCTATCAATTTCAAATTCCAGAATCCATTCACAAATCGTGAAGAAGAAGCCCATAAAAAAATTATTAGGTAACAACCCTATCTTTAAGTTAAAATGGTTTGTTTCCAAAATTAATTTGAATTAATAATGAGTTATTCCTAAAGAACATTTGTAGGTATCATACCCATGTGGGTATAATTAAAAAAAACATTCTGCTTCAAATTTGGCCCGAAAAGAAGAGCATGTGAAAATGTGAAATCATAGGAGATAAGCTGTAAGGAGAGGACAAAACATCTTCGCTTTACCTTTCATTTCTTTTTTGTTAAAATTAGAAAGTAAACCAAAAATTAGAAACAACGCTCTGCTTTGCTCTACTACAAGATAAAGAATATTACAAAATACAAAGATGAGAAAGAAAACTGTACACAAGAATGAATGAGAGGACAGCGCAAGCGCAAGCACTGACTGATGTTTTGGAATGATTACCAACTCCCACTTCAAATAGGGGGCAGCTGCAAACTACTAATAACATTGACAAAATCATTCCAAAACCCTTAACATAAGGTGTTGCCTAACAATCAACTATGTCGCCTTTTTCCTAACTAAGCAAACCTTTCACCGCCATGGTATATTGTCGGTCTGTGCTTCAGCCAATACACCATTTCCCTGTCCATTGTTGTACAACCATTCAAAACCGCATCTAACATTGGGCTTCCATAAACTTTTGGAGAGTTCTTGAACGACCATATCCGATCCTTAGGCCACGGTCTTTGCGGTTGTTTCTCCTGAAGGAACAATAGAGTTGCAACAACATAAATAAACAATCTTAATAACTACCAACCTGAACTAATTGACTACAAGCAATACCCAGTATCATTGGTCTGTTGCAGCCCATTTCTGGGAATATTGAATTTCCTAAATTGGTCAAATACAAAAGAAAAGGTAAACTAACTCGGGCAACACAGAATTTAACCTTATATGTGATATAATCATGTTTGAGAATCCGTTAGCAGCCCAACTCGATTGGTAAAGGTTATAGATATGCGACTTCTAAACAATAAAATATGCTTAACTGATTATTTCAGCTTGAACCTATGTCCTATAATCTCCACATGTAGACAGATTTGCAAATCATCTGATTTCACCTAAAAGATCTTTGGGCGCAAATGTAAGGTAAGAATACCTAGTACATACATTATCAGGTGAGCGATACCTTATTTTTTTTAGTTACGGAATTTTGTCATTAAGTGAATTCCTAACATTAAGAATTAATTCTTAACATTAAGATCACTAAAGACAAACTCTGTAAATAAAAAAATCCTACACTTGAGAAAAACCTTATGTTATATACCAGATATAGTCCATGCAGGGTCAGATTTGGTTGAGTTACCTTCAGGTAAGGTCGGGACAGATATCTTTCAAGTAAGTGTCAAAAGTACTAACATAATGCAAATATATTAAAAAAACTCACCATCCTTGACAGCATAAATTGCAAGGTCCTTGGGCCGTAAACACGATGCCGCGATGCTTTCTGAATCTTTGTGTAGAAGGAACCAATGTCAGGTAGTGACAAGCAACCCCTACTTGCTCTAGCCAGAGTACAATCGGGATCAGTATATGTCTGGATATGCCAGAAAATCAGTTGTCCTAAACAATAATTTCCACCATATGTCTTCCGATACTCATGTGAACCTGCCCCCAATTTATCAGAGGTCTTAGGGCCCAAGTCAAGAGGGCTAATGTAGACTGGTGGTGAAGTAAAAGTTTTGTATTCCTGAACAAGAAGGTCAAAGTTGATTTAGATCAATAAAACGGTGACACAATCATTTGGATAAACATTTTCAGAGGTTTCCCTAAGGTGACTCACCCGTAGTCTGAAGAAGCACTTTGTATAAGCATAAATATGAATCAAGTCAGCTGCAGCATCATTCCGACATTTATATGTACAAGGAAGATTCCGAAGTTCGTCCCTCAACCTTCAAAAGCAAAGAACTAATTGAGCAAAGGTTGCATCTTTTTACCAGGTTTAAGCATATCAAGTGGAAAAAGAAAATGAAGCAGTTAATTCTGCTCACCATAATAAAGATTTCTGAAGCTCTTTCTGAATGTCATCAGAATCTAATGGATCACGGGATTGAATCTTGGACTTGAGATCATTTAACAAATCTTCATCCACATGAGGAGCCATGCACTGAAGAAGTTCATCAACGAGTGAATCTTCTCCTTTCCACAGGAAGGAAACAGTTTCTTCGGGACTAAGCTTCTCCAGTGGAGGTGGAGCCTCCTTAGGGTCATCGAATACACATCTCATAACATACCTCACCTGTAAAAAGCATTTAAACCTAAAGCTTTCACAAATGCTATAAAGTCGAATGCTGAAGTAACAAGTTTTATACATGACAGAGATATAGACCCCAAACAGTTAGAGCTCATTAGATATAGAGTATCATGCAACTATATTTAGTTTAGGGATTGGGATTTGGGAGTGTTTTAACTCCTAAAAATTGGATTATAAAAAAGGAAAGAGCATGCTTGACATGAAAAGAACTAGCATGATCAAGTTATTCCAGCGATTTAAACTTTAAACTTTAAATTTTAATGGTGATGAACAGTCCTAAACGGTCCTAAACCTTGAGGTTCAGAAACATCCTATGCTGCTCCTTTTCCAGGTTAGTGGGACATTGCACCTAGGATCACCATGATGGATCAAGACTATACTAAATGTGTTGTGTCCTGATTTTAAGCATCGAATATTCAGTCCTTAGCAATCAATGCAAAATACAAACTATTTGTTTTCAAAGAGTGGGGAATCACCTTGTCAAGAGTAATAGCCAAATTCTGCAGCCTCTGGTTGTAGACACCCTCAGCCTGCATCAATCAATAAGATAAAAAGTAAGAATCCTAACAATTAAAAAGAATACAGATAAAGTCGCAGCTTAGAGCACGGGCACACATAGAATGAGGTAGTAAACATCACCTGAACCTCAGCATCACTCTTCTCAACCTCCACACATATCTCCGAAAAATATTTACTTTTCTCTTCCACATTATGCCTTAAAATTTCTTCAGGAAGCTTTGTTCTTTCCAAATTTATAAATCTCACCTTCATTCAAAAGTAGTGTCAGAGATATAAAATTATTAATCATCAAACCATCACTTAAGGAGAAAAAAAAAGAAGGAAAAAGAAAGAAATTAAGAGGCAGCAAAGACACACCAGGCGAGCTGAATATGCAACAACCCAATTCGGCAACCCACCAAGCAAACAACTGCCCAAACCTGCCCTCCCCAAGTCAAGGTAATCTTCTTCAGATACTGAATTTAATTCACATGCTTCTAGCATTAGATGATGTCGATTCAGCAATCCATGCCACTCCTTCAGTACCTGAGGGGCAATGTTTTCAGAAAAAAATTAACTTCGAAATTGAAGGTGAAAAAGGATCAATGGATTTCATCTGGCTGCTGTAACCACAATAAGATATTAACTCAGTGGTGGAGACAAATATACCACCCCGCACCCACCCACCCACCCACACACACCAACAAAATATAAGGCAAATACTGATGATCAGGGTTTGACAGCTACCTTTTCAAAAGCCCCTTCGCCAGTCAGATTCAAGTAGCTGCCCCGGCAAACTTGGCTGCCACACAAACAAACAGAGGCTTCATACTCTTCCTTACTCTGAAACATGAAGAACCATCAACCATTAGATTTAGAAACATCAAATATTTTATCTGTAATGTAAACAAGGCTGAAGGTCAGAAGACACACCTCTGTAACAGAGTTATAATCGAAAGTGATCTCCTCGCCATATTGAATTTCGCGTACCGAGTAGATTCCAATCTGATACTGACCATCCACAGCAGTAACTCTGCATTCAAGAAATGTAGAATTGCTATGTCAGAGTCGCCAACATTGCGAGGTAGAGGAAACAGTTCACATTCATCTAACAATGCTATGAAGTAATCATTAGATCACACTTAAGCCAAGAGATTAAAAACAACAGTAATAATAGACAAATATATATATTTTTCTTTTTCATAACAATATAGATAAATATACTCAAATAAAGGCTTATTACAGGTAATAATATTATGATTTATATTCTGTCCTACATTATGTGACAAATGTAACAAGAAACAATAAGACTTACTTTGCTTCACAATTAGGCCGGCATGAGTGACATATTCGACTTGCATAGTTAGCTTTGTGCATAGCATCAACGACGACTAAATCATACCCATCGGCATCACCCTAACAAATAATGGCAAATGATCAGGCAAAGATGTTTATAAAAGTAGATAAACATTGTACCAAGCCTACAGGCTTCGGTACAAAATTTGTCCCAGTGAATAATACCTTTGGCCTCTCCAGATAAATGTTGTAAAATTCCGGGGCAGGTTCTTTACTGTTTTTCTGCAAAGAGCGAATTCCATCTTGCTTCTCGAGCCATTTCCAAACAGGATAAACCTATCAAAATTCAAAAGACATCCAAGGAAGTTTATTCTCAAGAAAGGAGCTTAGCACATGCAAATAATAGAGCAAACCATAGTTTTAATTCCCTAATAAATAAGGGTAAATTACTGCATTTCAACAATCAAAAATCATTGTGCACACTCATCAAAACCAGGTCTCAAAGAATAAATAACCATGGATTCTCTCTCTGGTTGAGGAATAAGGTGTCAACTGACAATTTTGTGACTGAGACTTCTAAATATAGTCCGTCACAGAATCCTCTATATTTGGCTCTATATGATTATACAAAATCTAGCTAAGCCGTTTCCACTGCAATATTCAGGTTACTGTCATGTTGCACCATTGTTGTTGTCTCCCCTGCTTATGCCCTTTCCCCCAATAAAAGAGGTAAATAAGAAATCCACAATAGGAATATAGACCAAGGAAAATATTTAAACTAAAAAAAAAAAAAATGATAAAAAGAGGAGAGGTGAGGGGAGGAAGAAGAGGGCAGAATCAAAACAGAAATGAACCAAAATAGTTGTCATCAGAGATGCAAATTCTCAATTTTATAAACAAATTATGTTCCCTTTTTGACATGATAACAACCGGACACTTTGGGCACATACACAATCACGATAAGTCATATTAAATTAAATTGGTAAATATGCACAAAAAGTATTGGGTTCTTGAAGTTTCATGTTTAATATGGGTTAGCATACATTAATTGGTATTCTCTCGAAAAGATATGCATCCATACCTCTCCCAGAAACTCCACAACAAAGTCATCTTTACCAAAACCCCTTTCTTTGTTGCAAACAACGCCAAGACCCTGATCAACAAATTCAAATAGACAATAGCAAATGGAAAAGAATCATTAATGTAGAGAAGGGAACAAGACCAGCAATAAAAATTAATTAGAGATACAGGAAATAATATCAAGTTCATGCAGTAAATGGATGATTTAATATACCTTTCGATAAGAAACATATTTGTCATCAGGACGATTATCTATGGCCTTCAGGATACCTTGGCAAACTTTAATTGTTCGTACATCACAGTCCTCCTCAGCAGCTCTTTTAATGTCTTCAATAGCAGGCTGCAAAGAATACATCATTGGAGTGTTCCCAGTGCCTGTGAAGTGCCTAACTTGCTTATTCAGGGTGCGAAGGAGCACATCTTCTATAAACAAATGCTTCTCCAAGAGAGACCAATCCAATTCCTCAGGCATGGAATCAAGTAAAAGATTGTGCGTATAAGGATCAATTCCATAAACTTCTTGTTCTATAACTTGATCTCCAAGCTGTTTTCTTGGTTGATATTCCTTGACCTCAGGAAGTTCCATATCCAACTCTTCGTTGCCATTTTTCTGCGCATTCAGCTTCTCAGCATAGTCCTCTGGCAAAGAAACCCGCATCTTCCGCTTCACATCTTCCTCGTCCGCAACAATAACATACTGATCAATGACCTCATATTTCCTAGTGACAGGAGGAACTAAGCCAGCTTTCGTCATGCGGGCACCCCATTCACGTTCATCAGTCATAGAATCTAAACCCTCGTCTGCAGTATAGTATCCATCTCTTCTAGACTCCCCAGGTCGACTCTCTGACCTGAATTCAAAGTCACTATCTGCATCAGACACTGTACTCTCACTATCACTCTTACCATCCACAGAAGATCTATCAAGGTCATCAGATGTTTCAGTTCCTGAGTCCAGAGATTTTCGATTCAATTTGGACAAACGCTTTCTGATTTCTCGATCAGATGCATATTCTGCACGATCAAAATCACCATTTGCTGAGGAAGAACAATTACTCCTATTCATGTACTTCCTCTCAGAGACTGTTTTACTGAGCTTTTTCTTAAACTTCGAGGCAGCAGGTGACTCATCTTTCCAGAACTTCATCATTTCCTCTCTTTCATAATAAGACGACTTAGCACCCTGTTCCAAACGTGTTGCAAGTTGGATAAATAATGTGACAATGTGATTCATGTCCCCAGCACCACCACGATTCTTTGCTCTGCAGCCACGCAATTATGTATATAAATAATATTAAAATATTATATAGAACGAAGCAACAACTAACTGAGACACAACTTATAACCAGTGCATAAGAAACTGTGGGCAGTGTTCATCTTTGATTTCTCTTGAGAAAGAAAAAGAAAAAGGAAAAGAAAATTTTGCTAAGGGCAGTGAATATGTGACAAAAGAGAGTAAGAACAGCACATGTAACCTCCAATAATAATAATTTGATATCAACATTCAAGTGTATAAAAAGGAAATATACATTTTTCAGTTTAATGCAGAAGAAATAGATACAACGACATGCACCACCTTATAGGACATTAGGACCTGAAAGATAAAACCTTAGAAAGATTTAGGCTCAGTCCTTAGGGTCCGGGTTCAATTGAAAAAATTATAGTCAACCAAAATCAATGCAGAAGATGCAAAGAATAGAGCAACAATAAATGCATATTCACAAGCGCAATTATTCCATCGTCAACAAAAGCCACATGGTTTTTATTATTATTATTATTATTATTTTTGGAAACGGTTTTGATTATTTTAAGATCTGAGTTGTACATAATATTTTTAGTCAATGCACCAGATGCAAATTGAAAAAGAAAAAAAAAAAAAAAAAAAAGAAGAAGACAAGGACCTACTTTATTGCATCCCTGCACATTCGACTGATATCATCCTTGACAGAGCTCAATCCATGGCCAATATAATATCCATTTTTCATCCTTTCCTCTATTTCGGCAACCTGATCAACAAAAAGACAGTAAGGAATGAATACTTTTTAACATTGGAGCCACCAGAAAGAAGGACAAAGGGATGGCTAGAATAGAACAAATGTATACCTTAGGAACGAAGAAATCAAAGGTATTCTCCTTCATGATGTCCTTCATAGTTGAAGCAAGGAATTCCTCCATCCTCTTATATCCGTTTTCAGATTTTTTTATGGCCCATCGCCTCGTACGAGCATCCCTTGATAAAATGGACGAGGACCTTCTGGCATCAAATACTTTTGAACGCTGGTAGAAACTTCGACGAAATGCTTGATTTGCTGAGTCTCTTTTATCCACACTCTCAAAATAATCCTTCAGCTCACCAAAATCATCCATGTCACCTCCCAGACCCTTGGATTTAGAAACTGATGAAAATTTCTCAGTAATATGTTTCAGACTTCTTATTTTGGAATTCAACTCATTTGAGATCTTGTTACCATGTGAACTTTGGCTCTTGAGCCAATTCAAATTCGGAAATTTGTGGGCCAACTCTACTAACTGGCCACAACCTCTAATATCTATAGATGATATACAAGGAAACAAGCGAACAATCTCTTCAAGCACGGTGGAAGTAACATTTGTGCAACCAACTAAAACAATACAGTTCAACTTTTCTTTGTTATAACCATTCTGCAAGAAAAAAAGAAATTAAACCTGGGAGAAAATGAATTTTTTTTTGTGTTCATGTCAAACATATATTACACTTACCATGATATTCTTGATGATGAAATCACTGCAAGTAGGGCCCATATATGACAAGTCAACTTGTCTCGAAATACCCTTATAAAAGCTGACAGCAGCTCTCCAGTGTTTACAAGACAAAGAAGCAATGGTAAGGGACTTCATGTCTGATCTTAGAAAGTGAAACACGCGTGCCAAAACATGACCATCCAACAAACCCCAGTTCCCCAACTCAGTTTCAGAACTTGAACCCTCTTCTCCAAGGAAAAAAGCATCACCACATAATTCCTCAAAGGTCGACTCATCTTGAATTGTGTGCATATCTTCTTCCATATCTTCATCTTCATCACTTCCATCAACCAGTACCCGAGCTCTTTTGCCAGCACGTGCATCACCTTCTGTACATTACCAATCCCCACACAATTCCAAAAGAAAGGGTCTCAGAATTTTTAATAAATAAATGATTAAAAATGTAGAGGAAAACCAAGAAGACCATAGATTACTTAAGCGCCAATAATATCCGGATATTATAATCCTACATGTGGCTAAATAGAAAATATGACAACAATTTATTCTAATAGAATAAAGGAAATAAAAAATCCCTCCCCTGCAAGATCTCTGCTAAATACTCACCGGGGTAGCTATGAAAAAATACAAGTGACTTGATCATACCTGAAATTCGATATATGAGCTTCTCTGTCTCTTTCTTTGGCTGTTTAGCACTGAGCCATGGATCTAAAGCCTCATTTATGGCTGCAGCAAACTCTCTCTTATACGATTTCATTACCAATTCATGTAGCTTCCAACGTGTATAAGCAATGAACTGCGGATGCATGCTGTGAAAGGAATTGGAATTTACATTATTTTCACTTTCACCACGGGCAGCACCCTGCAAATGTGTAAGAGATCTTGAAGAATCACCGGTTGGAGTAACATTCTCCAGCTGAATCCGGACAGTGGTGTCTAGAGTCTCTGCAGTGGAGGTAATTGGAACCCAAACTTTATCAAATTTCCTGAAAACACTAATGTGTTTCTGAATGACTCCTTGATCCACCAACAATTGTAGCTCTGAAAATGAGCTAGGCCCTCTTTCATGCCCGGCACCGTCAAGGTAGTACCATTCACCCAACTGCAGTTGCAAGTCATCAGCAGTGCAAAGACGATCTTTTGGCGTGTTAACAGATGCCCTGCTCTTCCAGAAGAGCTGTGAATCTTGATCATTGATGGTTTTTGAATGAGAATCAGTTTCTCCCAATGATCTCCTGCCATCACCAGCTGAAGAGTATGACCGAGCAGACCTTGAAGAGTACCTCTCTTTCCCACGAACTTTTGAGCGGGGCTCAGAAACAACTGAACCATGGTCATTAACTACACACGCATTTATCCTGACAACTGGACGCATGGCTCCCTTCACTCCTCTTACTATAGTAGGTTTAGTCTGAGTTACCCTGCTTATGCCATTGCCATCATTCTTTTCATCTGGGCAGGAAAACGCCCAAGGAGGAAGTTCAAGCTTTAGGCTGTGAGAAGGATAATACAAATCATCCTTGTGAGGCCACCGAGGGTCCTCATACCCAGACTTTGACATCAGGCACAATGGGAAGCCGTCATTTAGAACAAGTTTCTTTCTAGAACTCCTTTCTTGGGCAGCTTCATCAGTCCTCTGCCAGTCCCCACCTTTGCATGACCAACGAGCAGAAAACCAGTCATCAGAGTCAAAAGAGGTAAGGTCATGATCTTTTTCAAACCTGAATTCTGTAGATTCTATCAACTTGATGTCAGAATGTCTTGATAACTCATCGGCCTTTTTATCATACTGTTCCTGTTTCCCAATTTGACCTGTACATGGCCATATTAATCATTTTTATGATGAAGTGTGCTCAAGTGCAAGCATTCAATGTAGCTTTCATTGTACACAAACTATAAGCCTATCTCTATTAAGTTAATAAAATGAAAAAAAATGCATAACATCAGTATCATGAATAGGTGTACTTATAACCAACAGCATTATGTAAAAGGTACAATCTTGACTTGATACTTCTGTAGATTATTTCAAATCAATAGCTCATTGAAGCCTTAACCACCTGACTGGCTAGCAAAACTTGGCCCGCCCAAGCGATCAAAAACCAAAAACCATAAAAACACCTTTAAGTTGATAAATTTTGCAAACAAGAACAAAGCAGCCTGTCTTGCCCAAAGTATCTAGCCTTGAATGAAACATTATATAAAGAAAGAAACATCAAATTTACATAACATATTCATTGCTATCATTTAAAGCTTCATTAATCCTAAATAACATCATGACATGAAACATAACTGAACAGCAATTAACAGACTATCAAAAGCTATAATTTCATATTTACAACTCACTCTATATATATTACTCGTAAGGAACCCATAAATGATTAAAAAAAGTAATACCCCTACGGCACTACCATTATTTAATGATATAGATATTTCCAAACATGTGAACAAAAAATGCCAAACTGCCAAAATTGATTATTCCTTACAAGCCAGTCAAAAATTATTATTTTACAAGCCACATCACCAAAAGATAAAAAATAATAATAATAACAGTAGTAGTAGTAATAATAATAATAAAAGTAATAATAATAATAGTAAGAATAATAAAAATAGGATTTAGCTAGTATACAAGAACATTAACAATACAAGGTAGTTTAATATCCTTTCGATTTCAATCTAAAGGCTCAATAAATGAGAAATTTTAAAAATAAAAACATAGAAACGGATAATGGCTCTCTTGTAACTACTAACGTTCCTGCATAGTTAAGAGATGATCCAAAAAAGCAACACGCCAACACCAACAAATAAGTAAATACCTGCATGGTTTTGCCATTCCACAGGTTCAAATGTTGTGTGCAAGATTTCTGTAAAATGACAAAATTCCAGAGGGGAAAGAATAAGAGATCAAATCAATAAAAACATATTAGAAACTACAATAAAACTCACGAGGAAAAAATGAATATTTTTAAAAAGGAAAAATAATGAAGGGAAAAAAAAAAAAAACAGAAAGTAGAATACCTCCAAGCGTCTCAATTTCCTTGCCAGGGATAACAGTAAAACCCTCTAACAGAGCACCAATTCGATTATCAATATGGAGATCTTCTAAAGATTCAGATGCAGCTGCACTGTGATCTGGGCACGCTGGCTGTGGCAAAGTAACCTGAGTTTCCTCACCACTATATTGCACGGTATCACCAGTATCTGCCAATAGATTACCCGGAGCTTCAGGAGGGTTGACAAGCTGAGTTACACTATCAGATGCAATAGACGGAAAATTGACAGTAACCAATGGCGAAACTGCATTTTCAACAGCTACCCACCGATCACTATCTATGTGCTTGATCAAGTGATCAGACATAAGAACCCCTTCTTCCACAAGTGCCTTAAGATCACATAATTTTGAAGGCCCGCATTCCAAGCCAAGATAATCAAGGTAAAACCATTTCCCTATGGACGACTCAGTCACGACAGGGACATGAGGTGGAGTGTCACATATATCCATATCTTCCTCCATTGATACCAGCTCTTCAGGAGGAGCACTGTCAACATGAGGAGATTCTCTGCAATTTCCAATTGAACTATGGGACAGCTCCTCTTTGTGAGACTCACATTTAATATTTTTTTCCTCCAGAACATTAAAATCTTGCACGCTGCTTCTATCTTGGGATTCTTTGGTCGAAGAATGTGAGTGTCTTACATTACCATCCCTCTGGCCCAGTTTATCCTCCGGCCCTTTACCACTATCATTCTGAGAGTTGCGTTTCTCACCAGCACCACTCTTGCGACTTGTTTCTCGAGTACTAATGGGCCTACTCCGATCAAGTGGGGACCGCTCCACATAGTTGGGGGTCCGATCCCTGCGATCATAGACCCGAGCTCGATCCTGTGGGGAGCGCTCTGCTTTAATAGGACTTCGGTTTCTATGATCATAATGCCGGCTCCTATAATATGGGGATTTTTCTCTAGCATGAGGGGATCTATCCCGAGCATAAGGGGATTTATCTCGAGCATAAGGGGATCTATCTCGAGCATAAGGGGATCGATCCCAAGAATATGGGGATCTCTCCCGGGAAAATGGAGATCTTTCACGACGACTTGGACTCCTGTCCCGGTGATCATAATACCTACCTCTCTCATGCGGGGACCGCTCAGAATGATCCGGGCTGCGTCCATGCCTGTCATAAACCACTCTGGAAGACAAAGACGATTCATGGTGCCTGGATGAATACTTGTCCAATGAAGATATCCTCGAGGAAGAAGAATTCCTATAAAACCTTTCCACAGAATGGCGCGAATAGTGTTCTGAGTGTACAGGACGAGTGTTATTATCATCAGCAAGCCTTCTACTTTTTGAACCTCCAAAATCCCCATAATCCCCATAATATTTCCGGTCACCGTTATCAGAATCGATACCATGTCGCTTCAACCTATTTCCAGCAGAGTAATCTCTTCCTTGGCTCTTCCCATTGCTGTAATCATTCTTATACAAACCTTCATCATCCACAACCTTGGAACTGATTCTAACATTCCTCTCTGGACAATTCTCCCACCTAGATAAACTCTTGTTATGACTACCACTTCTATTGAACTCTTTCATCCTGTAAATGTCCTCACTAGTGTACTTACTGGATGGAGGAGTTCGTTCCAGCTTATAATCATATCTGCGAGGTCTACTGTAGCCATAATCATCTTTAACCACTTCACCTTTATGCCATCTATCAGGAAAGAACTCTCCTTTCTCAATTTCATCTCTGCTGCCTCTCCACGACACAAATTCTCCCTTTTCAGCTTCCCCTCTTCGCCAGCTTGAAGAAGAAACAACAATCTCCCCCTTCTCAATTTCACTTCTCCTCGGCTGTGATTGAGGCAGTGACTGGAACTGGGACTGGGACTGCGGCTGCAACAGTGACTGAGATTTCTCTGGTTGCACAAACTCACCGTTTTCCCACTTCAATGTCCCCAATTCGCCCTCTTCCACTTCCTCACTCTTTACCTTATCTTTATCAACACTAACACTCTTTACCTTATCTTTATCAACACTAACACTGTCCCCGCCACCCCCGCCATTTTCAATGGCTTTGTTATTCTGTTTGCCACTACTCTTCTGCCCCTCCCCTTTCTTCACAGTAATAACTTTCTTTACCTTGACTATCCTCTTAACAGTCTTGGAGCTCAACCCGTTCTTCTTGCCATTGCTCTTATTAGCGGTGTTAGCAGCGTTGCTGTTGTTGTCATTGTTAGTAGTGGCTTTGGCGTTGCTGTTGTTATCGTTATTAGATGCGGAGTTGTTGATTTTGTTGTCATTGTTACTACTAGCATTGTTGTTGTTGGTCGTGCTGTTATTGTTGCTGCTGCCTCCGCAAAGCGTTTTATCTACAATTGGAAACCTCTCCATGATACTATTATGTTGCTGTTGTTGCTGCAAAGGCATGCATGCCACACCTCCATCGCCCATGGAAATATCCGCGTGTCACCGTTTTCGACGAAAAAACGAAAGCTACCTTCAAACCCTAGCTCTCCCGTCTCCCGGGGCTATGGATGCTCATCACTGCAAAACCAATTCAATTCTCTTCGTCACCGATTCCGGACCAAATAAAAACGAACCCTAATTTCAAAACAAAACCAAATGTAGGGTTTCATTAACACAAACAAGTAAAAATAGATTAAGAATGCAATGTTGCTGTAAAGCGAAAAAATCCTAGGGTTTGGATTTTGAAAAGGGAAAAAAACTCATTGAATTCGGATAGAGAGAGGAGGAAAGAGAGATAAAGAAATTTACCGAGAAAATCAACGAACTTAATGAACAGATCGGCGACGATGTCTTCTCTGCAAAAAAAAACTGTAAAATTCTCAAACGAGAATCTCGACGAGACAGATCGCGAGAAACTGTGAGCTTGAAAGAAAGAAAATATCTTCTATTACAGGTTCTTTTTCATTCTTTTTTTGTGTTTTCTGTTGTATATCTCTGTTGTGTTCTCTCTCTCACGCTCGCTCTCGTGGTGTTGTTCTTGGTCTGAAAGACGAGTCCTTCGTGTTTTTTTTTTGCTTTCTCCCCTTTTTTTTTTTTTCTTTTTTTTTCTTTTAATTGTTTTACGATCTTTGCCCTTTATGTTTACGTGTTTTCTATTCAATATTGACCAAAGTAATAACTGATTGAAAGTACCGAAAAGCCCTTGAAGCAGACATTCACTTGGAGAGTTGGAGTCGGCTAGATGCTTTCTGGTTTTTTTTTTTTTTTTTCATTTTTTTTCTAATAAAATCAATAATAAGAATTTTGAATTTCTATATTGTGTAGAAATTGAAATTTAAAGAATATATTTTAATCCGATTTAAGTTCAATAAATATATATAAAAGAATAAAAGTTATATCACTATGAGATTTGATAATCATGGAAAAACCAATTATTGTTTGACAATACTTATCTGAAAATGAATCTTCAAAATTATTAATTTTTAGTTCATATTTAATAAAAATAAATTGTTTTTCCAATCTATAACAGAATAATTGTTTTTTATATAAGGCTTGTTTGATAGGGTTTTTGATAAACTTATATCCGTAAAAGATCTATTTGTAGTAGATCTATTAGAAATAGAATTTTAAAAAATTATAATTATTTTATTGGTAAAAACACCTCTCCATAAGCTTTTGTCTTATCTCTATTCAATTTAAAATAAACTATCTCGAAAGTCATACCAAACAACTCTAAAAAAAATCGACATTTTAAGACGGTATAAAGCTCAACCAAACAAACACCTAAAAAAAAATGCTTTTGATTTGATTTTATTATCTTTCCAATTTTAAAAAATTTCAATCCCGAAAATTATCCTATAAATAAGTATAAACATCTCATGATAATAAATAGATAAGTAATTCCATAAAAAGAGTATTTTAAAAATTATATTTGTTTTTTTGAAAATCAGAAGAAAAACAAAATTTTCAATCAAAATACCAGAAATTTATGAAAATAAACAAAACAAAACAAAACAAAAAAAAAATCATCCCAGGAAATTAAAAATTTGATGAAGAATGAAGAAGAATTTAGCTGAGTCAAAGCAATCTGAGCTTGAGACGTGTTTGGAGACAGGGACAGACCCAACCCCAGTTGTTATTAATCCCATCTTCGGACGTGAAAGAGCCGATCTGGTCAAGTATGGTCTCGACTCTCGATCGATCTGAGTCACGGACCTGTGCAACCAAAAATCCAATCGCTAGGTTTGTTTTCTCGTTTCAAGATCTTTGACAAAGCCAGCCAATAAAAGGTAAGCTAGTTTTTTTATGGGTATTTCTCTTGATTTATATGTAAAGGGCGATTTTGTCTTTTTGATCGGATTGGGGTTTCTTGTGGACTATGTGGAGTTATAAAATAGGGCATGAGAGATATTTTGGTAAAAATGGAAATGTTTTGGCGCTCAACTTAGCGAAATGGTTTGGAGGGATAATATTATACCAAATCCCGAGGCGTTGGTGATTTCGGTTGACTTGGGACTTAGGCGTTATACACTTGAGTTTTTTTTTTTTTTTTAACGATTATCGTTATGCATGAGTTAAATTTAGTATTATTGTTTATCTTATTGATAATTGGTTTAACTACTTATATTGATAATTTGATATTATTAAATTTATTCAAATAAAAAATAATGTAATTATTTTCTTAAACCGTTAAACCAAACCGATAAATGGTTTGGTTTAGGTTGTAAAAAATTAAACCAATTTTATAATAGTTTGGTTTGGGTATAATCAAATCCAAGCCAAACCAACCCATGCCCACCCCTAATAACTACTGTAGTTATAAGTTGACGTTTCAAAATATTAAGTTTTGTTAATCAACATTTAAAAAATGACAAGAAATAATTTTTTTAGTCAAATTATTGTTTTTTTTTTTTCCACTAGAATTATAAATACAACAGACTCATAAGCTTTTCTACAATTTTAAAAGGGGTATTATCACTAAAGTCCCAACTTTTTTCGCGAATCGTCACATTTTTAAACGTCTTTGCTATATTAGTCACTTTAGTCCTTTATTTTTTCAAATTACATCACTTTAGTCAATTTGACCAAAAAACTAACGGTCAACTATAACAGAATATGTAAAAATACAATTTTACCCTTTATTGTAATTTTTTAATTTTTTTCTTTTAGTCCATGTAGTTTCATTAATAGCTAGTCTACCCCTGAAAAAATTTAAACGCCTCCATCAGGGATCAAACCTTCAACCTTAAGGTTAAAAGTCACAAGCTTTAACTAGATGTGCTACTCCGGCTCATTGTTGAAGGTTTGTTAATTTAAATGTATATATAGTTATATAATTTTCTTATATTTTTTTGAAAAGACAATTTGTTTAAACTAATTTAAATCTATTTATATAATTTAAAATTAACTCATATTTAATAATAATATATAAAAACATATTTATGAAAATGAAAAAGAAAATAACAAAACAAAAGGAAACCTAGAAAATCCAGAAAATTAAAACCCATAATATATATATATATATATATATATTTGGTATTGTTTTCTTTTCAACAAATCTTTAACAATGAGCTAGAGTAGCTCAATTGGTTAAAACTTGTGGCTTTTAACCTTAAGGTTGAAGGTTCGATCCTTAGTGGAGGCGTTTTAATTTTTTTCAGGGGTTGACCAGTTATTATTGAAAGTTTCAAACTAGAGGGACTAAACCAAAAAAATAACAATAAAGGGTAAAATTGTATTTTTACACGTTTTGTCATAGTTGACCGTTCGTTTTTTGGTAAAATGGACAAAGTGATGTATTTTGAAAAAATAAGGGACTAAAGTGGCTAATACGGTAAAGGCGTTTAAAAACGTGACAATTTACGAAAAAATAGGGACTTTAATGATAAATCCCCATTTTAATTGTAATTTTTAACGCGAATTAATCTCATCCATAGGGATGGCAACGGGACGGGTCGGGGTCGGGGAATGCTTTTCCATCCTCATCCCTGCCCCCCTAAAACCATCCCCATCCCCGTCCCTGTCCCTACTTTAAGAGAAACGGGGCTGGGGTCGGGGATTCCCCGTTAGAGGGGTCTTCCCCATACCCACCCTATTCCCTGTCTAATATAACTATGCATTTAAAAGTTACAACTAAAAACAAAGAATAAAATAGAAATTCATTTTTTTATCAAAAAACTGTCCCACCTGATTGGCTTAGAAGAAGATAAAGTGATACAATTGTTACTTTCTTACCTCCTTACATTTCTGCAAAAACAAAATACACAAACACAATGGTAATGCACATAAGCAAAGGCCTACCACCTCTGTGACTTTGACCTAAAAATGCATTTCCCAGCTAAATGACTTATAATCAAATATTAACACGCACAAAAACATATATCCATTCACATATTAAATTAGCTGGGAAACGCATTTTAAAAATCTGAGTATTATATATTATATTATAAATATATATATATATATTAATCGGCGTAGGGATGGGGCGGGGAGTGCTTCCCCCGTCCCCGCCATGCTTCACCTTCGGGGATAAGACCTTGTCCCTATCCCGATCCCGATTCCCATCCCCAAATATTATCCTCCATCCCTGTCCCATTCGGGGTGGGGCACCGTGGGAAATGCTGCCATCTCTATTCATCCATAGCGTAGTTAATTATATTCTTGCTGCCAAACAAGCGAAATTCGAAACGCAACAAGCAAGCCACATCTCTTCCTCTCTCATCATCGCGCGCACTTCGGAGGTGTGGCACAGCACTGCCCAATCATAACAGCGGAAAGGAATTCCCTCCACTCAAGCAACTAAATCATTGGTCCGTGTCACACTCTTATCTAACCGCGCGTGCATACATCCGCAATCACCACTGCTGTCTAACATTGAAGTGGAAATAAAAGGGCAGCATGGGAAATTCAAACGGCAACTCTAATAATGACACGAAATCTGACGAACAAAGTACATTTTACAGTTTAAATAGCGTGTGCGATTTGGTCATTTTGGTGTCAGCTTTTACGGCGTCGTTTTTCCTCCTCACCTTCCATTAGAAGGACACTGGACACTCTCAATCTCTCCCTCCATCAAAAAGGCAAAAAAAAGAAAAAAAAAAAAAAAGCAAAGGATTCAGAGAGAGAGAGAGAGAGAAAATGTCGAAGAAGAAAGCAGCATCGACTATGTCGCTGAAGGATTTTCATGGCGGTTCTATTCCTTCTGATATTCCATTGCCTTCTGCTCCTGGAGTGTATGTTATCTTCTCACTGTATATCTCTACAGATTTGTTTGTTTATTGGATTAATTGGACTCAAAAAAATATTAGCTCAAATAGTATTTGATCTTGTGGTTTTTTTTTTTTTTTTTTTTTTTTTTTTTTTTTTTTTTTGTTGCTTTTAAATCCGATTTCAGCCTGTATTCGCATCTCTATTTAATTAAAATAAAACGGAAATTTTGTTGATGGAAAGAAAATGAGATTGAGTCTTACTGTTGAAGTCTCATTTTTTTTTTTCCAATTTTTTTTTATCAATTCGTTTCTTCATAGTTTGTTGTTTTCAATGTTTATTGATGACTTGAAATCTAATTTCGTTTAAGTAGATGTTTAAAATCTTTTATTGGCTTAACCTCTTTGCATGTGATTTCTATAACCAGTATTTGATTTATATTGTTGATCAAGTTAGAAAGAAAATTCTAATATTTTCTTTATATAATATTTCGATTCAATTGAAAATATAATTTGCTCCTCTGATCTTTGACTCGCATGTTTCTGTATTGCTTTGTTAATTTACTTGTTAGTTGATCAAATTTAGAAAATAGTTCAGATAACTATTTGTTTCGATCTTGATTGCTTATTCAACTACTCAATTTCTTTGACTTTGATGTTTTATACCAAAACTGGGATTGACTACTCTATTTAATTGGTTGATTCAGTATACTGAAGTCCAGTTCCGACCGAAACATGTCAACAAATTGGGGAAACAATCTGGGGAAGTCTGACCTTCGACCAAGACCCAATTCATCTGGTGCAACCAGTAATCTTGATGAGAAAGCATCATTCTTCTCTCACCCTGCACCCATAGGTCGAAATTTTGATGAGGATGAACGCAATCCATTAAATGGTCCATCGGCTCCACGGCAAACTATTAGCAATGTAAGTTTTCAAATGTCATCCTCGATTCCTCAAGAAACAAAGCAAGACTATGTGTCATCCATGAAGGCATCTGATAGACCGGTGACATCTCCAAGTTTAGGTGCTGGTTCATCCTCATTGAGAGTGGGAGGAGGAAATTCTTTTGCGGTTAATTCCCATACTCCAATTAGCAGTGCTGGTCTAGGTATTAAAAATGTGAACACCTCAAGTGGTATAAATGGTCAGGTAGTCAATAATTCTCAGCCAAATGCATGGGGGCTGAGGAAGGAGGTCGCGACTGTCAATGAAACAGCACAAGCACAAGCACCAGCACCGGATGCATTATCAAAGATTGCTCCGGTGAGTGCACTTGAGAAAGTTTCTTCGGGGATGTGGCAGTCTAAGAACCCTAGCCAGTTTCTACCACATTTACTATATTCAAGAGACAATAACAGTAACAATAATGTTTATGGTGGTGTGAATGTGGTTAATGAGAGGGATGACTATGATGCTTCACTTAGAAGTCAAGATGAAAGGCATCAGATAACTGAAGGTGGGAGTGGAGTTAGGGGCACAGAGTCGCCTAAAATATATACAGAAGATGTCAATATTGGAGCCAATAATGGTAGGTCTTTGCCACCACCAACCCAAACCCCAGAAATGTCTGAACGGCCTAGGCTGAAGCTACGTTCGAGATCTGGGCCATTGGAGACGTCGGAAGAGGATTTTGGACAGGTAGAATGTTGTTGCTTAGTTTTATTATTAGGAATTCCTAATTGAGCTTTTATGCTTTCAGATTATAATGTTATGAGTGGCCTTCGATTGTTGTATTCAGGGGTATCAACAAACTGTGGTTGCCAACAAGGTTGAGTCAGTCAATGAATTGTACAAAAACACAAATTCTTCAAAACCAGGTCCGACTGTTTCTGAAGGAGGGAGTCAAATGGTGGAGAGACCAGTTGAGAGACCTAAACTGAATTTGAAGCCCCGCTCACAGCCTCTTGACCAATCTGATGGGAATATCAAAAGAGAAAGGTTGGTAAACTATTTTACATCCCTATATCAAATTTCAATATTTGTGATTCTGGAAGCAAATGGCAGCATGGCCTTGGTGTTCAAATAATTTGTGCTTACAATACATGTGCAACTTTCTTTAAAAGCAAGAGCACCAAAGCAACAAATCATATAATTAGTAGCTGGAGCTGTTAGAGATTGAGAATGTGGTGATAGTATATCCACCTTGTTATTATATATGACACCTTTACTATTAAGCTCCTTTGCTTATGTTTGATAATAACTACATAAGTCAGTCTGTCAATAGGTGTGTTTTGCCTTTCTTTTTTTCCTTCTTTTTGGCAGGTTGGTGGGTGTATTATGGTGTTTGTGATTGGAGATGAGCATTTTGATTTTGAAAACTTTGCTTTATATGAGTGAATCATTTTTTTGCGTGATCACTGGTATCCTTCTCATGTTGTTTGATGATGCTAGTCGGTTTTCATAGCTGTGGGAGCCTCTTGTGCCTAGTTTGCTTATTCTGCTTGATTTCTTTACTCTGAGGGGCTTATTGGATATTAATTTCATTTGAATCAGTGAGATGTCATGTTCACTTAAAGTGATAAAAGTCTGCTTTAATTATAATCATGGCTACATAAATAGGAGCATCCCTTGCACCTTGAGATTTAACATATGATGAGTATTACTTGGCTTAACTGTGCATCACCATCACCTTGTTTAAATGCTCAGCCATCCCAACTGCCTCTTAAATGATATTATTTGGGCTTGTTGTAGAATTAAGCGAAGGATTGAATTTGGATGCTAAATTTGGGGTGTACTGTGAAGTTATTATGTCAATAAGATAATTTATTGGTAAAGTTTTCACTTTTGGTAAAGACTGGATTTGTCTGTACACTCACTATTATCGGTTTTTGGGTAAAAGAAATGGACAAGGTGATCAAAAAATTACTCAGTGGGGTTTTAGGAGAAAGCTACCAATGCAAATACATACACATGTCAATCCATAAGTTGGTTAACTAGTTTTTACAGGAATTTGTAATCGTTTTATGTTCACTGTTTTTATTGTTTGGGTTGCTTGTGTGTGTTGTGTGTGTGTGTGTGTGTGTACACAAGTGTTCATGTTTTTGCGTTGTTTAAAAATGAATAAATTTTCTCATATAAAATTCTGTTTCTTGACTGCTTGGTTGTCATTCAGCTGAATCTTGGCTGACAATGAGATGAGATTTTATTGAGGCTAGTGTGGTTAAACGAGAATGTTGAACTAGACTGAGAGGAAGGAAAGGAGACAGGGGTTTGAACATGAATTGGTAACATAAATAACTGTCTATTGGTGATAATCAAATGAAGAGTTGGGAGGTAAGTAAAAAAAAAAAAATGAATTAGATGGCAAGTAACAAATATCTAGCAATTTGGTGTGATATTCTGGTTAATATGGTCTCCATTTGTCAGGTCAGATTACTTTGGAATTGTTAATGCTTATGCCTGGAGTTTAAAGCCGACTAATTTCTTGCCATCAATTGACGCCATTATCATATATCAAGGGATGATGCACTTTATTGGACTTCAAAATAATTATAAATAAGCACTTGATTTGGTTTAGATATGAAACAAATCATACAATGGAGAAACATCCCAATGTGCTTATTCTGTGCTATGTTTCTCATGCAAATAACAGTTGACCGATACTTGTTTCTCTTAAGCAGGATATATCAGACTTTTGTGGCGTTATTTTTAAGCTAACCAAAATTCCTTTGCTAACGCTCTCTGCAACTGTTGCAGGCAATCATTATTTGGTGGGGCTCGTCCACGGGAACAGGTATTTGTCAATAATGCCGAATTTGTTAATCTTGTGAGTTCATACATCACCTACTTTCTGGTGATATTTGGCTAATGTCTGCTAATTGATTTTGTAATCATTCTTTTGCCAAACAATATCGTGTTTTTATATGAGACTTGGTTTAGAAAGTGGCTGGTTCATTTCAACCTTCTGCAAATGCTCTTCTTTCCCTTTCTAGCTTGATAATGCTCCATATCCTCCTCAGGTTCTGAAGGAACGAGGCATCGATGATATTGCTTTCAATAACCTTGACCTGGGTCACGCACCTAACAGGTACTTTCTCCATTCCATTTGCATCAGAACTTATCATATGTTGTGTTGCCAAAGACATCAGTCAATTTGGATGGGGAGCAATTCCCGTTATTAATGGTATAGAATTGGTTCTGGAATCTCATAAAAGCATGCATAACTGAGTTTCACCATCATGTTTATGATGCCTGCCAATTTTATTTTCTTTTTTCTAATAGCAAAAACGAAAACTTTATAAATTAGAAGTGAACAAACAGTCCCCTATAGGACCTTACAACTCAAATGGAAAACCTATGACTGCACTGATAGCAGTCCACTATAAGATGGTGTCAATTATGATAATTTGTACACAGAAAATAATGTACAGAATTCCACTGAATTCAGTCGTACCATATATGTATGTCTGTAGGTCGCTAGGCCTATTCATGTTTAAATGAGAACCCTGGTCTTACTTTGTCATTGCTAATGGATAATTTTTTATTCATGTAGGGTCAATTCTCCCAAGAAAGAAGTGGTATCAGAGAGATTAGTTCCATCCACTGGACACAATCTAAATACTGAGACTGTTGCCAATGACAAGAGGAGTACAAGGAATTTTGAGAGAGAAGAGCAGCAAATGAGACGTGGTAGAGACGATAATCAAGGGAGGAACAGGCCAATTGAGAGCAGATGGGGTGGTAAGGATGCTCTGAAGCAGCAGCAAGAACTGAGACCAGAACCTGATACTTGGCGCAAGCCTTTTGAAGAACCGAAACCATCTTTACATGACGCAACAGGGAACCATCATGGGAAAGTAGTTTCTGCACTGGATCTCACCCGAGCATTCTCAAAGTCTGCCTCCAATCCAAAACCTTCCGAACAACATTCAACTCAAACAGGCCATGTACCCTTTTCACGCCTGACAGATAACCGTGAACTTAACTCCGCTCCAAGTAGCAGGCACCGACACCGCATAAATGGTTACTAGATTACCATAAACAGTCAGATTGCTGGCTTGAAAATCTGGAAATGAGGTTATTGTAACTCCAGCACTGGTAGGTAAGAAGATCATTGCCTGGCTTTAACCAAGCAAGTTTTCCCGGCAGTGCACCTCAACTATGAAAATGAAATTCATTGCAATGAGATATTGTACGTCAGAATAAGTGAAATTGCATAAGAAATTATCTTCTTGTATTAAATATTATCTTTTTTTCTTCCACTACCCAAGTAGATCATCGTATGCTAGAAAACTTCTAATTAAAATAATTAGATGTGTAGTTTTCGGTTGAATGTTTCACAGACGAAGCCGATTAACATGTTAAAAGGCCATTTTCACAAAAATACAATTACGATCTTTTATTATTATTATTATTATTATTATTATTATTATATTACAGATACATAAAGTATGCACCTCATGGTGCAAGCGTGAAGATAAATCACTGAACCAATTTTATCTTGTCTACGATTTCTACGGGTTCTAATTTTTGATCCTGTAGAATTTATAGGCGGACTGAAATTGTGCTTATCACTAACAAGCCTTGCTTGGTGGAAAATTTTGTTATATTTCAAATAATCAAGGGGTCATGCTTGATGCTACGGTCAATCTGATCTATGGAAAATTTTGTTATATTTCAAATAATTAAGGGGTCATGCTTGACGCTACGGTCAATCTGATCTAATGTACTGCTGCTGTAATATTGCAATTCTCTGATCAGATTGAAACCACATTCTATGTTAATTTACATAATTTACATGTCACAAAAATTGCATAAACATTTAATTGATAATAAACTTCACATGAAGATGTAAAAGAGATAATAATAATAATAATAATAAAACACACGCAATCAAAACATGTAAGGCGTTGGTGAAAACGCCGGTATAAACATCGGCATCGATTTTTTCCTGCAATAAACCAAAAACAAAAGTTAATTAACAACAAATCTTTTTTTTTTTCTCATAAATATTTATTTGAAAATTTTAAGGTTGATCTCATGATCTCAATATCTCATGTAATAAACTTGAAGATTGAACACAAAGAGAGAACGTTACCTTGAGTAATACTGATCATACACATCGGAGTGGTTATTGTAACGTGAACCGCGACGACGATCCTTAGCCGCCGCCGACGACGATCCGCCAGTACCAGTACTTTTACTCGGCGGTGATTTCTTATTAGACTCGACTCTTTTCACGCTCTCGTTGGCCGAAACGACGGCGCCATCTTCTGATATAGCCAAGAGTGCCGGTCGCCAATTGCGAGATTGCTTCTTTGGCTTCGTCGACGAGCACGGCACCGGACGCACATGAACCCCACCGCCGTCAACTGCCGGTTCCTCCGGCGCCGGCGCCGGCGGCAACGCGGGACGGTAGCAAGAACCCAAATCAGAGAAGAACTTCATCGAATCGAATCTAATTGAATTTTAATAAGTTTAGAGTCGGTAGTGAAAAAAAAAAAAAAAACGGTGGTTAGTGAAGAGGGTGGTTTCGTTTGTAGTGTATTTATATATAAAGAGATTGAAGTGTCTGACTTGGATTTTGGATTTAATTTCCGGACACAAATCAGCTATCCAAAAAGGAAAATACTCTTTAAAAACAGACTCTGTGAAGTATAATTTTTCAATATTTTTTTTCCTTTTAATACCGTTTAAAATTTACAAAATATTGATACAATCGTTCAAAAGAAATATATAGTACAAGAATTTTATGTGTTTATAAGGAAAAAAAAAAATACTTGTTAAGAGGCTCGAATTCTACCTATGATAAAAACTTTCAAAAAAAACCTTTATCCTTAATTAATAGATATTGTTAAAAAGAAAAAAAAAATCTTATTTATAAAAACAATACCATATATATATATATATAAATTTTCTATTATCAGTTCGTCCTGATAATAAATATATTTGGACAAAAATGTGGACCACTAGATTTACATACTTTGACTCAAAGTATATGTATTTGTCAAAACTTCTCTATAATCTGTGGTCCATATTTTTCGTTTCGATATATTTATTGTCAGGACGAACTGACAATAGAAAGACTGATATACAGATTTTCTATTATATAGAAATTAATTAAAAATAATAACGACAATCAACATGTCTTAAAGATTCTCTTATTAAGAGATTTCAACTTATCCATCAATATCTTAACAATTTAAAGATAATAATTATAATTTAATTGTAAAATAGCTGATAAAACAAGTATGCGTAACGCTTTTAATGTAATAGATAACGACGGTTACACAAAACCTATTGATTTGATTTCATCTAAAATAGAAAAACTTGCTTCCTGTGGGCTCAAAGAATTTTTTTTTTTGGATAAAAGATGAAACAATTACGGACCAGGATCCTCTCCTCACTTTACTTCATCCTCACCTTTTCCTCACCTTTTTAAAGCATGTGATTGGTTGTTAATAAAGTGTCAATCACATCTTAACCATTCATTCATTACAATGCTTATGTGTCAAAAGATTAAGTGAGGTGAGGATGAGGTGAGGTGATGAGAGGATTCTTGTCCAACAATTACACAGCAGAGGGACAAGAAACATGACTAATTTATTTTTTGAAAAACTTGTTTCCTGTGGGCTCAATGAATGGCTATAATTTATTTTTAAATAATGTGCTTCCTTTATTAAGATTGGTCCAAATGGTTCCTCTCTTTAATTTTTTATTATTATTGTTATTATTATCAATTTTCAGTGGTGTATATATATATAGACGTGGACAAATTACCAACAATAGAATTGGTTGGAATATAATAAAGAAAGAAAGAAAAAAAAAACATTTTTACTGGAGTGAGCTCTATATATTGAATTATAAAAATCGATGTTGTAATAAACAATAGTTTTAATTTATGTTTAAATGAGACGAGATGAGGCTGGTCTGATGGTAAACCCCTCACACCTGTACCATGAGGTTGCGGGTTTGAATTTTCTCCCCTCTCTAAAAAACCCTGAATTTATATAATAAACTTGAAGATTGAACATAAAGTGAAAACGTTACCTTAAGTAATACTGATCATAAACGTCAGCGTCGTTATTATAACGTGAACCACGACGACGATCCTTAGCCGTTGCAAATGATCCGCCAATACTTTTACTCTGCAGCGATTTGTCAATAGACTCGACTCTTTTCACACTCTCGTTAGCCGAAATGAGGACGCCATCTTCTGATATAGCCAAGAGTGCCGGTCACCAATTGCGAGATTGCTTCTTTGGCTTCGTTGACGAGCATGTACGGCATCTGACACACATGAACCCCACCGTCGAATTTATATAATAGTGTAATAATTCAGAAACGAAATAATTCAGATTGAAGCTTTATCTTTTCATATTAAGTAAAAATGGATACTAACTATATATTGAACACAAGCCATGATTTTTTTTTTTTTTTTTTTTTTTTTTTTTTTTTTCAATAATAATTTGTTAGAGCTATAAATATAGTTCAAGAAAATGTTTTAGCATATATAAACTAAGAGTAATGCTACTTTGTCCAAATCTGGTGCCCAAATGACGTGGCAACACTCTCATCCATTCATTTAGATTGTATTATATTTGCTTGATTTAAATGAATGGATGAGAGTGTTGCCACATCATTTGGGCACCAGATTTAGGCAAAATAGCATCACTCATAAAATAATGAATGGCTTGCACTATATGTATATGCTATGCAATTGATCAACTATACACACCACTTGCTGCATTTGTTTAAAATTAAACTTTAAAGACAACCCATCTTCACACAACTTACCAACTGCCAATAAAATTTCACTAATAAAAAAAAATTAGCGATCTAATTAAGTCATCAGTCTTGTTGTGTCTAATATAAGTATTTGCTTATAATTGGATGTTACATATTAATGTCAATTCTTCTCATATATATTTCTTCAATCTAAAGTCATGACCCCAGCAAATGGCCATGTCCCCATGTGTGTGCTTGAAATAAAAAGCGAAAGAAATGACCCACTATCTAATATTAAATACATGTTGATTAATTAATTGTCTTGAGCTTGATCCCATTTTACATACTGGCTCAACTGTTTTTCTTTTCTTTTTTATTATTATTATTATTATTATTATTATTTAAACACCGAATGGTTTAGGGGTTTGTCTCTATCAAAAATAAATTAGGGATTTGTCGAGACATGTCAAGATGATCAAGCAATACAAGTGCGGTATAAATATTTACTATAATACAATTGGGAGAAATCTACTCCCACACAACTTCGAAGAAAAAACTCTCTATACATATTTGTAAAATATGCATAGTATAACCACAAATGTTGAAGATAAGATAAGGTGCGCTGCACACTAGTTGAACTAAAATGGGAAGTGGGTGGACCTTGATATATATATATATATAATTGGTGAATTTAAACGTTCTTTTAAAATAATAATAATTGTAGTTATCGTATGATTTACTACATGGTAGTGGAGGAAGAAAAGTGTGAACATAGGAAGTAGCATGAATGAGCAAATAATTACCTATGGTGTGTGTGTGTGCGTGGAAGAACATGAATTATTAATTTATTATATTAATAGGGTAATTAAATTCGATAAAGTCAACGGTGGTCAAGTGGACTAATATAATTATTAATTCCAGCATATTATACAGTTCAAAAATAATACTTGAATGCTTTGTATATGGTGGAGCTACGAGCCACGGTTCTCTTAATTGTTTGGCAATTAATATATATATATATATATATATATATATATATATATATTTTGAAGACTTGAATTCAATATTAGGTTATTGAAACATCAAATTGATTTACAAAATTCGTTTTTAAGTGTCTATTTAATCATTAATCAAGTTAGAATTCTATCGGGACCTGATAAGATCAATCGCTACAAACACGGTTCAGAAAGCAACTTGCATTACTGAGAAGTGGTATCCTCACACTATATAGTCAAATGTGAGACTCGATGAGGGGGAAATAATGCACTGTACATGCCCTACATAATTACATGCTATAAATATTAGAAACCCCACATGCAATAATAATTATAGCAACCCGCATTTAAATCTGGCGCTTCTCTATATCTAAATCGAAGACAGCATTTAAAAAGGAAAATTCTAGACAATGAACCGATGAATCATGCACAGTGATCACAACATGGGTCACAATCCAGAGGCAATTCGGCAAAAATACCAATTTAATCTCCACCACAGAAATTAGTTGATTGCGAAATGGGGGTTGAATGATCTTCATGTTCTTTGAACTTGTACATTAATTGCACTGTATATGTTGTGGCTATATTTATCTGTCCAGAAAATTCTTCAACTCTATCAGGGTCCTGTGATATTAATTCCCAGCATCGTCACCATCATCGGACACAGGCCAACAGGCGGGCAACAGCTATGGCTGTGCCAGTGTCGGTGCCGGTCCGCAAGTACCGCCATTTCCTGAAATTGCATTGCACAAACTAGTAGACCATGACAATGTAAAAATTAAGCTTTGTGATTGAAACAATTAATCCATTTGTTTAGTATGCTTTTCAAGTAGTACTGGACAGTTATAAAAATTTACTACGTGGCAAAAGGTAAAGATTAAGATAAAATTAATTATGATGAATAATTATTTATATATATGAGCACAAGTGCACACCTCTAATTAGTTTGGGACATTAATGAAATGGGGCTCACTTATCTTAAAAAACAATTTTCTTATTGAATAATGGCTATAATTATCACATAATAAATTTAATGGATTAGGTATAATTGTATAAACTTTTAAGTTTAGAATGTGTTTGCATTTGAATATTGTTAATTTCTCGATATGGATTTTATTTGCTAATTTGCTGTTACCTATTTTTAGAGATTTTGCTTTGGTTTGTCTAATCTTATCCACTTGAAGAGGCAAAAGCAACAGACGTATGAAATTGGATAATCTTTAATGGTCAATTCCAAAGTTGATTCGAGAAGCACCTAATTCCACATCTAATATTCCTTAATTTTTTAAAAACCTAATCAGTTATCTATTCCATAAGAGGATAAACACATTTATGTGGATAACAACTAATTTAACCTGTAAGATTCCGGCCGTTTATTCAGTTCGGTAATATTTGGAGAGTTTTTTAAAACAAAAGATTTAGGAAATGATTTAGTTTATGTTTGAGTTGTGTTGATGAGTCCAGTTTTGATGGGCTACAAATGTTGAATAAACCCATGTTAATCCAAAGATCAAATTGTGAGCCCAATTTGCAAAAAGGCCCAGGAGACCAGATAATTTCAAATACCTTATACACCGGAAGAGGTCAGAAAATAATGCAAACAAACAATGGAATCAGCTACAAAAGCCTAAAAAAACACTACGTAGATTTATATATATATTTAAGGTTAAATTGATTTCTTCTTTCTTTCAAGTCCGACACCGGTCAGGTTAGAAATCTTTCGGAACTAGCGAGATCAAATAATATAAACCACATCCCGAAAAACAACTCTCATTATAGTTTATAGATAAATATGTGACTCAAATCCCTATTACAAATGTGAAAGGAAAGTGTACAACTACTTAACCTATGAGTGGATGTGTAATGTTAAATTGACTGAGGTGTTGGTATGTTATTATTGATGTAGTTATGGACACTCCTAACCAAATTTATATTTGAATATAATTACACAATGAGCACAAAATCTCCAAATCCTTTTATTAACAGCCTTCTAATTAAGATTAATTATATCAAAGTAGATATTTACTATTAACTAACTTAACTTGTAAGATTTTTTTGTTATTGTATAAGAGGTGTTGATTAAGGAGAAGTTTGGTTTATATATTTATTGTACGATATTTTTTTTTATTATATCGTATGGGTTTTTAATCCTAATATTACTAGTAATTTTTTTTTTATTTTTATTTATTTTTTTTTTTTTTATTTTTTTACAGTATCTATCTATCCACCTCTCTAGACCAGATATTTTTTGAAACTTTTACCATGTAAATTAATCATCTAAATTGAGAAGTTTCCTCGAAGGTTGAAATATTGAACATTGGCTTTTGTTTTTAGTTTTTAACAAGATGTGGTTATTGACGATAACTAAAAGAAATAATATTCTTCTTTCTTCTATTTATATTTTTATAAAACATGGTATCTTGTGCAAACCTTTTGAGAATGATAGATTCTCCGGCTAAAAAAAATAAAATTGTACCAAAGTTATATAATAAATCAGATTCACATATATGGATAATTGTTGGACAATTTGAAATATTTTGTTAATTACACATTAAAAAAATAATATATTTGTTTTAGTACAATTTACTTTCTTTCTCGATCTCCCTTATAAGTCAGTCTTGACACCGATCAGATCGGGGTATGTCGGGACTTGGTGAGATCAACCATTATAAACAAGGCCCTGAAAGCAACTTCCACTACAGAAAAAGGGATCTCCACGTATTATAATTTTATAGACAAATGTAGGATTCAAATTCCTACAAGGGATGTGAAGGGAAAATGCATATAACCACATGAGGTATGAGTGAATATCTTTAAGAGTAATTGGCACAAATCCCCCCCAAACTATACCAGCTTTTATATGTTGCCCCATAAACTATTTTATTAGGCACTAAACTCCCTGAACTATCGCTTATTGGCAATCCTTTAGGTTTCCCCACCCCCTGAGAGGGGGCATCTTTAGTCTTGTTCTGCCAATAAGCGATAGTTCAGGGGGTTTAGTGCCTAATAAAATAGTTTAGGGGGCAACATGCAAAAGCTGATATAGTCTGTAGGGGATTTGTGCCAATTACTCTATCTTTAATATATAATGCATATTAGATATATCAACGACAAAAGGACAAAAAGACAAATATGATTTTGGAGTTAATAGTTTTGGGTGAAATTTACAATGCTAGCTTTTATGCCCTTGTATATTTAAACATTTAAATTAACTTGTAATGGTGCTGTCATTGTCCAATTAACGATCGAAGTATATTTTAAGGCAAATATGTTACAAACTTATTTTTTATCTCCCTTTTGTTTTCTCATCACACACTGATACAAAATAGAATTCAAGGGCTGTTTTCATGTTTTCCCATCTATTTGGAATAAAGCATCTAATATGAACTTGGATCAGGACATTTCATTTTTAGCTAATTGTTGGATTGTATTGTTTTATATATATATAGTAATGCTAGACGTCCCAATTTTTTTTCCTAAATGATGTGGCACGTGAGGTGTCAACATCACATCAGTCACCACATAATTTCATGATTTATAAGAAGTTGACACCTCATATGCCACATCAGTTGAGACAGAATTTAGGAAAAAAAAATGGGACGTCTAGCATTACTCATATATAAAAGTTCATAATTAATAACATATACACTAATCCTTTCACCTTGGTAATTAACTAGTAATAATTAAGTACAAATTGATGATAATTACACGTTTCGAAGTGCTTTTGAAAACACTAAAAATGTTTTAGTGTCTCTTTTATTGTATTTGACTAAAAGAATAAATGAAGATCAATTATAATTTTTTTTTTTTTTTTTAAAAAAAGAAGCAAAAAAAGCTCGAAAAGCTGTTTGCAAAAGTACTTAACAACCAACTGTATCAATTCAGGTTTTCGCTTTTTATCAATTCAGTTTCTGCAATTCTGCTCCACAAAACCATGAAAAGATATATTTTCCTGTTGTTTTGTCTTGTTTCATTAAGAAGAACATATTTGCTACAGCGTTGAAACCAACATTTTCTAGGTTAACGAAATTCATGCTTTTAAATATTTAAAAAAAAAAGTTATATTAAAAAAAATCAAAAATACGTAACCAAGCTTCTTGTCTAATTAATTAAATAATTACTTTTCAACTCAGGAAAATTCATTAAACGTTTTTTATTTATTTTATATAAAGAGCACTGGATATGTGACTTTTGCAAATGCTTTTATAAAAAGTGCTTTTATAATAATCTAGCAGAATACAGTTTACAGTGTAGGTAGGTGTTTGCAGGAACACTGTTTACTGTTACTTTGCAATGTGTAAATTAATCATAGAGACAAGACTATAGCACCAACATAGAAAGAACTTCTTTTTACCTTTACAGGAAATGTATCATCCAAATCACAAGATTTTCCTTTGGATTTTCTTGGAGAAAAGTGACAGAGACTTGTCTTTCATGAGAAGCAAAATCACATTCAATTTTGCTTTTTCTCTTCTGTACAATTAAGTGTACAATCACGAAACCTCAAATCAAAATGATAACCCACTACAAGTTTATCTGCTTGTATTTTTATTCTTCTATAATTATTAATAAAATTAGGAAACGTTTTCATGGATTTATGTTATTAATGCTAATATTATTGGAGAGCATCTGATATCCTTATCCACAGAGATAAAAATTAAAATTATATGAATCTTGCTGTCTGGTTCCAAATTGTGCTACACACAATATGGCAGTAGAAGAAACAAACTGTTTTCATCATTTCCAGTCCTGCAAATTAATGAGTTCATTATATAATTCTAGAGACTACAGACATGGCTAACTTATTCTGTCTATTGGGAGTATTATTTGCTAACTTTTTTTGTGAAATAAGATTCTTAATTGATGAAATGAAATTGTATGAGTACTTCCATTCTAGTCCTTCTTTTCTTTTTCATTAAAATTTTAGAGAAAAAAAAAAATATAATTATTAAAAGCAATCCAAATTACAGAGAAAAAAATTGGAAAAGAAAATCAGATAATTGGTGTCTCATATCAGGCCAATTCATAGCGAAATTTTCATATGGATCAAAACATCAACATATACTATTTATCATTTTATAATTACAACATGAATTACTTAGCAAGATATGACAATGTCTCGTGTTTGAATCAGTGCCACCACAGTAATATATAAAAAAACTACTTAACCTATATATGTAATTCCAAAAATCATGCATGTTTTTATTTCCATCATATATATAGAGATAATACCATATACTATATAAATCTGAATTAAATGCTAATTATTTGCTTCTGTGATTTCCTCTTCTTCTTAATTAATTCCATTTCCTTGATTAATTCCCCAAAAAGTGATCGAATATCAGGTAGCATTTCAATAGTTTAAGGAAATACTCGCATGTCCTTTAATCAATTCAAGAAGGTGACATTCTAGTGAAATTTTAGCCTAATTTGTCCTTTGTAGAAGGAAGAGGTCTAATTTGTCTTTAGTCATGGCTTTATATGACACAAGCAACGAAGTTTGATATCATGTACATTACAGTATATATTTGTGCAAGAGATGGGAATTGAAGAGTACCTGTCAATCACTTATAAACTCAACCAAAACAAATCGGATTAATTAAAAAATGATCAATCATTACTGGTAGGTTTTTCTGAAATGGCATTCCATGAGCTCATCAAATTCGACAAAAAATTGGCCGGCTAAGACAGCTAACTTAACCTACTATATAAATCTTCTTTGTCACCATAATCACTAATCCAAATTGGGAAAATGAGAGGGAAAATAATTAATTGACAATCTTCCAAATTTGCTTAGGAAAGCTCTATTCATTCCAGTCTAATTTTGGAATCATGGTTGTTGTATCACAGTATGATAGTTTCACTAGCTAGTACTAAATAACAAATATGCATACGAGGCATTTTTAGGTTACCAACGATAAGTACTGGACTCGGGATCTTTGCTTCGATATCTGTTACATGAATGAACCGGCCAACAATTGATTTTAATTAGCCAAAACACTATAAGAAGTATATTGATGGACGAGTTTGGGGCTTGAAAAATGATTTCTAGGTCAACGGCTCAAATGACTCACTTGTTGACTGAGTTTGACCACATAAATTTCAGCTGGCCAAGTCACTGATTTGTATGATAAATTTTAAATATTCAGTGAATTTGATTAAAAATAAAATAAAAAAAGACCCAGATCAAAACCAATTTCAATCGGCACATGTCTGATATATAAGTGATATAGTGCTAACCAAAGGAATGCTTGTCATTTGAGTGTAAACTTTAGTTCATTTATGTTTAATTTTGGCTTCACTCTATTTGTATAATCCTTCAAAAAAGACCTTTCCACATTATATATATGGACCAAGAAGAACTCTATGTATTGCTCTCTCTCTCTCTCTCTCTCTCTTTTTAAAAATACAAAAAAGCATGTCCAGAGATTTCCTCATTTTCTTGAATCTGGGAACTCTACAACAACCAGATAAAAAAAAAAAACCCTAGCTAGCTCTTCAATTCTCCATCAACCAATATCCACCACACTCGTGTGAAACTAATTAACAATTCAACTGAAAACGCCTTTTCAATCTTTCGTTTTTATTTATTTATTTATTTATTTTCTTCTCATACGGCCATGAAAACTGAAGTTAGAGGAAACACTACGTCAATTACTCTTCAGCAAAACCCTAGCATCTTCAACGCCCCACAAAGCACTCTCTCAGGAGCACTCAACGGATGTCTCGGCAGTCTTGACGGAGCATGTATAGAGAAGCTTCTTCTCCACTGCGCCAGTGCCTTGGAAAACAACGACGTCACTTTGGCGCAGCAAGTCATGTGGGTGCTCAACAATGTCGCTTCTTCGGTCGGTGACCCTAACCAGAGGCTCACTTCATGCTTTTTGAGAGCTCTCGTTTCCAGGGCCTCTAGGGTTTGCCCAACAACGTCGATGAGTACTACTTCTTTCAACGGTAGCGGTAGTGGTATGATTCAGAGGAGGCTAATGAGCGTGACCGAGCTAGCCGGTTACGTTGATCTGATTCCTTGGCACCGATTTGGGTTCTGTGCATCAAATAGTGCAATTTTTAAGGCAATTCAAGGGTGTCCAAAAGTTCACATATTAGATTTCAGCATCACTCATTGTATGCAATGGCCTACTCTCATTGACGCCTTGGCGAAAAGGCCTGAAGGTCCTCCTTCACTTCGAATCACCGTGCCTTCTTGTAGGCCACCGGTCCCTCCTTTGCTCAACGTGTCCACTGAAGAGGTTGGCCTCCGTTTGGGGAATTTTGCTAAGTTCAGAGACGTTCCCTTCGAATTCAATGTGATCGACTATGACCACCTTTCTTCTTCTTCTAGTGAAATCATTACCTTTCGCGTTGAATCACTCTTCAGTCACTTGACACCTTCCATGTTGAACCTTAGAGAAGACGAGGTTTTAGTGATAAACTGCCAAAATTGGATTCGATATTTGTCTGATGTTGATCATCAAAGAAACCCTCTTGATTCTAATTCTTCTTCTTTGCGAGATGCTTTTCTTGATATAATCAAAGGACTTAACCCTAGTATCATCTTAGTAGTCGATGAAGATTCTGATTTAAGTGCTTCTACAAGTCTCACTTCAAGAATCACCACTTGTTTCAATTACTTTTGGATACCGTTTGATGCCTTGGAGACTTTCTTGCCTAAGGAAAGCTCCCATAGGCTAGAATACGAATCCGATATAGGTCACAGGATCGAAAACATCATAAGCTTGGAAGGGTTCCAGAGGACGGAAAGGCTTGAATCCGGCGCAAAATTGTCTCAAAGAATGAGAAATTCCGGCTATATCAGCCTCCCGTTTTGCGAAGAAACGACCATTAGAGAAGTTAAGTCCTTGTTAGATGAACATGCGAGCGGGTGGGGGATGAAGAAAGAAGAAGATATGCTGGTGCTCACATGGAAGGGACATAGCTCAGTTTTTGCAACAGCTTGGGTCCCAAATAGTCTGGATATTCAGGATTAATTGGGTGTGTGGACTTAAATGACTCGATGATCGGTCCTATCAGGAAAAAAAATGTTTCATGGTTTTGTTTTTGTTTTTTTTGTTTTTGTTTTGTTTAATTTAGTGGTCCATCCAAGGCTCCAAGCAATGACAAAATTAGGGTTTGCTTTTACTCTTTGTCAAAAAAAGCTGCAGAAGGAAAATGGGCAGCGTAGAATAACTTAACATATTGTTAACTTCTACTCCTACATCCCAACTTAATTATTTGTATTCGAGCTAGCTAGCTTTCGCTGTGTTCACATGAACCATGTTCTCTTTGCTACTATATATGAGACAAAAAAAACTCTATCACTTTTAATTATTTTGTTATTGATTTTCCAATATTATTATTCTGTGTACTGGATTTTGTCTCAGGAATACTACATATATTAATTGAAAAGTAGTTGCCTTGCGAGTAGTCATATCTCTATCTCACTCATATGTATATCAACCTCTCTGTTAATTTCAATATTTCCTCGTTAATAATTTCTATTTAAACCAAAATTGAAGACTTTATTGTGAATTTGTGACATATATATTATGCATGGATACTTATTTTGTAAAACAAAGCAGGTTGAATACAATTACATGGACCTCTTAGCTAGCATATTTTTATATATAGAATGTATGTGAGTCATGTGACCGACCAAGTGTAGGTTATCAAATCCTTCTACCACGTGCCCCCATGGACGTAGCTCAGTGGGTAGATAGACGAATTTGGGATTTAGGCAAATAACTCCCAAGTCAGCAGCTCGAATCCTACAAATGACAAAAGGTTTCAAAAATAAATAAAAATACATGGATAGGTGATTTATTAGATAGATATTGTCAACAAAGTGTAGGTTATCAAATCCTTCTACCACGTGAAACGAGTGAGATAAAATATCGTATTTATTGTAGTGTATATACTATATAGATACCCTATATATCCTTAAAAATTTGTGGTGTACAAGGGTAAAAATATAAGATATTTCTACCTAAACTGACATATATATATACTTTGAAGGAGGCAACAAAGAATTCTCTCTAAAAATCACTTTGAATATTTTCTTTATAAGTTGTTTGCTTAAAAACCATTTTTGGTATATTCTGGTCTAATATAAAAGAACAAATACAAAAGGGGTTTCTATAATATCAGAAAAAAAATATGTTCAATAGCTATAAGAAAACTACAATATTCTAATAAATAAAAGCAGGAATTGCATTACACACACGAGTCATTTTAGTAGACTCGAAAACCGGGAAGAAGAAGGACCACATTATATATAGATTTGCTGTTCTACGAACAGTCGCCTTCATACCCCAAGATATACAGCTAATAGGAAGTCGCAATTGCACCATTTGTAGAATGTGATCTTCAGTTTTCTGCTTCTTTTGTTGTTTTCTTCCATTTAATGATTTAAATATTCTTCATTATTGTGGTAACAATCTTTGGTGAAATCAATCAACATGAACTGGTTCCATGGTGTAGTGGTTAGCACTCTGGACTTTGAATCCAGCGACCTGGGTTCGACTCCCGGTGGGACCTCCTTTTTTGTGTGGCTCCAAACATTATCGGGTTAGAAAGTAGGAATGCTTGAAAAATGATGATTTTTTTTTATTCTTTTTTTTTTTTTTTTTTTTTGCTTTTAAGCACCGGTATCTAAAAGTCCACTGGTCATGACTAATCCGGGTCGAGCCGGGTCGGCCCACTAAGGGCTAAAGCTCTCCCATCCCATGTTTTCTCCATTCACAAGACTCGAAATCGAGACCTTACTTAAAGGGAAGGAGTGCCGAACCACTAGAACCAACATGCATTGGTTTTTTTATCCTTTTGTTATGTCAATATAATGTATTGATAATTTGATATGTGAAGAATAAATTATAACCTTAACAAGTAAAAATAAATAAATTATAACTTTAAATTTGACTTGCTATTTTTTATTTTGAGACTCATTTAACAAATTAAGGGATAATTACCCCAAAGACCATCAATTTGGGTGTACACTATTAAAAAGGCCATTAGATGGAGAATTGGTTTTAAGATGACAATTTTTGGTGAACACCGTGATACTAATGACTATTCTATCTCATTCCGTTAACTTTTAGTTAAATGAGTGTCATTTTTGTAAATAATAGGATGACATTCCATCATAAGATTTATTTAACATTTTTTTTTTCAGCTGCTGTATTTTTTTTTTCAAAATTTGAAAACCTACTTCTAGAATCACATTAATGGTAACCATAATCATTTATCTCTTAATTATTTGACAAAAATTATCCATTTATCTTGTTCAAAATCTTTACCCAACAACATTCAAATTTCATATTGAAATTGAAAAACAATTGGGAGTCTTCACACAATTTCCTTCGATTTTTGTTCTCTTCAATTTTTTTTTTTTTTTTTTCCAGAGAATTAAATCATCAGACTTTAAAATATTTTAGTCTTTTGGCTAGAAATGAATCAATTGGGAGTCTTCACAAAAAAAATTAATCTTTCAATGTTTTAGTTTGAAGACACTGTTTTAAAACTAGATGAAACAAAAAAAAATTAATATAAAATAAATCTTGTGATGGAATGTCATCCTTTTATTTACCAAAATTCTACTCATTTAATGGAAGGTTAACGGAATGAGATGGAATGACCATTAAAGTCACAATGTTCGTAAAAAATGACCATTTTAAAACCAATCATACATCTAGTGGTCATTTTGATAGTGTACCCCCAAATTACACCGGGGTAATTATCTCACAAATTAATTGGTGTTTAGTATGTAAATTCCGAAAGTGAAATGCTTAATTTTTTTTTTTTTTTTTTTTTTTTTTTTGGGGGCCTCATGTGAGCTTCTATCTAAAGAAAAATTGGGCCCACTCTCCCAAAACAAGTGGACTTCAAAAATTTTGTTTTGTCCCCCTTTTGAATTTGGATTTGGGATCATTTCACTTCAAACATAAAAAAAAGGGTCATTTTCTCTTATTATGTCGAGATTTTCTTTTATAATTTTAAATTTCTTTCCAAATTAAGTATAAAAACAATTTAAAATTACAAATTACAAACTAAACAAGCGACCTTTTTTTTTTTTTTTTTAATAACCTTAGTGTGGTACACATTCATTGTTATCTAAATATATGTGCTATATATATTGGAATCAGATTTTAATCAAAGTCTCCTCCCCTCACTGAGATTGGTAATTTGGTGGTTTTAGATATTCTTCATTTGTTAGATTTCTTTATTTTTGTTGAAGTTTGTCATGTTTTTAGAATCGCTAACACAGTGGCCCATTTTCTAACAAAAATGACTCTGTTTTTAAATTCTGAGTCTGTTTGGTTAGAAGAATCTCCTCAATATGTGGAGCAGTTTGTTTTGACAGATAAACCACCGTAGATGCAATTCTTCTTAGCCGATCATCACAATATATATGATAGTTTCACTAATAGTACTAATTAACAGATTTACGAGGTGTTTTTTCGTTACGAACAATGGATGGAATCGGGATCTTTGATTCGTTATCTGGACTAGCTCAGTTGAGTCACACATGCAGACCCTCTTCATGAACAAGCGAACAGATGATTTAATTAACAAAACCTCTATGAGAAGTATAAAATATAATCTCTTAAAGAGTTTTAAAGTTACATCAATATACAGAAGATACATGTAGATTCCAAACTCACTTGTTGACTGAGTTTGACCACATAATTTTTAGCTGGCCAAGTCACTGATTTGTGAAACGGTCAATTTTAATTTATTCACTGAACGTCCATTAATACTACTCTGCAGCAAAACCTTAGCCTCTTCGACGTTATATTATTTTCACATGAACGTGTTCTCTTTGCTGTATATGAGACAAAAAAATCACTTTAATTATTTTGTTGATTTTCCAATAATACAAAACACTCTACCACATTATATAGATTTGCTTTTCTACGAACAGTCACCTTCATGCCCTGAGATATACATCTAATAGGATGTCGCAATTGCACCATTTGTAGAATGTGATCTTCAGTTTTCTGCTTCTTTTTGTTTTTTTTTTTTCTTCCATTTAATGATTTAAATATTCTTGATTGTTGTGGTAACAATGTTTGGTGATGTCAATCAACATGAATCGGTTCCATGGTGTAGTGGTTAGCACTCTGGACTTTGAATCCAAATATTTTTGGGATCAATCGTGACAAGCACGATCCGAAATGCAAGTCTCACAACTGATCGGAAAGTATGGATGCTTTAAAAATGATAGGTAATTTTTATCCTTTTGCAATGTCAATATAATGTTATGTGAAGAATAAATTACAACTTTAACAAGTAAAAAAATGAAATTATAACCTTAAATTTGACTTGCTATTTTTTTTTTTAGACTCCTTTAACAAATCAATCAATGTTTAGTATGTAATTTTCCGCAAGAAAAATGCTTTTAGGGCCAGTTTGGTATTGCTGTAACTTTTATAATAATCACTGTTAGCTGTGCTGAAGGAATAATCAGCTGTGAAGTTAATCAGTAGATGTTTGGTTAATTATACTTTTAAAACTACTGTATAACTCAAAAGCAGTATACATATGTTTGGTAATTTTATTTCAAAAGTGCTAAAATTAGTTACAATGACTAAAATAGACATGATTTTAGAACCTCATTTTATTTTTTTCATTTATTATATGTATTAAATCAATATTTAAGTAGAATATTTAAATTAGAAAACAAAATCCATAAGAATAATAAAAATATTTTTAAAAGATTTTATAAATCAAATCAATATTTAATTAGAATCTTTAATTTTAAGATGAAATAAGGTATATAAATGATTTTAATTTGATTTCATAAGGACAATAATGATATTTTAAAAGATTCATTAAATGCTGAAATAGATTATCCAATAATCACTTTTAAAAAGTAACCCCCTACCTACTTCTCAAAATCACTGTCAAAACTTGCCAGATTATGAATTAATCACTGTTAGAAGTTTTACCAAACATTATTTTATGTTAAAATTATAAAATAAGCTGATTTTAACTTCTCAAAAGCAATACCAAACTGGCCCTTAGTTTTTTTCCATTTCGGGCCTCATGAGATCTTCTGTCTAAAGAAAAATGGGGCCCATTATCACAAAACGAGTGGACTTCAAAAATATTGTTTTGGGCCCCTTTTGAATTGGGATTTAGGAGCATTTCACTTCAAACATTAAAAAAAAAAGGGTCATTTTCTCTTATTATGTCGAGATTTTCTTTTATAATTTTTGAATTTAAAATTTCTTTCCAAATTAAGTATAAAAACATTCTAAAATTTCAAATTACAAATCAAACATGCGACCTTTTATTTACCAGAGTGTGGTACACATTCATTGTTAACTAATTAAATATATGTGCAGGTTAATTTGATTAATTATAAATCTCCTCCCCTCACTGTGATTGGTTTGGTGATTTTAGATATTCTTCATATGTTATATCCCTTTGCTTTTGTTGAAGTTTGTAATGTTTCTAGAGTTGCTAACATAGTGGCCTATTTTCTAGTACAAATGATATTGTCTTTAAATTCTAAGTCTGTTTGGTTTGAAGAATCTCCTCAATGTGTGAAACAGTTTGTTTTGACTGATAAGTCACCTCAGATATAATTCTTCTTATATATTTACTTTCCTTTAAAAAAAAATAAAAAATGGTACGGTTTTCTTCTTCAATTGATCATCACTACCACATGATTTACCGGCCATTGGGCCATTCATGACATGCATTCTAATTTTCTTTAATTGCTATCTCATTTATCTAACATGAACCTCCAAGTGCTACCATTTGCAGTAATGTTTCCAGGTTATACTTTACATTTGATTGAAATTTATGATTTTAAAATAATAATAATAATAGTAGTAATAAAACAAGTGTTTTATTTCTTGAACTCCCGTGAACCAAAAAACAGAACTGAGGAATGAAGAATTCAAATTTGGAAATAGATGTAATCATGAATCCAATATCTCATAAAGGGAAAATAATATAAGGTTTTAATTTGTAATAAGCATTATTGTTGTCTATTATATATGTTTCTTGAGATCCCTCTAAGTTGTTTTGAGATAAAGTTAATAGAGTGACCCCCCAAAATTTAATTATCTTGTACAATCAAATCTTTGGAGAGATTATACCCGAATTTGAATTAGATTATATATTCTCATCAAATTTTAACTTTTTGGCCAAAATATATTGATAAAATTGAACTTGGACCCATAATTTCAATTTAATATTTACAGAAAACTCTCATAAAGCAAAGCAAATTCAAGGACTAACAAATAACAATATATAAAACATAAAATTTTATTAGACAAATTATAATTATTATTTTCTTTTTTGTTATATGATAAGTTTATATTTATTGAGATGGAGTTTTCTCGTTTCCATTTCTACTTAATTTATTGAAATAAAAAACAAGAATAAAATGATAAATTCTTACTTAAAAGTTATAACTCGATGGGAGTGATCTTCTCCATCTCATATTCTTTAGGTTGTATAAAATTTCTCACACGTTGAATTCCATACATAATTTTGTATAAGATTCAGATTTATATAAGGTGATGAATATATATATATATATATATACGGAAATTACATAGTACATGGATCTAACATGTTTTTTCCACCGAGATTCGATTATATAACATTAGAAAGAATATTACATAATGGAATCGATTTCATCACAAAAAAAATATATGCAGAATCAAGCATCTCATCATCCCTCATTCCCTCTACATAAATTAAATGAAAAATAAAAATCAGGACCAAGGAACATAGATGATTGGTAAATGATTGCATGGATATTGGATCACAATCTTAAAGCCAAAGCGGTGGGACTTTTCACTAAAAAATTAATGCTTTAATTTTTCTTTTCAAAGGAAATGCCATAAATACCCCTGATACTCTAAAGTTGATTTGACAGACTATTTTACCTTAAACAAAGAATGCCAAAAAAGTGGACGAGACACCTCCAGAGTCTAGAGTCTAGAGTCTAGACTCTTGTCTCAGTCGTACTTTGTCAGAAGCGTAGAATCGTAAATAAGAACCATTGTTAGGGTCAAAATTGTAATTTCATGTATTTCCATTCACGTGACTCCCGTTGTCCATCTACATGTGCATGAACAAAAGCTACGTTGCCACGTAAAATTATCTGAAGAGAAGTTGTTAGGTGTTTCTATTGAGACCATACACAGCAACAAGAATTATAATCACCACTCTTTCAAGTTTCAATCAATAAGAGTAAATTATATCCTCTAAGCTAATTTTCTAACACACAAAAGGGTTTTAATGTTTTTTTATTTTTTATTTTATATATATATATATAAATATATTCTATTAACATAAATAAAAACCCTCAAATTGGATGTGAGCTAGATTAAATTTCAAAATATTTTATAATATTATAAATAATTACAGTTTCTATTTACCGATTATCACATAAAAGGGTTCAAATTATCAAATGAGTTGGACTCTAAAATACTCAAGTAGTGAATTTTTTGGCAAAAGGGAATTTTATATTTACTTTTTATTCTAAAAATGATATATTTGAAGTTAAATCCTCTTATAATTGATCATTAACTTTATTAAAAGTAAAACTTTGTTGCATTGGTAAAATTGTAATCCAGGCTTAATTAATTGGGAAAAGTTGTACAATCATTATGTTTTTCCCTTTATTTGTTCTAATAAAAAAAAATTATAATGTATAGGAACAAGAACAATGGCAACCTCATCATTCATCAATGATCGGTCCCACCACAGACCCATACCAAATGCCAATCATAACCGTCCAATTAATCTAGCAAAGCGGCAAGTTGATGGATCTTCAACAACTCTACATCAGTGCATCTCAAATTCTCAAGTCAACTATCAACAATTAAAAGCAATTCATTCTACTGTAGCGACCAGCTATGGTACTCACAGAAAATACTTGGTATGCTACCGTTTTTTTTATATTTTTTTTATTTTTTAAAACCATTTTTTCGTTGATTTAAACGTTAAACTGGTTTTCAAAAATCAAAATGGTTTCCAAATTGTATATTAACTGGTTTCTAAATTTTCCAAAATTTAGTTGCTATGATACCTATATGGGTGTCATAACAAAAGGAAATTAAAATTAAAATTAAAATTAAAATTAAAAACCCTCTTAAATAGGGGACAAAGGAGTAAATCCCCCAACATGATCCTTTGTCATGTAAAGATATAAGAAAATGATCTTTCAATTGGCCCCCACAATTTTGTGGGCCAGAAAAATTGTGGTCCAATCTCATTAGTCCAATTGGGCAATTCAATCTTTATCATCCATCACAATAAGAAAGAAAAAGAATGAATTAAATTTTATTTTATTTTATTTTTTTATAGATAAAAACAGAGTAAAAGAATAAAATATAGAGCTGGTGGGTGCACAAGTATAGAGAGAAGCAAGCCAGCAAAAAAGCTTCAGTTCTAAGCTTATGTTCTCCCACAAGATAATCACAATTTCATTTTTATTTTTCAATTGTTTTCTAACCTAATATCAATTATTTTAGGACTAATTGCACAAACGTCCCTTGATTTTAGACATAATTGCATGTATATGGAATGTTTACCCATAATTGTACAAACATCCCCTGTAATTAGTTGACTTCGTTAAATCTAACCATTGACCATAATTTTAACCAAAAAATGACCAAAATACCCCTTGTTACCTATTTTATTATTAATTATATATATACACTTTTTTTTTTGACAATTTATATATATATACTTAAAATAATAATTATATACAATACTTAATTTATTTATTTAACAATTTTTATAATCCATTTTTTACATTTTTATAATCCATTTTTTTAAATAAATAAATTAAGTATTATATATAATTATTTTTTTTAAGTATATATATAATTATTTTTTTAAGTATATATATATATAAATTGTTAAAAAAAAAGTATACATATAATTAATTATAAAATAGGTAACTAGGGGCACTTTAGTCATTTTTGGTTAAAATTATGGTCAATGGTTAGATTTAACAAAGTCAACTAATTACAGGGGATGTTTGTGCAATTATAGGTAAAAATTCCATATACATGCAATTATACTTAAAATCAGGGGACGTTTGTGCAATTAGTCCATTATTTTATGAGAGTATGGTTTACCAAAACCAATAATTTATGAAGAAGAAATGATTTTTTTAGCGAAGAATGTCAGATAGAGGTCACAAAACAACTGTTCTCAGTCACTCTTTCTCTGCTTCCTAGTTTTTATTTTATTTTATTATATATCTCACTTCTCTAGTTCTCTGTCTTTATACACTTTGTTTGCTTGTTTGAGCCTGGTCTCTCTATCCCAGTTGAGAACCACCACCACCACCACATTGCTTGTGCATCAATTGACTTCTTCTTGTAATTATCAGCAAAACCCCACAAAGGCAGTTTAAAGTTCACTACTTTGTGTTTGTCTTCTTCCCATTTCAGAATATGATCCTCTTTGCGCCTCCTCACTGCCCATTTGCTCTCCTCACTTCTCTGTCTCTGTTGTGTAGTTAAAAATCCTATCTTTCTCTGTTTTTCTTCTGTGTTTGTTGTTTTTTTTTTAAATAAATAGAAGTTCCAAAACCGTGCTCTTGATTTGAGGTGGGGTTTTTGGTTTTGTTTAATTGGAAAACATGGCAGTTTGCTGTGATCTTGAAGTGGATGTCAATGGAGAAGAGACTTTCATGGTGGACAAGGTAATTAGTCCTGTTCTCTTACCTTCACATAACTGTGAAATTTATATGATCAGAGTTTCATGTTGTTCATATCAATTTTCCACCATGGTTGTTTGATCTCCACCATTAAAGTTGCACCTACATTGCACTGATATGGGGCAAAGGTTCCATTAACTCTTTTTTTGTTTTTGTTTTTTTTTAGTTTGTGTTTTTGTTTTATCTTCTTCTTTTGTTCTTGGGTTTCTACTCTCATTTATTGCTGTTATTGTTATGGGGCTTAAATGTTCATACCTCCATTAACTATATTCACTCCTTCTCATTAAGTACTTGAGGGTGCTTTAATGGCACCAATCTTTTGCCCTTCATAGCTGGTATGAATAGTGAACATCATTGTATGTCATTGCCAATCCACAATTTATTGTCTATAACGACCCCTAGCCCTTCTTTTGCAGGTGCTAGTGTAGATTTCTCCTTCAATCTATCTATTATTTTATTTTATTTTTTTCTGTTTTGATAAATTCAATGTGTGAATTTTGATGTCAAGAAAGAAACTAAATTTCATTCTTTTACTGGGGTTTCTAGGCACTCAAAGGTCACACTTTGAAATTGATTGGAAAATGTCACGTTTTCCCTCAATTACCTGTTAGTTGTTTGCTATTGTACTAATTTGTTTGTTTTTTCAATGGCTTTTTGCAGAAGATCATTTCTTCGTATTCGGGTAGATTAAGCAAGTTGTTTGGCAAATCAACTGTTACAAAGAGAAATCTCAAAGTGATCTTCAATGACTTTCCCGGAGGAGCAAAGAATTTTGAGCTTATGTCAAGGTTTTGTTACAACAATGGCAGGATTGATATAACTCCTTCCAATATTTCCCTCCTACATTGCGCGGCGCATTTTATGGAGATGAACAAGTACTATACATCTGAAAAGCATAATTTATTGGAACAAACAGAGAAATCACTTGAAGAGATCAATTACTGGACATGGTCTGAGCTTTTGACTGCTTTGAAGCAGTGTCAAGTTTTGCTTCCAGTTGCTAATTTTTCATGTTTACTTGAGAAATTCATGGATTCTCTTGTAGGGAGAGTGGCTTTGTCCAGTGAAACAAGTCCTTGTGCATCTACTTCTTCACCGGATAGTTCTGGTTTTCGGTTTTCTTGTGACACTAGAAGCACTGAGAGTTTGAAGAACAGCTTCTCTAGAGTCACATGGTGGTTTGAAGATCTACTAATTTTGAGTCCTACTCTGGTTGAAATGGTGATAAAAACCATGGTCTCGCGGAAATTGGATCATGTTATCATAAGTAGGTTCCTCTTTTATTACCAGAAATCAAAATTCTACAATGCCGCAGCTGATGAGAAGCGTAAAGTACTAGAATCTGTCATCGATATGCTTGACACACTTGATCGAAGCTCTGTTTCGTGCAAGAGTTTATTTGGGGTTCTTCGAATTTCTATGAATTTAAACATTAGTAAAAGTAGCAGGAGCAAGTTGGAGAGTATGATAGGTTATCAGATGGATCAAGCAACATTAGACAATCTACTAGTCCCATCTCCACATGGGACAAATTACTTATATGATGTGAATCTTGTTCTTAGGTTCTCGAAAGCATTTCTGCGCGGAGGTGGAAGTTCAAAAGTATCTTTGATGCTGCTGAGGAAAGTTGCTAGCTTGATGGACTTGTACATGGCAGAAGTAGCTCCGGATCCTTGCTTGAAACCTTCAAAGTTCCTGGCTCTAGCTATGGCCCTGCCTGATTCCGCTAGGGACTCATTCAATGAAATGTACCGTGCCATTGACATGTATTTCGAGGTACTACATTGATCTCACAAAATTTCCCTTTAGTTGATTTCTCTAGATTTCTCAAAATTAGCATAATGTGTTGTTCTCTTACATGTTCTTATGAATTTTAATTTGATAACTCAACAATTGTCATATTTGGTGTATTTGATCTGAATGTGGTTTAAATAGGTGCACGCAGGATTATCAGAAGAAGAGAAGATAAAGATATGTTGTGCACTAAACTATGAGAAGCTCTCAGCTGAATCTTGCATAAACCTTTCTCAGAATGCAAAATTTCCATCAAAAAGTGCAGTCCAAGCTCTCATTTCTCAGCAATTCAAGCTCAAAAACTTAGTCCATAGCACAAACGATTATAAATTCTGCTCCGATTCACCGTGTAGCTTCAATACTGAAGCTGGAAACAAGGGTAAGAAAGGTGAATCCGATCAACAAGTTGTTCTCTACGCCGGGAAACTAGACGTTTCTGCTGATAATGAGAAACTCAGAGCACATTTGCAAGGAATGCAATGTAGGGTGATGGAATTGGAGAAAGTTTGTCGAAAAATGCAAACCCAGATGGCAAAAATCATGAAATCAAAAGCCTCAAGCCATACCAATGCAAGATCTTTACCCAAACTTTGTTCATGATAGAATTTTTTTTTTTTTTTTTTTTTTTTGCATAACATATATTTTGTTATATTTTCTCATGTGTTATTGGTGACACTTTTTCTTTTTTTTCTGCAAAATCTAAAAACAGTGAGAGCATTTTCTTCACAGTATTAAGATCTTTTGCTTGTACAGTTACAGAAAAAAGAGAGGAACTTTTAATGTGCTTTTTTCATGAATTGTATCTGTTTATTCACTGTATTGTTGTTGTGTGTAGGATAGGCCTTCAAAGTTAAGTCACTCTCACATTTGTTCAAAGCTGTAGAGCACTGGTTGGCAAATTGACTGCATGAACTGGAATTTCTGTGTGGTCACTCAAAGGCTGAATGCTTTTTGTGTCTTCTTTTTCCTTTTTATCTTTTTCATATGCTACATCCCCATACGATTACAACAACATTGAATTAATTTGTCATCTACATTAGCACAAGACTGATCGGAATTTTTATGTGAACAAACACAGATAACGATCATGTATTATAAAATCATTCGACACTCGAACAACTGAACAAGCACATAATCACGGGAAATTTAACAGCAGTACGTACTATGAATGTGCCTTGAGAGGGTGATATGGTAGGCAAGATTTCTTCCCTACTAATAAATATATCATTAATACGAATATTCCTTACAACAACTGACATCCAACCAAAATGTTCTTGTGAATGAAGTCGGTGCCATGAACGTTAATTTACAAGTGATGTTGATCGTTGCCTGTGGGGTTTCTCTAGCTAGCAAATTAATTAAAATATTTATTTAAGAACACCATCTTCATTTGTCGTAACATATGCTCATGCTCTTAAGAGTCAACATATATATATGTGCCGTAACAAAGAAGAAGTTGATTTATCCAGAATATTATAATCCCAGTGAAACTGGTTACAAGTTAGGTCTCTCTCTCTCTCTCTCTCTCTCTATATATATATATATATATATATGTGGGATCTTTACATTTTCAATGGATACTAAAGGAACGCATCTGCCTTTGATTGATTGTTCAAGAACCAAGGTCCAAGAGAACATTAATGGAGAGACAAACGACTAGATGCTTTGAGTTTTTTTGCTTAGACGCCACTCTTGTTTACTTTCAAGGTATTGTTAATCCAAAATTTATAATACTATTAATTAGTACAAAGAACATCGCGAGTTTAATTAGTCAATTAGGACTTACTAGTTTGATGCGAATTATTAGATAAAAGAAAAGAAAAAAAAAAAAAAAAAAACTCAGTGATTTAAGCAATTAATTATAGAGATTGACTTTTCCCTAAATATATTTCAAAGCTAAGACTATCTCTAACCCATTGCACCAATTTGTTTCAACTTTGTAGTAAATTGTAGCAACTTTTACACCATTTTTTTTTTTTTTTTTCCATCTCCAACCCATTACACCGAATGTTACTCTAAAAAGAATATTCCCTACATATTCATTTTTTTTTTTTTTAATTTCTCAACAATTAACATTTCACCCCTTAATTAACATAATATTATGATAAGTAAAGAAATTAACATTTCACCCTATTAATGTTGTGTGTTGCTTTAATTGTTTTGTTTTCAATTTAGTGTTTATTTATTAAAATTTAGTAATTTCTGTATTATATACTTAATTTTAGTTTATTATAAATATTAATATAAATAATAATTAAATTAAAACAAATATATATTAAACAGAAGCATTAAATAATAAAAAGGGATACAATTAGAATAAATTTGATTAAATAGAGGTAAAATTGTGATTAACAGAACATTTAAATAAGGGATATAAACAGAATACATTTTATTGAATACAAGTCAATGTGTGAATAATTAAAACTTTAGGGATTTAAAAAAAATAAAGTGCAAGAGCTGCACTATTTCTACAAGCTGCGCTAGATCTGGCGTAGTTCCATCTCCTTCAACAAAGTAGCATAGCTGATTGGCGATAGGTTGGAGAAGGTTTTGCTGCGGCCATTTGGAGAATGGCGATGGGTTGGAGAATGGCGATGGGTTGGAGACGCTCTAATAATTCATTTTTTTGAAGTGATTAGGTCTATTGTTAATTTAGGATTGTACCTGAAACCTACTGTATATTTGATATTTGATATAATAGATTAATAGGCAGACATTTAGAATTATTCTATAATTTCATATAAAAATGTTCCATTGCTTTTAAGCACAATATGAACGTACATTATTGATTAGACACATTAAACTTTAATTCTTCAACCGATCTGTTTATGATTTTCTAAACTTGCTTACAGTTGTTGTGATTCCATGAGAGAAATGGGTTCAATTAGTAATGAAAAGACATTTTGTTTTGCTCTACCATCCGGAGCTCCATGACCATCTCCATACTGGTATGTGCAATGAGCTATTCGAGCAAGATTAATAGCTGTTTCTACAAAAGGTTCTGCAAATGGGTGCCCATCATCAACAACAACATCCTTGTTCATTTTCATCCAGGTTTCATCAATCAAAGTTCTTATGTGTTCTCGAGCAACTTCCTCCGACACACCGGTTTCACGCATGTAGCATAGGATCGAACTTGCCGTTTCACCTCTCTCTAATTCTGCCTGTTAAACACACTACATTAATGCACGTTGTTGTAGTAAAACAAGACAATATATATAGTATAGTCAGTGAGGTTGGAGTTGGAGATAGGGTCTAGAGATGTCAAATGGATTGAGCGGCCTGTGCCCGGCTCTTAAACCCGGTTAGGCCTTAAAATTTACAACCCGTTTCAACAACATCGGCAAGAAATCGGGCTGTGATAAGTCAATTGGGCTTAACCCCAACGTATCTTTGAGAATTGAGGTGTTTTAGAATGAAAATAGTACCGTTGAAGTAGCCAAATCATTACAGAGTCGAAATATGATGGAGGAGTAACGCATGAGATTGTGTTGTTTGTCTAAGGATTCAAGTGCTTCCTTGGTAATGTTTTGGCTTAATAAAAAGTATGCATGTACTAGGAAAACTGTTCCTGATACTGATCGCCAACCATTCTCAAGATATTCCTCAAATGTTGGCGTGTACTTGTTGTAACACCATTTCGCTTCTTGTAAAAATGCTTTGCACAAATCTCCCCACTAAATCAACAAGTAAAATTTGGTTAAACAGTATTAAATTGTTAGTAACCAACAGACCTAAAAACTCATGTCAGATTGCAGAATAAATACATGTAAGGGGACTTGAACCCATGATTCCTGAGATAACCAAGCTTTGATAACATATTAAGAACTAACAAACCTAAAAACTTAAGCTAACAGAAAATGACCAAATAATATATGGTGTACCATTGTACTCAGGGCCGGCCCTAGGGGTAGGCCCACGAGGCAACCACCTAGGGCCCCTGTTTTTGAAAGGCCTCAAATTTCAGTTTTAAAATAAGCATTGTTTATTTCAGTTAGAAAATAAGTTTGGAGGTCAACGTACAGTTTTTTTTTTATTTTTTATTATTATTATTTTTAAAAGCCCATATATCACATTATTACTTAAAAGCCCATCTTTTATATATGTTTTTTTTTTTATAAAAAAGAGGCCCACCAAGAAAACACAATTATTATTTTTTTTGAACGACGAAGTTTATTTAAAAGGCGGAAAAAACGGCAAGGCAAACAACAAAACAAGAAAGGGGCAGCAACAGCCAACACAAACCCAACAAAAACAGCAAACCCCAAGCAGCAACAACAAAAACAACCCCAACCAAAAAACAAAAAACCAAAGCACAAGCAAGCATAACAGAGGCACAGAAACGCAGCAAACAAACCCAGAAAACACCACACCACGAAAACAACATCATCCAAAAAGCCCAGAAAAACAGGGGACAAAACAGCAACTAACCCAGCAGCACCAACCCAGCAAAATAGAGATTACCCAGAAACACCTAGCTTCTTCTTCCTCCTTTTTTCTGCAAAAATTTCAGCCATCTTCACTTCCTTACCATTGAAATCCATCCCCAAAGCCACACCAGTCTCTATAACATTGGATAACTCTTCCTCTAGGGCAATTATTATACTTAACACATTCACAACATATCAAATTGCTTATCACACATCCGAAAAAAACAATTTGAAATCAATTCTAGGGTTCTTGGAAGCTCTCTTCATGCGAAAATCCAAACACGAAATCTCAAGAATTAAAACAATTTTAAGTAATTCATTTATAGAAGAGTTAAATTTGTTGGAAAGTCGGGGCCTCATTTTTATAGTTCACCTCGGGCTTACAAAATCTCAGGACCAGCCCTGACTGTACTCTAACATAAATATGATAGTAATAATTAATTGAGATTACCGCTTTTGTTATGTATGGAATGACATTTTCTCCATATTGTTTGAGAGAATCATAAGCCATCTCATTTACGGTGTTGTAGAGAGCCATGAAGCATAACTTCATATAATCTGGAAGATCATCCACAGCTTTGAGATCCCATCTGAAAACACCATTAATTAAACTGTAAGAAAAAATGATCATATAACTTATAAATACAAATGTTTTTTGTTTTTTCTAAACTGATCAAAATCACCTTTGAACAGCATTGGTGAAACACTCTAATTCATCTAAAGTAGCATAAACATCATAGATGTCATCAATGGTGGTGATAAATGCTGCCACTTTTGTCAGCTCTTGACGACATTGATTAAATTGTGGGTTTGGAAGCATTCCAACTGTCCAAAAGAAGCATTCCATCAGCCTGTCCCTTGCAAAATTCAACTTTCTTGCTAGATCAATCTCTGTCCACCACCTATAGTTAATTCACAAATGATTACAAAAAGTGAGTCAAGAAACCAATTAATAAATTCTCTTGGATTTATTACTCTAGCTACCTTGACATGTCTTTAAGATCACTTTGGAGCTGTGATTGAACCACGTTAAAATCAAGCTTGGCAAGTTCGAGTAACAAGCCGTTTACATGTTTTCTTTCGCTGCACGCTTCGATATACCACCGTGCTTCCAGCCTTACCGTTCTGCGGTGCAATGGAAGCTCCAATGCATGATTCACTAGTTCTGATAGGGCTGGGTTTACCATTGATTTAACTTCATTGAGATTAGTTCTGCAAAATGTTAGGGCCTCATCCATTATGTTTTCTCCTTCAAAGGCAAGAAATGAAGCCTCGTACAAACTTAGCATTCCTTTAACATCACTCTCAACGTATTTCTTGAACTTGCCTTCATCGTCCATGAAAGCCTTGAAGACATCTGTATTAATTAATTACTCAATAAAAAAAGTTTGATAATTGTCAATTAATTATGCGTGTGATTAATGATGTCATGACTGTACCTTGAGAGACCAGATAACCATGTTGTCTGAGGAGCCTGAATCTGAGAGCAGTAACATGAAGTTTCTCTTCTGCTTTAACTTCAAATTCATGTACATTATCCCAAGACACAATTCTATCAAGTGCTCTTTTTATGTCCTTGTGAAAGCGATGTCCCAATCCTAGCCGTTGGATATCATCAATGAGTTCAAGAATGGTTAACATCTCTGCATCTTCATTGTTTATCATGCACCTCACCTCCTCCTCCAGCTTCCCTGCCCTATTCCTGTACTTGTCATCCTGCAAATTCAGATCGAATTCATATTCAGAAAAGTAAAGAAAGCTTGCCTTGTATTTTGTACATACATGGAAATAATACCCGATAATAATCCAAGTAATCACTAACCGCATAACGAATCTGCAAGGACTGCAGAAAATCGTAACTCCAAATGGATGGTTGGTAATTGGCTGATCGTCGACTTTGATCTGTTGCCTGATTATCAGAAATTTGTGTGCTCACAGCACATTTAACTTGCTGCTGATTTATACGAGAATTATTACTATTATTTGATTTTTGTAGAGAATATGTGGGAATTATATTATGTTTGAGCTGAGTGTCTCTGACTGTGAGAGGCAACCAGCTAGAGAGACAGAGTGACATTGTATGCAATATTACTATATAATTCTGCTAATATTTGTATAGTTTGGATGATTTTATGTGCATTGAGCACGCTTAATTTATATATAGGAATTCCAAACTAGATATTTTAGTTAATTTAGTGATCTCCACATGTGAATCAAAACCTAAGGACCTGGGGTATTTTTGTGTAATATCGTTGATAAAAGAATGGCATTCATATTGTGTGTACGACCAAAGTCCCACATTGGCTAGACATAGGGATAATCATATGTATATAAGTATGTACACTATCTCCAAATTTGTGCTGGCTTAGCCCAAAGCGGACAATATCATATAAATGTGAAAAACGGGGTTCCTGTCATAACAGTGTTGTCATGATACATTTTGGAGGTGGGATTCGATGTTTTTGTTTATCAGGAAAAAAATGTGTTACAACGAAATATCACCAAACAACGACAATGACGTTAACGTTGTGGGATTCGATATTTTTGTTTATCAGGAAAAACGTGGTGCAGGATTGAAGATGCCTAATAATTGGGTCCTACCAAAGCAAAGTGGACAAATAGTAACTCTTAGGATCGTGGATCACATTGTAACTCTCTGTCCTCATCTTCGAAAGTTCTGTGAATAGGGAATAGGGATACAATAATAATAGGTTTGATATGTGATTTTTTTCATATATTTTTTATTTACCAAATTTAAAAATAGAGCAAATTACACCAATAATAACTTGTGTGGTGAATTTTAAGCGTGTCTTCTCATGAATCATAATTAGCCACAAATTTTATATGCAGTTCCTCAGCTCCATGATAGTCAAAAATAGTACAGCCAAAATGTGATCCAATTTTAGAAATCCAAATGATTAATTGGGCCATTGCTGATATCAAAATACAATCATAGAAAGGCCTAATCTCATGAAACCAAGTAACTGACTTCATCTTTCTAAGTTTTGATTTGCCTAGGCAGTCAGTCCCAATAAAAGCAGGCCCAACGTAGGCCCAATGCAGTTGCAAGCCTTGACCAATTCTACAATGACTAAGTCAAGTGTGTTGGTTACATTCAAGCTTCCAAGATTCTTGAGATAATTCAGATTTTCTAGTTTACGATATCCTGCTGAACATTTCAGTTGATCCACTTCCCATCAACTATAAAAATTCCCCACCATCTCATTTAAAAGGGGAGGAATTATGCTCTACGACTTGAAAAAAGCTAATGGAAAAAAGACCTCAATGTCAACTCCACCAACTCCCAATCACATAAAAATAATGAGGGGCCGTTTGGTATGGGATAATCAAAATAATGTGATTCCTGGGAAAGTGAAACCCAGTAATGTGATTTCTGGGAAAGTTGTATACATGTGTTTAGTTTGTGCATGAGAATATTATGTCGGATTCCTATGAATATCAAGTAACAGTGTTTGGTTGTACATGAGAATTTGTTTTTTATTTTATTTTATTATTTATTAAATAATTACATAAAAATAATAATTATAAAAAAAAACGAGACTCATCATATAATAAATAATTTTGAAATTAAAAAAAAATCAAATTACAAATTACTTTATTATAATAAAAAAATATTGCACTAAAAAAAAGGAAAAAAAAAACATTTCCAGATTCAATCCTCACCATCCATCTCTAAGGTGGATGGTGGAGATTGAATCCGGAAATGATGATGATCAGACAATCAAAAAAATCAAACCCAGTTTGTTAAAAAAAAAAAAAAAAAAAAAAAAAAAAAATTCCATCCCAGAATCGATCAAAAGCCAAACCAATTTTGCAACCCAATTACCTCTCCAAAATTCCATCCCAGAATCGATCAACCCAACCCAATATTGATCAACCCTTACTTGGAAAATCTGTCACCAAATTCTTTCATAAAATCAAACCAATCAGCAACATCACAAACTTAGAAACAAAAACCCCAAACCCACAAAACCCACAAAACCCAGAAAGGAGGAGGTTGCGTTGGCGTCCTTCCTATTTCAATTGCATCGGCGATGGAGGAGGAGGTTGTGTCGGCGATGGAGGTTACAACGGCGTCTCTTCCTATTTCAATCCAACACCGACGACGACCACTACAGCTGTAAAGGAGGAGGTTGCGTCGGCGATGGAGGTCAAAACCAGAAATAGGAACCACGGTGAAGAAGAACAGGTGAAGAAGAACAAAGAAGAAAATAATTGAAGAAAGAATAAATGAAAAATAAAATAAAAATTAATGAGGGTGCGTCCCACGGTGGGAATCAGAGGGAAGGTAATCAGAAACCCACCTGTTGGGATGGGAATCACATTAACTCCTTGTGGGTAATGTGATTCCTATGGGATTCACTTTCCTGAGAATCAAAAAATACAAACCTAGTAACAAATATGAGAATGTTGTCAGATTCCCATTCCCATGCCAACATTGCCCCATACCAAAAAGCCCCTGAATGGTGAGACCAGTCTCACTATCAATCCATTCAACATCCTCTTGATCATCCTACTTTAAGTTTTAACTCATGCAATTGCTCCATCTAGCTATTGCACACACTTAGAACAACATTTATACCTACTAGAAAACACCATTCACTAGCCAACCTTTGCCTCGATTTTTGTTGCTCAACATACGTCGACTCCACCAAACTACGGTTTGTTTAGTCATTGCTCAGTCTCCTACAATATTGACTCCACTATACTCGACAAGAGCTTGTTCGATTAAATCTACAACATCACGCCTCCAGCCAAAGCCACATCTCTCTCTCTCTCTCTATATATATGGGATCTTTACATTTTCTATGCATACTAAAGGAACGCATCTGCCTTTGATTGATTGTTCAAGAACCAAGGTCCAAGAGAACTTTAATGGAGAGACAAAAGACTAGATGCTTTGAGTTTTTTTTGCTTAGACGCCATTCTTGTTTACTTCAAGGTACTGTTAATCCAAAATTTATAATACTATTAATTAGTACAAAGAACATCGCGAGTTTAATTAGTCAATTAGGACTAACTAGTTTGATGCGAAGTATTAGATAAAAGAAAAAAAAGAAGAAAAAAAACTTGGTTATTTCGATTTCGTTTGATGTTTAACACTTTAGTTAATTGCCACGTAAAGTGGAACCACTTCTTTACTTGAAGAAACAACTTCGACCATGGAGATCAGTACATGGTATTGGTACAATTAAGCAATTAATTATAGAGATTGACTTTTCCCTAACTGTATTTCATTTTTAGTAATTATTTATTTATTTTTTGAAATATTTCATATACAACTATTATAATAGGGCTGCTCAGACCTGCTAAGATGACAATGCATGTAAGGTCCGGATAACTACTCCCATCAATCGGGAAAAAACTCCTCACACATGCTTGTAAAATGCGTATAGTGGGACTCAAACCTCTGATGATATAAAAATATAGATTAGATATTAGTGGATTCGGAATCTTGAACTTTTTGTGCTTATTCTAAATTTTCAAACCTAATAATTCATTTTGTTGCAGTTATATTAATTTAGGATTGTACCCCAAACCTACTGTATATTTGATATTTGATATAATAGATTAATAGGCAGACGTTTAGAATTAATCTATAATTTCATATAAAAATGTTCCATTGCATGGTACATTATTGATTGGACCGACACATTAAACTTTAATTCTTCAACTGATCTGTTTATGATTTTCTAAACTTGCTTACTGTTGTTGTGATTTCATGAGAGAAATGGGTTCAATTAGTAATGAAAAGACATTTTGTTTTGCTCTACCATCCGGAGCTCCATGACCATCTCCATACTGGTATGTGCAATGAGCTATTCGAGCAAGATTAATAGCTGTTTCTACAAAAGGTTCTGCAAATGGGTGCCCATCATCAACAACAACATCCTTGTTCATTTTCATCCAGGTTTCATCAATCAAAGTTCTTATGTGTTCTCGAGCAACTTCCTCCGACACACCGGTTTCACGCATGTAGCACAGGATCGAACTTGCCGTTTCACCTCTCTCTAATTCTGCCTGTTTTAACACACTACATTAATGTACGTTGTTGTTGTAGTAAAACAAGAAAATATATATAGAGATGTCAAATGGGTCGGGCAGCCTATGCCCGGCTCTCAAACCCCAGTCGGGCCTTAAAATTTACAATCCGTTTCAAGAAATTAGGTTGTGATAAGTCAATTGAGCTCAACCCAACGTATCTTTGAGAATTGAGATGTTTTAGAATGAAAATAGTACCGTCGAAGTAGCCAAATCATTGCAGAGTCGAAATATGATGGAGGAGCAGCGCATGAGATTGTGTTGTTTGTATAAGGATTCAAGTGATTCCTTGGTGATGTTTTGGCTTACTGAAAAGTATGCATGTACTAGTAAAAGTGTTCCTGATACTGATCGCCAACCATTCTCAAGATATTCCTCAAATGTTGGCGTGTACTTGTTGTAACACCATTTCGCTTCTTGTAAAAATGCTTTGCACAAATCTCCCCACTAAATCAACAATAAAATTTGGTTAAGCAGTATTAAATTGTTAGTAGCCTAAAAACTCATGCCAGAATGCAGAATAAATACATGTAAGGGGACTTGAACCCAAAATTCATGTGACAAACAAGTTCTCAACAGGCCTAAAATTAAGCTAATAGAAAATGACCCTACAATATATAGTATTTAATTAAGCACTTTAACATAAATATGATAGTAATAATTAATTGAGATTACCTCTTTTGTTAGGTATGGAATTGCATTTTCTCCATAATTTTTCAAAGAACCATAAGCCATCTCATTTACGGTGTTGTAGAGAGCCATGAAGCATAATTTCATATAATCTGGAAGATCATCCACAGCTTTGAGATCCCATCTGAAAACACCATTAATTAAACTGTAAAAAAAAATGATCATATAACTTATAAATACAAATGTTTTTTGTTTTTTCTAAACCGATCAAAATCACCTTTGAACAGCATTGGTGAAACACTCTAATTCATCCAAAGTAGCATAAACATCATAGATGTCATCAATGGCGGTGATAAATGCTGCCACTTTTGTCAGCTCCTGACGACATTTATTAAATTGTGGGTTTGGAACCATTCCAAGTGCCCAAAAGAAGCATTCCATCAGCCTGTCCCTTGCAAAATTCAACTTTCTTGCTAAATCAATCTCTGTCCACCACCTATAGTTAATTCACAAATGATTACAAAGGTGAGTGAAACCAATTAATAAATTCTCTTGGATTTTTTTTAGGGGTAAATTCACTAAAGTCCCTACTTTATGGTGAAATGTCACATATTTAAATGTCTTTAACATATTAATAACCTTAGTCCCTTATTTTTTCAAAATACATTACTTTAGTCCTTTGACCCAAAAACTAACAGTCAACTTTGACTATATATGTAAAGTTACGAATTTGCCCTTGTTAATATAGTCCCTTGCCATTGTTATTATACCTTTATTTTTCAAAAAAAAAAAATCAAGATTTTAACATAAAATGATTATTTCAAAAATAAATTATATTTATCTATCAAAAATAAATAAATAATATTTAAATGGTTTATAATATTAAATTAACACAATTTTTTTTTTTGAAAAATACATAAAATTTATTAAGATCTTAAAAAAATTACAATTAAAAAAAAAAATTAATGGATAATAGAAAAATATTAAAAAAAACATTTACACTTAAAAAAAAAAAAAAAAAAAAACCCAAGGGATGTTTGTGCAATTATGGATAAAAATTCCATATACATGTAATTATGCCTAAACTCAAGGGATGTTTGTGCAATTAGTCCTCACAAATTTTGTGTAGTTTCCTCAACTCCATATACACAGATATGCAACCATGTTTTCACCGATGCAACAACATCCACAAATTTTGTGTAGTTTCCTCAGCTCCACATACACAGATATGCAACCATGTTTTCACCGATGCAACAACATCCACAAATTTTGTGTGCATCCTTTAAAGGAACTTTCTAGTTTCTTCTTGATCATCCTTTATGTTTGAAGAATTATCACTTTTATCTTATGGTTTTGAGAATTTGACAATTTAATTTCTGTTGTTACATTCATTAGCAAAATAATTCTATCTTATTTCAATTTATATTAAACTAAACTCTCTATATCATTTGCATTTTCATTCATTTTTGTTGAAAAAACTAATATTAATAATATTTAAAACTATATTTACTTAAAAGTTACAACAACAAAAAAAAAAACTTATAATATTACCAGAAAAAAAAAAATCAAATAAAATTACAAAAACTTCTTAAAATTATATGAATTTATTAAAAGAGCTCTAAAAATTATTTGAATTTAAAAGTATCAAAATATACTATTTTAATCCCATTTGAAAGTTGAAACCACGAGGACTTTTTTTAATCCCTATATTATAATTCTATTTATTATAAATGTCCTATAATTAACTTTTGGAAGCTTTAGTCGACCATCAAATATGAAAGAAGAACATTCAATAAACTTGAACGGAATCCGAGATATTTAGGCACCCAAAATTATAAAACTGCAAAGTAATTAACACATGCAACATAATTTTTTCAATTTGAATTAAATCATCAAGAAAAAAGGCAAGTTCATGTATTGTAATGACCAAATTGTTTTGAAAAAAATATCCTTCCAAAATTGAGAACCAAAACTATAACTTTTGTCTGCAAATAAAAGAAGTTCAAAAGCACAAAATAAAATGAGTACTAAACACTCTCTAAGCCTTATCTGCCTTTGAAGCAGTTGCAGCAGCTTGTCCTCTAAGACGACCAGTCCTCCTAGCAGCAATAAGACCAACCTTTTGTCCAGGAGGAGCATCCCGGCGAACAGTACTGGCATGCCCGATATGCTGGTGGTTACCACCACCATGGGGATGCTCTACAGGGTTCATGGCAACACCACGAACCTTGGGCCAGCAGTTCCTCTTCACCCGGTACTTGTGATATGCATTTCCGGCCTTCAACATTGGCTTCTCAGTCCTGCCTCCGCCTGCAACTTGACCAATCATAGCACGGCACCCACTTGGCACAATCTTCTTGGCTCCAGATGGAAGCTTAATCCTGATAAATATAACAACATTCGAACAATATTTATTTATTTATTTCCGGAGCTGTCCTACATGTTGGTTTCGGTGCTACATTACCTTAATATGAGCCATTAAGGAGGGATCTATAAATGAGCCAACTGAGGCCCCAATATATGCAGACATTTAACTACATAATGATACAACCAACATTGCAGTCTCTCTTAAGTCTTAATAGAGCATTCATCAGCAATCCCTATATATCTAAAACAAAGGCATAGTCAAAAAGTGATCAAATTTCCTCATGTTCAACCCATAACATTTGCCTCTATTCTTGCCAAATGCAATTAAATCTCACCACAATCCAAAAACAACATTGAGTATTGACATTGCAAACTTGAAAAAAACAACAACTAGAGATCAACAATACACCCAGTAATAACAGAATTAACAGATAATAACAAAATAACACCGGGATTTTTACCTAGAAGTCCCGTTATCAGGATTGTGACTAATCACAACAGCGTAATTGCCGGAGCATCTCGCATTCACACTGCGGTCACCGACGTGATGTTCCACATTGCAGATGACAGATCCTTCGGGGATGGTCTGCAGAGGCAACACATTCCCGACCATCAGATTCGCCTTCTTGCCGCAGTACACGAACTGGCCAGTGTACATCCCTTCGGCGGCGACGAACAGCTCCTTCTGGTGCTTGTAACGGAACGGGTGATGGAACGTGACCCGGGCGAGAGGGGCACCCCTACCAGGATCGTGGATGATATCGGTCACCACGCCCTTCAGGTATTGTTAGACGCCACTCTTGTTTACTTTCAAGGTATTGTTAATCCAAAATTTATAATACTATTAATTAGTACAAAGAACATCTCGAGTTTAATTAGTCAATTAGGACTTACTAGTTTGATGCGAAGTATTAGATAAAAAGAAAAAAAAAAACTTGGTGATTTCGATTTCGTTTGATGTTTACCACTTTAGTTAATTGCCACGTACGTAAAGTGGAACCACTTCATTACTTGAAGAAACAACTTCGACCATGGAGATCAGTACATGGTATAGGTACATTTAAGCAATTAATTATAAAAATGTTCCATTGCATGGTACATTATTGATTGGACTGACACATTAAACTTTAATTCTTAACTGATCTTTATGATTTTCTAAGCTTGCTTACAGTTTTTGTGATTCCATGAGAGAAATGGGTTCAATTATTAATGAAAAGACTCTTTGTTTTGCTCTACCATCCGGAGCTCCATGACCATCTCCGTACTGGTATGTGCAATGAGCTATTCGAGCAAGATTAATAGCTGTTTCCACAAAAGGTTCTGCAAATGGGTGCCCATCATCAACAACAACATCCTTGTTCATTTTCTTCCAGGTTTCATCAATCAAAGTTCTTATGTGTTCTCGAGCAACTTCTTCCGACACACCGGTTTCACGCATGTAGCACAGGATCGAACTTGCCGTTTCGCCTCTCTCTAATTCTGCCTGTTTTAACACACTACATTAATGTACGTTGTTGTTGTAGTAAAACAAGACAATATATAGAGAGATGTCAAATAGGTCGGGCAGCCTATGCCCGGCTCTCAAACCCCAGTCGGGCCTTAAAATTTACAATCCGTTTCAAGAAATTAGGTTGTGATAAGTCAATTGGGCTCAACCCAACGTATCTTTGAGAATTGAGATGTTTTAGAATGAAAATAGTACCGTTGAAGTAGCCAAATCATTGCAGAGTCGAAATATGATGGAGGAGCAGCGCATGAGATTGTGTTGTTTGTATAAGGATTCAAGTGATTCCTTGGTGATGTTTTGGCTTACTGAAAAGTATGCATGTGCTAGTAAAAGTGTTCCCGATGCTGATCGCCAACCATTCTCAAGATATTCCTCAAATGTTGGCGTGTACTTGTTGTAACACCATTTCGCTTCTTGTAAAAATGCTTTGCACAAATCTCCCCACTAAATCAACAATTAAAATTTGGTTAAGCAGTATTAAATTGTTAGTAGCCTAAAAACTCATGCCAGAATGCAGAATAAATACATGTAAGGGGACTTGAACCCAAAATTCATGTGACAAAAAAGCTCTCAACAGACCTAAAATCTTAAGCTAATAGGAAATGACCCTACAATATATAGTATTTAAGCACTTTAACATAAATATGATAGTAATAATTAATTGAGATTACCTCTTTTGTTAGGTATGGAATTGCATTTTCTCCATAATTTTTCAGAGAACCATAAGCCATCTCATTTATGGTGTTGTAGAGAGCCATGAAGCATAATTTCATATAATCTGGAAGATCATCCACAGCTTTGAGATCCCATCTGAAAACACCATTAATTAAACTGTAAAAAAAAATGATCATATAACTATAAATACCAATGTTTTTTGTTTTTTCTAAACCGATCAAAATCACCTTTGAACAGCATTGGTGAAACACTCTAATTCATCCAAAGTAGCATAAACATCATAGATGTCATCAATGGCGGTGATAAATGCTGCCACTTTTGTCAGCTCCTGACGACATTTATTAAATTGTGGGTTTGGAACCATTCCAAGTGCCCAAAAGAAGCATTCCATCAGCCTGTCCCTTGCAAAATTCAACTTTCTTGCTAAATCAATCTCTGTCCACCACCTATAGTTAATTCACAAATGATTACAAAGGTGAGTGAAACCAATTAATAAATTCTCTTGGATTTTTTTTAGGGGTAAATTCACTAAAGTCCCTACTTTATAGTGAAATGTCACATATTTAAATGTCTTTAACATATTAATAACCTTAGTCCTTTATTTTTTCAAAATACATTACTTTAATCCTTTGACCCAAAAACTAACAGTCAACTTTGACTATATGTGTAAAGTTACGAGTTTGCCCTTGTTAATATAGTCCCTTGCCATTGTTATTATACCTTTATTTTTCAAAACAAAAAATTCAAGATTTTAACATAAAATGATTATTTCAAAAATAAATTATATTTATCTATCAAAAATAAATAAATAATATTTAAATGGTTTATAATATTAAATTAACACAATTTTTTTTTTTAAATACATAAAATTTATTAAGATCTTAAAAAAAAATATATGGATAATAGAAAAATATTATAAAAAAATTAGTTACAATTAAAAAAAAAAAGTTAATGGATAATAGAAAAATATTAAAAAAAATACATTTACACTTTTAAAAAAACAGAAAGAAAAAAAAAACTCATTTAGCGATTTCCTCCATCAATTTTTCACATAAAGGAAAAATTCTCTCTAGAACAAGATCTCATCTCTAAAAGTTTTTCGTTATTACATTTTTCTTTTCCAATATTTCTTTCAAATATTTTTTTATATTTTAATATTAAATAAAAATCAAATTAAGAATAAAATATATTTTATTTTCTTAAAAAAAAAAACAAAAACAAAATATGAAATAATTATAAAATACAGGATTTTTTTTTTTTTTTTTTTTGCATCAGTATAAAATTAATTAAAATATTGAATAATTAGATTTAAAAAATATTTTTTAAAAGGAGAAAAATGAACTAGATCTGAAAATTTCCATGAAAAACCAACACTTACAGTCAAATATAAGCAATCAAAAACTAAAGTTGCAGGTAAAAATTCAATACTTTGTCCATTAAAATCAACATAAAGGATGTTGCTTTTCGATTATTAACAACAAGAACTCACCGATTAACAGATTAAAAATATTGGCTACTTGGTGCTGGACCAAGGACAACAACAAATAAAAGAACAAATCAAATATAATCCCAATAGATTGATGAGAATATGGCTGAAGATTAGTAGATGCATCACCGGAGGACAAGAGACAATTGGCCGGCGGAAGAAGTGCCACAGATCCAGAGATCTACATTGTTGAAAATGGAGATCCACGGATCTTCATCAGCGAGTGATGGAGATTGAAACCATCGTCACCCACGACGAACCTCACAACGGCTCCACAATGAACTAGGTGTTATGGGAGGTAAAGGAGGTTGCCAAACGAAAAAACAAAATGAAAGATGAAGCATGTGAATTAAGTAATTGAAGATGGAGAGAGAGAGAGAGATCATTAAAAAAATTCAATTAATGGTAATTGATTGAAGATGGAGAGAGAAGAGATAGGGTTGAAACAGTTTTAAAATTTCAACTAATGGCAATTTTTATTTTTTTATGTTTTTAATTTCTAATGCTTCAAAGACTAAAATACCCTTGGATATGTTATATTTAACTAACTGTTGACTAATGGAAAGACTAAAGTGATGTATTTTGATAAAATAAGGGACTAAGGTTACTAATATGTTAAAGAGGTTTAAATAGGTGACATTTCACCAAAAAGTAGGGACTTTAGTGAATTTACCCCTTTTTTTTATTAGAATTATTAATCTTCTCTCTAATTACTCTACCTTGACATGTCTTTAAGTTCACTTTGGAGCTGTGATTGAACCATGTTAAAATCAAGTTTGGCAAGTTCAAGTAACAAGCCATTTACATGTTTTCTTTCGCTGGGCGCTTCCATATACCACCGTGCTTCCAGCCTTACCGTTCTGCGGTGCAATGGAAGCTCCAATGCATGATTCACTAGCTCTGATAGGGCTGGGTTTACCATTGATTTAACTTCATTGAGATGAGTTCTGCAAAATGTTACGGCCTCATCCATTATGTTTTCTCCTTCAAAGGCAAGAAATGAAGCCTCGTACAAACTTAACATTCCTTTAACATCACTCTCAACGTATTTCTTGAACTTGCCTTCATCGTCTATGAACGCTTCGAAGACATCTGTATTACACAAAAGTCATAAATAATTTGGACAGTCTAATATAAAAACGTAATTCATTTATTAATTACTTGTGTGATTGTTGTTACCTTGAGAGATCTGATAACCATGTTGTCTTAGGAGCCTGAATTTGAGAGCAGTAACATGAAGTTTCTCTTCTGCATTAACATCAAATTCATGTCCATTATCCCAAGACACAATTCTATCAAGTGCTCTTTTTATGTCCTTTTCAAAGCGATGTCCCAATCCTAGCCGTTGGATATCATCAATGAGTTCAAGAATGGTCAACATCTCTGCATCTTCATTGTTTATCATGCACCTCACCTCCTTCTCCAGCTTCTCTGCCCTATTCTTGTACTTGTCATCCTACAAATTCACATGGAATTAATTCATATTCAGAAAATTGGTTCATATATTTGAATAGGAATTAAATCTAAGTAATCACTAACCGCATAACGAATCTGCAAGGACTGCAGAAAATCGTAACTCCAAATGGATGGTTGGTAATTGGCTGATCGTCGACTTTGATTATCAGAAATTTGTGTGCTCACAGCACATTTAACGTGCTGATTTATACGAGCATTATTATTTGATTTTTGTAGAGAATATGCGGGAATTATATTTTGTTTTGTGAGAGGCAACCAGCTAGAGAGACGAAGTGCCATTGTATGCGTTATAATTTTTCTAATCTGTGTAGTTTGGATGATTTTATGTGAATTGAGCGCGCTAAATATATAGAGGATGTGTGGGGTCTCCAGGTGAATCAAAACCTGAGGACTTGGGATAATTTTTGTATAAGTGATGGTAGATAGTTCATAGTTCATAGTCGGTTGGCTTTATCAGGAAAAAATTGGGTCCACTTTATAAGTGGACAAATAGTAGATATCAGGATCAAAAAGAGCAAATTACACCAATAATCACTTGTGTGGTGAAGTTTAAGTGAGTCTTCTCATGAATCATGATTAGCCACAAATTTTGTGTGCAGTTCCTCGGCTCCACAAACACATATGCAACAACATACACAAATATTGTGTGCAGTTCCTTAGCTCCACATACACAGATGACAGATGGCAACAATGTTTTAACCGATGAGACTATCATAATATCTCCATATTCTTTAAAGGAACTTTCTAGTTTCTTCTTGATCATCATTTATGTTTGAAGAATTATCACTTTTTATCTGATGGTTTCGACCACAAACACAGATATGCAACAACATACACAAATGTTGTGTGCAGTTCCTCAGCTCCACATACACAGATGACAGATGGCAACAATGTTTTCACCGATGAGACCATCGTAATATCTCCATATTCTTTAAAGGAACTTTCTAGTTTCTTCTTGATCATCCTTTATGTTTGAAGAATTATCACTTTTTATCTGATGGTTTCGACCACAAACACAGATATGCAACAACATACACAAATGTTGTGTGCAGTTCCTCAGCTCCATATACACAGATGGCAACAATGTTTTCACCGATGACACCATTGTAATATCTTCATATCCTTTAAAGGAACTTTCTAGTTTCTTCTTGATCATCCTTTATGTTTGAAGAGTTATCACTTTTATCTGATGGTTTCGAGAATTTGACAATTTAATTTCTATTGTTACATTCATTAGCAAAATAATTCTATCTTATTTCAATTTATATTAAACTAATCTCTCTATATCATTTGCATTTTCACTCATTTTTGTTGAAAAAACTAATATTAATAATATTTAAAACTATATTTACTTAAAAGTTACAACAACAACAAAAAAACAAAAAAACAAAAAAACAAAAAAAAAAAAAAAAACTTATAATATTACCAGAAAAAAAAAATCATATAAAATTACAAAAACTTCTTAAAATTATATGAATTTATTAAAAGAGCTCTAAAAATTATTTGAATTTAAAAGTATCAAAATACACTATATTAATCCCATTTGAAAGTTGAAACCATAAGGACTTTTTTTAATCCCTATATTATAATTCTATTTATTATAAATGTCCTATAATTACCTTTTGGAAGCTTTAGTCGACAATCAAATATGAAAGAAGAACATTCAACATTCAATAAACTTGAACAGAATCCGAGATATTTAGGCACCCAAAATTATAAAACTGCAAAGTAATTAACACATGCAACATAATTTTTTCAATTTGAATTAAATCATCAAGAAAAAAGGCAAGTTCATGTATTGTAATGACCAAATTTTTTTGAAAAAAATATCCTTCCAAAATTGAGAACCAAAACTATAACTTTTGTCTGCAAATAAAAGAAGTTCAAAAGCACAAAATAAAATGAGTACTAAACACTCTCTAAGCCTTATCTGCCTTTGAAGCAGTTGCAGCAGCTTGTCCTCTAAGACGACCAGTCCTCCTAGCAGCAATAAGACCAACCTTTTGTCCAGGAGGAGCATCCCGGCGAACAGTACTGGCATGCCCAATATGCTGGTGGTTACCACCACCATGGGGATGCTCTACAGGGTTCATGGCAACACCACGAACCTTGGGCCAGCAGTTCCTCTTCACCCGGTACTTGTGATATGCGTTTCCAGCCTTCAACATTGGCTTCTCAGTCCTGCCTCCGCCTGCAACTTGACCAATCATAGCACGGCACCCACTTGGCACAATCTTCTTGGCTCCAGATGGAAGCTTAATCCTGATAAATATAACAACATTTGAACATTAGAAGAAACAATTAACAGCCATCAGTCCAAAGTGGGAACAAGACATCCACTAAAATAAATGAATTCATTCAATTGATTTTCCATAGAAACATAATGAATAGTCACAAAATCCAGTAACTGGGATATTAGCCAAACACAAACCACAACAGATATATAAAACAATAGAGATTTTGAAGCGAATGGCTCATATTACAGCAGCACTGTAATCAACATAGAGGATAATATCTTACTTGAGAGATATATGTCTTCTTTAACTTCTTAATTTTATCTAGCATATATGTCTTTTGATAGCTAATTTTATCAGGTGTTTTTCATGGATGCTTGAGAGATATCTTACTTGATTTTGAAGATTTTACTATATCAGTAGCTTATACACATGCAATATTTAATTATTTCCGGAGCTGTCCTACATGTTGGTTTCAGTGCTACATTACCTTAATATGAGCGATTAAGGAGGGATCATAAATAAGCCAACTGAGGCCCCAATATATGCAGACATTTAACTACATAATGATACAACCGACATTGCAGTCTCTCTTAAGTCTTAATAGAGCACTCATCAGCCATCCCTATGTGTCTAAAACAGAGGCATAGTCAAAAAGTCATCAAATTTCGTCATGGTCAACCCATAAAATTTGCCTCTATTCTTGCCAAACGCGATTAAATCTCACCACAATCCAAACACAACATTGAGTATTGACTTTGCAGACTTAAAAAACAACAACTAGAGATCAACAATACACCCAGTAATAACAGAATTAACAGATAATAACAAAATAACAAAAGGATTTTTACCTAGAAGTCCCGTTATCAGGATTGTGACTAATCACAACAGCATAATCACCGGAGCATCTCGCAATCACACCGCGGTCACCGACGTGATGTTCCACATTGCAGACGACAGATCCTTCGGGGATGGTCTGCAGAGGCAACACATTCCCGACCATCAGATTCGCCTTCTTGCCGCAGTACACGAACTGGCCAGTGTACATCCCTTCGGCGGCGACGAACAGCTCCTTCTGGTGCTTGTAACGGAACGGGTGGCGGAACGTGACCCGGGCCAGAGGGGCACCCCTACCCGGATCGTGGATGATATCGGTCACCACGCCCTTCAGGTAGCCGTTGCGCTCGCCGAAGTCGAGGGAACGGAATCGAGCAGGACCCTTGCGGTGGTGGGTATGGGACTTGAAGACGGATCCCGCTCCCTTACGCTGCGCTCGGATGACCCGACCCATTTTGTGATTTGGTGTGAGTAAGGGTTTTGAGAGGAGCGGCTGCAACTGCAAAGGGTACACGAAGATGGTGAAGATGGTTTGATATATGGAGAGGGTTTATGGTTTTGATGTTAATTGACTGTATTACCCTTCTTTAAAACTAGGGTTGATTACATCAGGAATTCAGGATCAAAATATCATATAGTAGTAGTGATTAGCTAATTTTTTTTATATTTTTTTATTTGTGGTTTTCTTAACAATCAATTGTAAATTTTAAAATAATTAAATTTTAAAAAAAATTTCTGTAAATTTTAAAAATCTATACCGATTTTTAATTAAAAGATAAATTTTTTTACATGATTCACTGATTTCATAACTTTTTCTATCATGTTAACAAAATTTGTATACTTTAAGAATAATAAAATTCATCGGAAATTTTTTTATTAATTCATCAATTATTTATAGAAAAATCACTTTACTTGTATTTAGCACAAACCTTATTCATCCCATATGAAGAGTGAGTCTCTCATAAAGGATCCATTATTTTAATTTCGGTAAGGACTTTGATGAAAATACATGGATTTTAATGAATTTTGATATGAATTTTTTTGTGGATGATGAGTTCATTAAAATCCAAAATTTGAGAATTTTTCAAATACTATAACTATTTTTCTTGAATTTTTCTATATTTCACCTATTTTATGATGTCTTCATGTTTAACAAAATTGGATAAATAGTTTTAGTGCTCGGAAAATTCTCAAATACTGTTCATATATAGATTTCATTGAACTCATTATACACAAATATATATATATATATATATATATATATATATATATCAGATTAAAATTCATTAAAATCGATGTGTTTTCATCATAGTCCTTACCGAAATAAAAATAAATGATCCATCATAAAAGTCTCTTTCCCTAGTCCCCATGTGAAATGTAAATTCTACTTTTATATATATATATATATATATATATATAGTCTTTCTATTATTGGTTCGAACTGATATAAAATATATCAATTTCTTACATGTGGGTCATTAGATTTAAAAGATGATTTGATAAGTATATGCAGCCAAGTCAAAGCATTTCAATAAACTGATATATTTTATATCCATCATGAAAGACTCACTCCCCAATCCCCATATGAAATGTAAATTCTACTTATATATATATATATATATATATATATATACAGTCTTTTTATTATCAGTTCGAACTGACAAAAGTTATATCAGTTCCTTGTATGTGGGCCACTGGATTTAAATACTTTGATTGACAAGTGCATACAGCCAAGTCAAAGTATTTAAATCCAGTGGCCCACATGCAAGAAACTGATATAACTTTTGTTAGTTCGAACTGATAATAGAATTTTTGTATATATATATATATACAATCCCGATCTGATCAGGACGTCCTGATATAACTTCATCGGAATATTGAATGTGAGCCACTTATTATGGAGAAGTTTTGACAAGTACATACACACTTGAGTCAAAGCATGTAAAACTAGTGGCTCACATTCAATATTCTCATGAAATTATATCAGGATGAACTGACTTAATTATATATATATATATATATATATGGATTTTCTATTATCAGTTCGAACTGACAATAAATATATCAGGACGAAGAATGTGGACCACTAAATTTACATACTTTGACTTAAAGTGTATACACTTGTCAAAACTTCTCCATAATCTATGATCTACATTCTTCGTCCTAATATATTTATTGTCAGTTCGAATTGATAATAGAAAGACTGTATATATATATATAAATAAGAAGCAATTAATTGTGATAGATTTGTATTTCTTTTTGAATATCTACAAGTTTTACAAATTAATTGTAGAGTTTTAGAAAATTATTCATGAGATTGTTATAAATATATGATATACAAGTTTAAGTTCAGTAGATTTTAAACAAGAAATATGAAATGTGAACTTCAACAATATAAGTCATTTTTCTTTTCTTTAAGTTATTTTTAAAGTTTATGTATACTAGCTTAATCTATGTCGTTAATTCCCACATAAAAGAAAGGTCTGATAAATATATCATTTTAATTGGGGATAAATTCAAATAATTTTATAAAAAGTTTATATATCAATTGTAAAGAAATTAATCATAAGTATCATTCATAAAGTCCAAACAGTAGTCAGTGGCTCTCTACCAGTCAAGTTCCATCGAGTCAGGGCCACATTGAAGAAAAAACGCGTATTGCATATGAAGCCCGATCCATAATAAGTGGGTAACTGGGCTTGGGCCCTAAGAGATTTACAGACCCTTAAAAGGTTGGGTTAGTCCTGATTTTCGGTTGACTTTAATTGAATTCTCCCGAGAGCAATGCTACTTTATCTAAATTTGGTGTCCAATTAATGTGAAATCATTAAATTCAATCATTTCAATCATGCAATTATAATACAAAGAAATCGAGGATGTCACATCATTTTAACACAAAATTTGGACAAAGTAACATTATTGTTCTCCCAAACCAGGAATAGCCCGAGGTCCATAAATTCTGCTATCCTTGAGGCCCAGCCAAGGCCCAAATAGAAAAAATAAATATTATAATCAACTTGAGAAAGGTTTATTTATTTATTTTTATTTTATTAAAGAAACCTCAAGTATTCTTGCCTTTTTGGTTATACATATTATGTTAGTTGCCTAGTCGGAGTCAATTAAACATAGTCAGAGAATGAATTCAAAAACGGCAACCCGAAGCTGTTGAATATATATCTTGATTTGCTAGTTGCTACTACAGTTTCTTCTCCTTCTCCTTCTTCTTTTAATAAAAATATATAAATATTTAATCTACCATATATTGAATAACAGACCAGTTTGTGATACTGATACCTTGACCAGTTTGTTATTTCAATATTTATTTTTTAGCATTGAAATAACAAATACACCTCTCTATTTTTTGTTAAATTAACATTCGGTGCCGAGCATGTAATATTGATTAATTATTACTTTTGTTATGATTTGGTATATAATTTTGGTTTTCATTGATATTTAATTTTGATAATGTATTATCATATATCTCTTGTTTTGACCGACATTTAACCATTACAATAATTTAGAGATTTGAAGACGTTAATATAACTCGAACCCACAAATTTATTAGTATAAACATGATGCATGAGCTGATCATTAAGCCAATGATCTTGTCTTGACCGAACCCAAACGTACCTAATTACTCTAGAAATCGGTCTACAATAATCGATGCTATCTAGATTAGTCCAATATGCTTCATATTATAAAATAAATACACTGACAGTGACAGGATGCCCCATACATATAGGACTAGGGATGGGCGGGGGAGGGTACCCCCACTCCCACCCCCATTCCTCAAACCTCCCCCCACCACCTCCCCCAAAACCCATTTGGGGGGATTGGGGGTGGGGGCGTTTTGGGGGCAGATCCCCCATCCCCCTCCCCCAAAACTCATTTCCCACATTTTTTTTTAATTTCAATTCTAAATTTTTAATTTTCAAGTTGAAAATCGGAATTCAAAATTTAGAATCTAGACATTCCAATCTTTAATTTGACACTGTTAAAATATTCAATCCAAAAAGTAATAAAAATATAATATAAAATACAATACAAAATCCAAAATCTATATAAAAGAAACAAAAAAAAAAAAAAAAAATTGTACTGATTTTTTTAATTTTTTAAGTAAATAGTTTTTAATATTTTTAAATAATAAAATAAAAGATAAATAAGTTTTCAAAGGTAGTTTAGCCAGTTCAGGATACAAATGTTGTTAAAAGTTAAATGACGGTAGGGTATATTTATGTAATTATTAGAAAAAAATGAATATTTATACAATTACACCTAAATTCAGGGTTATTTATGAAATTTACCCACCAAAATAAACCTCGCCCTTTTACCCAAGGGCACTATTGACTTTCTATACCCTAAGGCATAAGCACATTCCAATTGGGATGTTTGTGTTTGAATAGGTCATTTATTTGAAAATTTGCTTTATTAGATAAATAGAGGGTATGTTTGTGCATTTAACCCCTTGAATTGACAAAACAAACTCTTCATTTATAATGAATAACATACATCATACCCGTCAATAAGTGGACTGTGAACTGCACTACTCTCATTGATCTGAATTAAAAACTTTGAACTGTGAGCCTGTTAACTTGAATTGACATTCAATTTTGGCAGGCATTGCAAAAGATATCATATATGTAGATTGTACTCCCATCAACAATCGCAATATATTATTATATTACGAAGAATGGTAACCTGTCTTTTTGCTATATATATTTCCTAGAGTCTCACTCTTAGCCGACATTAAAATGTAAATTTTTTTAATTACAATGTATATATGCAATGAATGTCATTATAAAATCAATTATATTGTTAATATATCTAGAGACTTTCTCCGCTATCCATTTTTGAATGGATTGTAGAATAAATTTAATTTGGTTCCTCAATTGTCAGGAGAAAAATAAGAAACATTTTTATTTATTTTTTTGGCAACCTTCGAACCCTTTGCTTTCTTTAGAAAGTTAAGGTTAAGGAGAATTGTAATTAAAAGATACTAGTTGTTGAGACAATAATTTAAATTTGTCTTTTGTTTAAAAACGTGAAAATGCTTACGAGGCTTTCGAATCCAAATTTGTCTTTGGAATATTAATTATTAGCGTTTGATTGATTTTTTTTTTTTTTCTTTTTTCTTCATTATTGCTCGATAGTCGACAAATGCCATATAAACGCGAGATATTGAGGATTTGAGGACACATACTATCACACTCAATATTGAAAACCTCTCAACAGTAGAAGTTACAGATACAATTGTAACTATGAAAATGGCAAAAATGGCCGGAACTGGTTGTATTTCTGTACGTTCAGTGACAGGAGGAGTTTCTCTTGCTTCTCCCTTAGAAGAACTTTTCCTGAAAGCGAGGCAAACAAGCAAAAGCCGCTCGGTTCATGCCTGTTCATCGTCATACATGTGCAGGTTATCGCCAGTGACAAAGCCGCAGCTAGTCTTTGATTCTCATCAAAATGTACATCTTTATTAATATCATTTTCTCTAGAGTCTTTTTTTTTTTCTTGTATGGTTTTTCCACTAATACGTTTTTTCTTTATTGCTTTGAAGTACTTGAACGGTAAAGGTGGTCAGCATTATTATTGTTTAAAGACCTTGGAAGAACTTCAGGAAACAACAAGGGTGGCCCTCAGGAAATCTGATCATCCGACGGCTATAATGAAGTTGATCGACGACATTCAACGGCTGGGAGTAGGACATCACTTTGAAGAAGAGATCAATATGCAACTTGAAAGAGTTTCTGATTGGAAATGTGGTGAAACCGAAGATCTCTTTGTCAATGCACGCCGTTTTAGATTGCTGAGACATAATGGCTGGCAACCTTGCACCGGTAAAACTACTCAAATCAACTTTACTATTACTCTTGGCTTCTTGTATATTTTGTAGCATGCACTAATTAATACACATCTACAAAAAAAAAAAAAGAGTTGTGAATTCTCTCTGCATCATTAATTTCTCGTTTGTATAACAGATACATTCAACAAATTCCTGAAAAAGGATGGGAATTGGAAGGAATCCATATCCAAAGACACATGGGGAATGTTAAGTTTGAACGAGGCGTCTTACTTAGCAACAAAAGATGAACAAATGTTATTGCAAGCCATGGAATTCACAAGAACTCATCTCACACAGTCAATGCCATTCATGGCTCCCGAATACAGGAGGCGTATTTCACAAGCCTTGGAACTTCCAAGACACTTGAGAATGTCAAGATTGGAAGCTAGAAAATACATTGATGAATATAGCAGAGAATGGAACCACAATCTGGCTCTTCTGGAATTAGCAAAGTTGGATTTTAACATGGTTCAGTCACTGCATCAAAGAGAGTTGGCTGAAATACAGAGGTGATCAGTGTTCTTCTATTGTGGAAACTAATAACTAAAGTCATATATATATATATATATATATATATATATATTGTCAAATTGACGTTGATATTTATACTATGTTGTTTGATCAGGTGGTGGAAAGAGTTGGATCTTGTTGGAAAACTTGGTTTTGGCAGAGACAGACCACTAGAATGCTTTTTATGGACTGTTGGGATTTTCCCAGAGCCGCATTATTCCAATTGTCGTATTGAATTGACAAAAACTATTGCTATCTTGCTGGTTGTTGATGATATATTTGATACTTATGGCTCATTAAGTGACCTTGTTCTCTTCACCAACGCGATTCAAAGGTTTGATTTTCGATACTTACCCATCTCCTCTGGCTTTTGTAAGTTGCGCGTGCCTGTATAGCCTGCGATATATAAATTTACATCTCGTTTTTATGATTCATTACGCAGATGGGATCTTGATGCAATGGAACATATTCCTGAGTATATGAAGATATGTTACATGGCATTATACAACACTACCAATGAAATTTCCTTCAGGATTCTAAAAGAACATGGATGGAATGTTGTCCCACACTTAAAACGAACGGTAATTAATACTTTTTGGCTTCATTTTATATTTGTACACAGAATGAGATATTCTATTTCAGGAAAGAAAATCCTGTTTGCAACATTAAGAGGTCTATATTGTTGTTATTGCAGTGGATAGACATATTTGAAGCTCAACTAGCCGAAGCTAAATGGTTCAACAAGGGACATGTACCAAACTTTGAGGAATATTTAGCTAATGGTGTTACCACTGGAGGCACCTATATGGCCTTGGTACATGCTTTCTTTCTCATCGGACAAGGTGTTAACAAAGAAACCGCGGCAATGATAGAGCCCTATCCTAAGCTCTTCTCTTGCGCAGGCAAAATTCTTCGGCTTTGGGATGATCTTGGAACTGCCAGAGTATGTAACTTAAGCCTAAATATTGAAATTCTCTAATAACTTAATTAGTTGTCACAAGTCACAACGTTGATAATATAATACTGTTATACTTTTTCCTTTAGGAGGAGGAAGAGAGAGGAGATGTTGCATCTAGTATGGCATGTTACATGAGAGAGAATACAATCTCATGTGAAGAAGAGGCCAGGAAACATGTAAGGCAGCTGATCAGGAGCTTATGGGTTGATCTCAACAGTCATTTGACAGCTCAAGCTCCAGCTGCATTGCCTCTGTCGATCATTAACGCTTCGCTAAACCTTGCTAGAACTTCCCAACTTGTGTACCAGAATGGAGATGATCTTACTAACACTACTTACAGTGTCAAAGAACATACGCGGATGCTGTTTAGCGATCCCATTTCCTTGGAATTTCTAAGTTCCCCTAAGTTGGCGGTCCTATGAAATGTTTGCTGATTTTGGGGAGACCCAGGTTGGATAGTATTTAATAAAATAAAAAGGCTAATCTAAATACTAAATACTAAATACAACATCTATAATCCTCTGTTAAAATTACTTGCCTGTAATTCATACTTCTATAATCATACTAATACAATAATCATAAATCTGGCTTAAACTCTTCAAACAATTTTACAAGATGGCAGTTCCGAAACCATTTAACAGGCCTGAAATTAGCAAAATTGATTATACCAACCAAACTCAAGTGACATAATTTAAATACACTTTTCCTATCTTAATCTAGATGTTAAAGCAGCATAGCAAGGCTGATTCTACTTGAAGGCATCTTAAGGCCTATAAATCAATCAAGTAGACATGCAAAAATCAACATAAATCAAGGGTCCTAATAGAATTATAGAATTATAAAGCCTACATACACTTAAGGGACAAATAGACAATTGAGAAGCCAACTCACAACTGCATGGAAACTCAAGATCTTGACAAAAGTTTGATTAGATATGATGCATAGACTAATAATTTTACAGGCACTGCAAAACTTAATCTAACAGGCAAAAAGGCATGCCTTGCATAGCAGCTCCAGCAAATCAAGGCTCTTCTCCACAAAATCTGTATTTGGAGACTTTTCATCAACAAAGGGTCATAGTATCATACAATGATGTTTCATCGAGAAAATATGAAAATTTGAATCCCGATCAGAAGATAAATCAAGGCAACAATCAACTGATAATATAGATGTTAATGCAGCATAGCAAGCCAAATTCTGATTGAAGGCATCTTAAGACCTAGAAATAAAGTAGACATGCAAAAATAACTATAAATTGGGAGATCTAATAGAATTAGATAATTAAAAAAAACCTACGTATGCTTAAAGGACAATTGAGAAACCAACTTACAACAGCATGGAAACTCAAGATCTTGATAAAATTAGTCTGATTATAAACTTTTAAATTACTTAACATCAACAATGGCACTCAAATTCAAGACAGGCAAGTTTACACAAAAAATTGATGACAAATTAATAAATTAATAGGTCATACATATTGATCCATATATCGATAGGTAAAAAAAAAAAAAAAAAAAAAAAAAAAAAAAAACAGATATGGATGCATAGACTAACACATCACATAACCAGAAAAAGAAGGCAATGCAAAACTGAACTGAATCTCACAAGCAACAAGGCATGCCTGGTATAGCAGCTTAAGCAAATCAAGGCTCTTCCCTACAAATCTGTATATGGAGACCGTTCATTAACAAAGGCTCATAGTATACACCAAGTAACTAATACATCACATAACCAGAAAAGAAGGCACTGCAAAACTTAATCTTACAAGCAACAAGGCATAACTTGTAACTGACAAGCCTTGTAAAGCAGCTCAAGCAAGCCTTTCATCAACAAAAGCTCATAGTATCATAAACTGCAAAACAAGACTCTTCCCTACAAATCTGTTTGCCAGTTCTCCTTATCATGCTAGAACCTTTGATTATAAAGATTTTCTCACTTTAATGAGAGTTCCTCTTTGGTAATTAAAATAACACCATCAAAGATCTAGGATCTTGCCAGGTTGTGTCTTCAAGAATGTAAGAGCACAGATATCTGTGTTATTCATTGAAACAATATAACCGCCATGTTCCATTCAAATGAGTCAAAGCTTCAAGAAAAAGTGAGTTACAACCGATAAAGTAACATATACCAAGGAAATATGGAAATTTGAAGTACAATCACAAGATGAATCAAGGCAATAATCAACTGATAATATACATATTAAAAAAGCATAGCATAATATTACCGTCAGGATTCAGGAAGGTCTCGAAGAGAGCTTTCTTGATGAAAAATAAACTTTTAAGCATTTATTATTGGGCCAAAATTCTTCAAATTTTTTTTTAAAAAAAATAAAATAAAAAATCAGATGTCATATTCCACTATAAAGCCATTGATTCATGACATTGACAATCAAAAAATAATGAATTAAATATTTAATTAAATCTCTATTAGTCTGTTAATCTAGCTTGACAGTGCGGACAAATGCAATATGCACATCAATGCCACTTTGGAGTTAATCCCACCTTAGATGTGTCTTAGTTTTTCATTTCAAATAACAAATTGTACTTGGGTAAGCACATCTGTTCAACAATCATAGCTCTCAAAAACATCCACTTACCTTAAATGATTGCAATAATCTATTTGTATGCTCCTTCAAATTTTATTTTTAAGAAATTTCTGCAATGAACAAAAAATATCATTTCTGAATTATACAGTCTATACCTGCAGATCTTTCATCAAACATAGCCATATATGACTTGGAGCAGTGACGAGCAGCTGGATAAAATGCTTCCCCTCCACTCAAAGACATATCAAAAGTGTCCCAAATAGTCCCACACATATTGGAAAGCCGGTTGAACAAGCTTACAAGTCGAAAATAAGACAAGTCATCAGCAAAGAATTAAAATAAAATTGAAAGAACAAAACAAATAAAACACAAAAATTGGGAATTAATTGTAGTATAGACAGGAGAACCATTATAGGCTAAATAAGGTCCAAATGAGCCTCCTTTTGCAAACTCCTGTATCTAACCACATATCCAAAGGATCAGTCTATTTCGTATTTGCTGCTTTTCAATTCTGATTCTAGCAATCTGATATTCAAGCCTCAAGAGATTTATTAAGCACCGTATTTCTCATCCCAGGTGCAGAACAGCCTCATTGCCCCTGCTATCCCCACAAAATTCTTTTAATAATATATTACTATTTATATATAGATTTTTGTAGTTTGACCCCTTCGACTATAATCTATACAAATCGTCCCCTCCATTCCATGTTCAAGAGCTTGTTCCACCCATCTCATCCCTTCAATTGCATAAGAGACAAAGATGTCTAATAATTCAATATACCACATCCTCAGTTTTTGATGATCAGTACAGGGAAGAAATCTACAGAATAATATTATTAACAACAACAGTACTACAATTTGCATAAAAAAGAAAATAATCATTTGTGTCACTGTGTCTCAAACAAGCCTAACACATCAGAATAACCTCTTTCTTTTCATTAAATGGAGGCTGCTCACAATAAATTGCCATTAACACCTTCAAACACGCTTAATAATAAAAGGTATAAATGGAGGCCTATTTTTTCCGCACGTTTTCTTTTAGCCAACCAAGCGTCAGAAATACACTGCCCTCCACGGCTTTTTTTTAAAATTTTAGAAACACGCTAAACGAAGCGTTTTATATAGTATACAACTATACATTAGCTGTAATTTGCAATTTCATTTTAACGGTATCCGCTTCAAGCTAACGCGACCCAATTGAGGCCCAAATAATTTATTTATTTTTTTTCTTTTGAGAAAATAATAAAGCCCAAATTAAATAAATTATAATAATATCATCTGGGCCCAAAATTAAGTAAATGAGTCGACTCGTTCAGGCCTGAGTTGCCTCGTGACGTGACCAAGCAGGTCACTAATCGATTCGGTCGCGTCATGAGTCAACTAGTGACTCAGCCATCATGTATTTCAAATTTTCAATTCATGAGTCATACTGTCATAGAGTCAAATTTACGGGCCTAATTGTGTTTTAATAGGCCCAATAGATTGAACTTGTTTGAGCTCAGCCTACAAAACTGAATTTGGGCACAGTCATCTATTATTCTATTATGGAAATTTGCCATCAATCTAGGAGGCCAATTTGGAAAATTATAAAAAATTTAATAGAAAAATATAAATGACCAAAAATGTAGGATAAAATATAAATAAACTTCGGTATGCATGGATGATGGATATATATTAATTTAATTATATTATTATTATTTTTTTAAGCTGACATTTACTAATGTTTCGAGCAATAATTTTGTTTATAAAATATTGGTTTATATATATATATATATAGACCATTTTTTCTGATCCAACTACGTTCGGCGGTGGTGAAATATTAACTTTTCACCGCACAAAAAATTAAACTGTATAAAAATTAATCGAGAACAAAAGTCAAAAGATTTGATTGAATTGGATTATAATTAATTTAAAAGATTAAATTATATATATATATAATAAAGAGTAATGCTATTTTAAACAAAGCAGCATTATTGATAAATAAATCACTAATGATACATTTGGGTAATTTTTATTATATATATATTTTGGAAGTAATACATAAATTCATGTTTTTTTTTTAAGAGAGGAATTGAACCGCAGCCTCATGGTATATGTGTGAGGGGTTTATTATCGAACCAACCTCATCTCGTCAACTTTGGGTAATTGGGTTACTCGGAATAAATGGGGTATGTAATATGTTATATATTGAATGTAATTAAATTCCATTATAGGATGGATATAATATGTTACTCTTCAGCTTAATGATGTGCAAAAATAACAAGACCAATTGCCTTTTTCTTTAAATAAATAAATATATATATATATACAGAAATTCTGTTATCAGTTCAATCAGTCAAAGTATTTAAATCCAGTGGCACACATATAAGGAACTGATATAACTTTTGTCGGTTTGAACTGATAATAGAAAGACTATATATATATGTTCAAGTCAGTGCAATGTATTGGATGTGGACTTTACATGTTTTGACTCAAAGTGTATGCACTTGTTAAAGCTTCTACGTAATCAGTAGTTCACATACATTGGTACTGATGTAGTTACATCAATACGTAATGATATGAATGGGACCATATGTATATATATATATATATATATATCAATTGCCTCGGATTTGGTTTACTTTGACCAACAGTTTTTTGTTTTTTTTTTTCTGGATGAAGCTCTGAACACGCTACGAAGTTTTGAAATACGAAGATGACAAATTATCGAATGAAAGTAGATCTTGAACACGTGAACAGCATAAAAGAAACCCAATGCATGTGACCAATCCAAAACAATGAAACATAGATTCTATAAGTCCCTAAAACTCATATTACTAGGCCAACTGGCACTCATAATTTTATATTGTTCAACAAATGTTCCATTTTGAATATATTAATTAAATAACTCACCCACACACAATCAGCCAAAGCATCACTGTATGTACCCAGAAAATGGCATCACCATCTCCCCCCAAATCAGCCTAATTGATTAGTATATATTCATGGATTTGAAAATTTTCTCGTAAGAGAAGAAAAAAATGGGAGGTTTTGTTTGTCAACAAGCGATCTCGTGACAGAAGATGAGCCTTAAATTCCACGCAAACATAGAAACTGAGAGAAGCATCACCATCACGTGTGTGTTCTGGGCTTTCTATTTTTAGTCTCTCTCTTTTTTTAATATAATATTCAACTTCACCGTCAAATATAGCCGTCACTCGTCACCTTCTCCGTCTTCAATATTACAATTTAAAAACACATTTCACGTGTCCACTGTGCCACCTACATTCTCTACAATAAAAACCACCCATATCGCCTACCATGCAGCAGGCAAATCAATAAACGACACGTCACCAATCCTTAACTATCATCCTTTGTATGATGACGTGTTGTAATGAGAGTGTTGAAGGCATATGGATGTTAACGGTGCAACCGAAGTAAGAGATGACACAGATTTTGAGAAAACGAAAGATTCAAAGCGAAATGATCGAAAAGACATGCATCAAGATGCGTGCACACTACCACCTATAAATGCCTGTGCATGAACAGTGGGGTTTTCGATCAATCTGACGTATTCAAAACCCATAATTTAATTTTTTTCATTTTTTGGGATTCGTTGTGCCTCAAATCTCAATATGGGCTGGCCTTTTAATTATTGTTTTACCCTAATCACTATGAAGATCACAAAGTATCTATCAGAATATTTACCTCAATAACAAGAAGAAATATAATTACATAAGTCACAAATGCTTGTTAAATGTCTACAATGAACTCGAATTCTGGATTATTAACGTAAATTTTGTAATATGAATTAAATCGTTAGTTTATAAATGTTAAATCGAATTAATTAGTCTTATGGGTAGGTATCAAATAAATATTAATAATGTCCAAGTTGATGTATTGAGAGTGAAAAAAAATAAGAGCATATCTTGATGAAGTCAAAATGGCTCCATCGGATAAGATATAGAATGGCTCCATTGAGTGAAATAATAATTAAAAATGTGAATTGAATAGCAACAGGAGGCAGAAACAGCTAGCTCCCTAGCTACCTAGTGCCTAGTGCCTAGCATCTCTATAATTAAGAGATAGGATATGTCATGATTAATCATTAGATAAATCCCGATTAGACAATCTTCTACTCTACGGACTACGGCTCTGCCTCGCTCAAAGTCCTCAAACCTTTCCTTTACAAGAAAAAAAACTTGCGTGCCAATTTAGGAATCACAAACTTGATCAAATATATGCCAATCAATTCACCACCACATACATACACATACGAAACCTTCTCTTTTTATCTGGATAACACTAACATTATTACGGCCCAATGGCCTCTTGTCAATGTGGTGTGACTCTCCAATGGGAGACTCTATCACCACGGTTTAACGCCCGGCATATGTATATATATATATACAATTTCATTCCTTATGGGAGTAGTTGTCTGGGATGTGCTAGTAGAGTCAAATTCTCGCTGGATTCTAGCAATTGTTGTAATTTAAAAAAATAAAATAATAAATACTAACATTAGTACGAAGTTTTTGTTACCGGGCACTTTTAAGATTAGGTTTATTTATTTATTTTAATGAAATCATCTAAAGGAAATATCTCTTAATTTTTATCACATTTTATAACTTTAATGTTTTATCTAATTAGTTGATGAAATTTAGAATAATACTAAATATTCAAGCTCTTATATCTCCACTTGTATCACATTATATAACCTGGTCCCTTCCATAAAAATAAATAATAAATAAATAAAAAATAAATAAATCTTTAACATTATGAGATGTTTAACATTATAGAGAATATTTAATTCAAGCTATAGAATAAGTTATAAATTTAAAACAAAAACGTATCGATAGATTTTCACTAGAAGAATAAAATAATAAATTTCCTCTTAGTTTAAAAATTATAAGTAGAAAGAATATTTTTTTTCTTCATCTTAGATTTTGAATTAACTTTTATTATTATTGAAGAAATTATTAATTACTTGTATTCATTTTAATATTTTTTATTATATATATATATATAAATGTTCAAGTCAGTGCGCACTGATATAACTTTATCGGTGCATTTGATATGGACCAGTAAATTTACATACTTTGACTCGAAGTGTTTACATTTGTCAAAACTTTTATATAATCAGTGGTCCACATGTATTGGTACTGATGTAACTGATATAGTTATATTAGTATGTTCTAATGTGAACGAGACTATATATATATATATATATATATATATTATATATACATTTTGAATTGAGAGCGAATTCAGATTTATTTATTTTCCTGCAAAACTTGTCTTGGATACCAAGAAACTAGAATTTGAAAATTGAAAATATCTAGTGTGTGTCCAACGGCAGAGTGTACTATGGACTAGTATGGAGTGTAGTCACTGGCTGAGAAAATATCTTGTGCCAGAAGGAGCTTTACGATTGGTCTGTCAGGAAACTTTACTAACGTGACTGACCATTGATGCTTTTTTGGATGTGCGTGGCATAAGCAACACAGGCTGTGGCCGTACAATTATTGTATCCCATATTCCCATGCATATCTCATTTTTCAAAATTTCTCACCCAAATTGAAAGGTGCATCGTCAAGTAAAAACAATTACTGTTTTTTTATTGGTTATATTAACCTTCTATCACACTCGAATAATTACGTTGTAGTTGCCTTTATTCTCTGTCATAATGGAATCAAATCCATGATTAAAGATGAATCAAGTGCGTTTGTTGTTCTAATAAGGTTACGAGATTGGTTAAATGATCTAGTGATATACCTTTCACACCTATATCATAAGGTTGTGGATTCGAGTCATCCTTTCTCCCTAAACCTATAATTAATTGATTATCTAGGTCACTCCCTGATCGGACACTCTATATAATTATTCAAGTTGATGAACCAAACAAAAATTGTACGTACTGACCTAACCCCTAAGCTGGATTTTTAACTGATTTTTAAATTTTATAATTACATGCATGGCCCAATGAATAGTAGATTAATGGAAAATCACGGTCGAAAGTAATCATAACAATTGAAAATCAAAACATAAATAATGCGAAGCCATAATCATTAAAAAACTAATCATAACTCATCTTTAATACTTATTAAAAACCATGGACCACTCTTCAACCCCCCACTAACCACTAACCAGCATCTGCAAATAATTTTCACTTGCCCATTCCCAAAACCTGCAAATTCCCTAAAATCAATTAAATAATTTTCTCAATTACAAATAGAAGTTGAGATTTTTCGTCCCGGTTCTAGAAAAAACACCATGTAGCGATTTTAGCTTGGTGCATGTCTTTTTCATTTTTTTAATAATAGAACACACATTTGTCAGGATCCAAAAAAATAAAAAATTAAACCTTTTTTTCGGGAATTATATTCCCAACTTTAATTTTAATTTGATTTTTAAGAGAGATGATCAGATATTCAGATCAGATGGCAGCATTGTATAGTGCGCTTGTTACTGTCCAGCTGGCAACTTTCGTCAGCAAAATAAAACAAAAAACAAAGATGTTAAAAGTTAAAACTGACCCCACATAAATTCTCAACTACTCCTCTGCTGTATTATATTTACTGTACTCACCCTTCATCTTCAAAACGTGGTAGCATAAAAGGTCTACATGGGTACGTGGCGAAATCAGAGAGCGAGTGGAGACGATCAAGTATACGCGAGATTGTTGATCTTGCTGTCCCAAAAAGATAAATCGAGGGTTGGCGAGGAAAAGAGGGAGTCTTTTAACTCGTACTGCCAGTGACAACTGGACACATAATTGAAACAGCTGTATGTATCCACGTGTCGGGTAATAATTCGTTGAGATCTGTACTAAATGGCTAAATCCCATCTCCTTTATTTTTTTAACAGAGACAGGTCGGAGCAATTGCAGGCCCACGCTAGACACAGTGCCCAGCTTGGGCCAGCTAATCGAAAATGGAGCACAGTAACGGCTATATTTTTTTAATTTCGTTTTAATTTGTCAGTACGTCCTACGTGGTGTATGACGTGGCATCATAAATCAGATGATGTGGCGAATGATATACCGGATGGTTCTTGTGAGAGAAGCCAATAGAATGGCTATAAAATGCCAGTTCCTCAGTGAGCAATGCACAGAGTATTTTCAGTGTAGAAGCTTCACTGCCTAGCTCTCACTCTCTCACTCTCTCTCTCTCTCTCTGTCTCTCTGTCTTACATTTCTCTCATCAATGGCTAAAATGTCTGTTCTTCTGGGTTTCTTATTGGGTCTTGTAATGGTGGGTTTGGCTAGCTCTGCAAAGTTTGATGAGCTTTTCCAGTCAAGCTGGGCTCTTGACCATCTTGCATACGAAGGAGAGACTCTCAAGCTCAAACTTGATAACTATTCTGGTAAATAACACAACTTCATGAAAGAACAAAACTTTTCAACATTAGTTTATGTTTTCTGCATTTTGATGTTTTTTCAGATGGTACTCTGTTTTTTTTTTTTTTTTTTTTTTGGCTCATTGAAGCAGCATACAAAGCTTTATTTTTTCGATCATGTTATATGTATTAAAATCAACAAAATGATTGGTTTATAATTTTCAGGAGCTGGGTTTGCATCGAAGAGCAAGTATTTGTTTGGTAAAGTCTCCCTTCAAATCAAACTAGTGGAGGGTGATTCTGCTGGAACTGTTACTGCTTTCTATGTAAGTGAACACTCATATTTTTACTATTGCCTCACGTTTTTGACCAAAACAAGATGCTTCTTCGCTTTGAGTTGATTACAACTCAGCTTATCTAGTACATGACCCGAGTGAGGGGCCATTCAATAATAATGTTTCTTACTATTCGGTATTCATCCAAAGCATTTTAGAATTTTTTATTGTTGCAGACATGATAAAGTTAGCTTTTATTTTTGTGTTCATGAATTTAAGCTATCAGTAGTACCACTTCTATCCCCCCGCTACCTACTCCTTTCACTCTTGTGAATTTCTTTATTGTATATTAATCGTGCATTTACCATCTTTAGTCACTATCAACCATCATATCAAGTGACCCAATAATTTCTTTGAAATATGCTTCGATTAGATACCATTAGCATATCTGCTAGGACAAATGGACAATGAAATCTATGTGCTATAATTTGGGATATCTAATTACTTGTGAAATTGTAATCTTTGATGGTGACAAGCGATCTCCATTATATGATATTTTGGTGGGCTTTTTTTTGATATGTTTTGACATGGGGTTTTTATTTTAAACACAGATGTCATCAGATGGCCCAAATCACAACGAGTTTGATTTTGAGTTTCTGGGGAACACCACAGGTGAACCTTACCTAATCCAAACCAACGTGTACGTGAATGGTGTGGGTAACAGAGAGCAAAGATTGGACCTCTGGTTCGACCCTACAAAGGACTTCCACACTTACTCTGTCTTTTGGAACCAACGCCAAGTTGTGTAAGTACCCTCTACTTTTTCTTTTTCACTAATTTATAATACATTATATTTGCATGATCGTATGGTTTCATGTTTCTTTTCATGGCACTGTAAAGCTCTTTATAAAAGGAAGAACTATTATATTACCATAGCGAATGCCCTGTGTGGGTGTCATTGGAACTAGGTATGGTATACAAAGGTCCAAAATAAAATCCAACCACAAAAAAGGGAACGAATCTGCGCTCATATATTATTTTATATAAACAATCTCTCTTAAGGTCCCACAGATTTTCAGATATACAGACAGATATGTATACTCTGTAATGTTTCATGTCGATATTTGGCTTCTAGCAATTCCGTACGTACATACCACTATATACACTGTATAGCAATTAATTATTCCGAAGTATGTTTTCTGAGATTTTTTTGTTCTTTTTTTTCTGGTTTGTTCAGATTTTTGGTGGATGAGACTCCAATAAGAGTGCACACAAACCTGGAACACAAAGGAATACCGTTTCCAAGGGACCAAGCAATGGGTGTATACAGTTCAATATGGAATGCTGATGATTGGGCCACACAAGGTGGTAGAGTTAAGACCGATTGGAGCCATGCACCTTTTGTTGCCTCCTACAGAAACTTTGACATCGATGCATGTGAGTGTCCAGTGTCGGTTGCCGCTGTTGATAATGCCAAGAAATGTAGCAGCAGTAATGAGAAAAGGTTTTGGTGGGACGAGCCAACTGTAGCCGAACTAAATTTGCACCAAAGCCACCAGCTCTTGTGGGTTCGAGCCAATCACATGATCTATGACTACTGCACTGACACTACTAGGTTCCCAGTCACTCCCTTAGAGTGTGTGCACCATCGCCACTAGTGTGTATATGTGTGTGTGGGGTATGAAGAAGTTTGGAGCTGGTTCTGTGTAAAAAAAAATGGAAGGATGGATTATAAAAACATGTGCTCCATGTTGTTTTGTTCATTGTGGCTGTAGATTGTAAGATAGTTAATTATGATGTCTTTCTTAATATGAGTGTTTTTTTCATGTTCAACCAATCATCTCTACCAGTCTACTTGTATATCGTGTTGGTCGAATTTTTAGTTTCAAAAGATGGGTACATCATTAATCTACTCAAAAGTGAGATCAATCACATAAGTAAATGTTAATTAATTCTCCTATAATCTCTTCAAATACAGGACACACAAGCAACCATTATGTTTCTATAAATTTAAATGGGTCCAATGCGTGAAAGGAGATGATATTAGGTACATTTACTCTTGTGGAGGGGGACCATGGAGAGGAATTCATTGCAGAAATTTTTAAAAATGTTTGGTGTGGTGGACCTTAGGGCTTTAGTGATGGAGAATGGAGCTTCCCATCTCTTTTGAGTTGATGTTCTCGACAACCCTGTACTATTTGTCTAGGTGGGGACAATTCCTTTTATTATATAAAATGGGGCAAGAAAAGCTAAAAGCCAGAAACACCACACCACACCTAAGAGACCTTTCTGCTTGAGAGCTCGACTGTGCTCTGTAACTATGATGGTGATGGTGATGATGACCAGAGGAGGTAAACATTATGGTGATAAATATTGAAAATTTTATTCATTGTTAAAAGAAGATATCTAGATAATTAAGCTAATCAAGTAAGTAAAAAGGAGTGAGAGATTTCACGATTTTTCCATGTTTTGGATTCATTTGTAAAGTCTGTTTTTAAGTCTACCAATAATTAATTATCATAAAAAAAAAACAAAGGGTCCTTTAATTTGTCTCTTGCTGAAAAGTCTATCAAATCAAGTAAATGGTAGAAAATACATGAAACTTCTTCATAGTAACATAACAGGTCATCGATTCACTTGCATTAGTAAATTACTAATTACAATCACATAATCACCATATCAAAACTAATCATCGATTATCTATCAATTCAATAATAGATTAGTCATTAATTTATTCAGTTATCTATAAGCATGCTCCATGCTAAGTCAAATTATCATAAAAGACCTTTTAGATAAACAAACTAGTTTTAAACATGTTTACAATTAATGGTGGACCATAGAGTCACGGACGTTCTGCTCTTTGGGGTCAAAAAATTCATTGGAGTTTAGCTCTCCTATTTGGTGCTTCCTGCTTGGAATCATTTATTGCATTTATATCGTTCTTTTTTTTTTTCTTTTTCTTTTTTTTCACATTAATAATAATTCACCATATATGATGACAAGAGGCGATGGTTATCTACTTAGAAATGATGAATTCAGACAAATCTTAAATGATATCGATGGTGACAAAAATTACCTGTCCTTTTCTTTTCCTCTACAGCGCGCGACACTGTAATTCCAGTGGTTGAGAAAGTTGGCATGATCTATTTTACACACACAGGGCTTTAAATTTTAGTGAGACATGCATGGTGTGACCACAATAACACATCACAACCAATGGCACTAGAGCCTAGAGGGTCCTCTTTAACACAATAATACAAAACTACATGTGGCATACTACAAGCCAATGAATAATAAGATAGCAATTAGCAATTAGCAATCTAGTTAAGCTTTTGAACAAAGTGATTAACCCATTCATAATCTCAATAAACAAGAAATCTTTTCCTACTATAGTGTATATGATATAGTAAAAAGTAAAAACAAAGACATTGTATCTAAAGATATAACACATCACATTATTGGCAAATTTTTTTTGTTAAATGAATTAATATAAAGGAAACAACCGTACGTGTGGTAGTTGAAATTAATATTAAAGCATCAAGACGACATCCACCCTTTCTCTATGATTTATGATATGAGGGCATTGACATGTTAATACTTCGATTAGAAGAGCTTCTTCAAGTAGATCTTTTAGGAGTAGACTTTCTATAAGTAGAACTTTTAATGGGAAGATGTTGGTCATTTAGTTGTCAATTAAAAAAAACTTTTTTAAATGATAGTATTATTAAAATATTCAAAAACTATTTTAAATGATAGAGCTATATTAGATATTTTAGTGTTATTAAAAAAAAAACTCAAAAAAATCTACTTAGAAAAGCTTAAAATTTGAGCTTTTTCAAGTAGACGTAAAACAACTTTTTTAATCATCCAAAAGCTCTACTGAGTGACAACTAAATGACACATTTAAAAAAAAAAAAAAAAAAAGCTCTTTTAATCAATAGACAAGCTCTACCAAACGGGCACTAATAAGTCCAATAACAAGTGAAAATATCGACCTCCAACAAGACAATAAAGATATGATACTCCTTACTCACCACTAAATATAAGAAGCACCTACCCATATCAACTCAATTTTTATCATATTTAAAATGAACAAAATAGGAATTTTCCGAAATTCTGAGGACACAAAGAGGCAGGAAAAAAAAAACATTATCCGAAGAAATATTCAGCTATGAACTCATTTACCAGCAGCAAAATGATTTTTTTTTACACGAGCAGTTAATCAGATGAAATTAACCAATAGCAAGTGATCACAATTCACAAACTACCATTAAAATTATGAAAATATAATATTGAAAAAGAAAAAAAAAAAAAAAAAGTATTTGATTACGATATACGGTAGATGTCTCCTCAAGGCCTTAACACATGAATTCAACATGGATGCCTTGTAATAAAATACAACACAAAATATGTACTTGAAACGTACTAGGAAAATTCATTGTGGAAAATTCATATTTGAAAAATATATATGAATAAATTGAACTGCATAATAATAGAGTTAAGCTAAATAACCATTTCTTTTGATACCCACATAATAGAGTAAAACCTGTAGATTTATGTATGCTTTCATACCACATGGAGCCCAAATGCCAACTATTGGATTTGGGCTAGCTTCCCATCTAATTATACATTATTTGTTGTTGTCATTGCCTTTTTGATGGTATATTATGGGTATTAAATATACATTGTATATTATATTGTGGGGTGTATGGGTTTGATGATCTCATGAAAAAAAAATCATTTGATGATTATTTAAAAATAAATAAATTATTTGTTGTAGATAGGAATTTTTTCAAGTCGGAGATCTCTTGCTTTAATTTCGGTAAGGACCTTAATGAAATCACATCAATTTTTATGAATTTTGATCTGAATTTTTTTTTTTTTTTTTTTTTTTTTTTTTTTTTTTTGGAAGATAAATTTAATAAAATCTATATATGAATAAAATTTGAGAATTTTTTAAACATTTATAAAAATCGATGTGATTTCATCAAAGTCCTTACAGAAATTAAAGTAATAGATCTCTCACTTAAAAGTTGAAATATATATATATATATATATATATATATATATATATATATGTATGAAAATAAAAAGATAAACCTTTTTTTTTTTTCATTTGTAAAAAATAAGAAAATAAAAGGATAATTCTTTTAATAACAATTCTTGGATTAATCCGAGGGCTTTCATTAAAAGGTTGAACAGAAATCATATATATATTGAATGGAACAACATATGTGTAATAGAGATAGATGGTTGTAGCTATGATGGAGCGAATGACTTATAGTTTGTCAACGATTTCATTGGTCGGCAGGTAAATATTTAAATTATTGTGTTATTATTCTTTTTTTTTTTTTTGATTTAATTTGAATTTAAATTTTGTAATATAATATCACAAGTCCTCATTTCATTTCCAAAGTAGGAGACGATACGCTCCTAAACTTTGGGGAGTTGAGGATGTGTCCATTGTGTTGATATGCCACGAGTTTATGAGGTATATTCTCATCCTTAATTGCAGGTTGATGCATCATTAAATAAAAGCTATATATTTTACATTCAAATATTCATTTTGTCCATTATCACTTAATTAATGACCTCGTTCGATTGTAAGTTTAAATAATCCATTTGTAATCCTTACAAATGTTTGTTGACTTAGTTATTTTTTATAACTAAGTCTACAAAAGTTAATACATGAAGATCTTCCCAACTCCGATAGCATATAAATAGATAATTACTGATGCCAAACAAAAATAAAGCACAATAACCTATTTTAATTTGGACTATGATTTATATTAAGTTGATTATTTATTTATTTAAAAATTAATGTTATTTTGATTTTATGCCGTGCCAATCGTGCCATCCCACCCAACAACTTAGCTTAGATCTAACGAATGGAACAACATTGTTTCCCCCGTTCTCATACTCTATATTGTTCTTCTTCATATTTTAATAGTAGTTGGGGTGGAGTATTTATAATTTTATATTACTTTTGTTACTCTCATGGCCTTTGTTATCAACCAAAATAAAATCAGTAAAAGTATTAATGATTAGATAATATGAATATATGTTGTTACCTTTTTTCTGGCAACAAATAGTGAGATTCACCAAGTTCACAACAAAACGTCGAAGGGAAGGGGTATCTATATATACCAGTTCGAAGTGTGGGTCAGTTTTAAGAGTTCCATCGATTTTATTCATCCGGTGAACAACTGGAATGAATATTCTATGGTTTCTGTCATGCGGTGCCAAACTTGGCCGGAGGGAGATTATACAACGATACAACAAAAAATATTATAAAAAACGTGTCAGTTGCTGGGAGATGGTTAGAAATCAATTTAATATTCATTTAAATTAAATTTTATTATTTATTATTATTAATCTTTTTAAAATTAATGTTATTTTTATTTTATATAGTGTGATTCATGTCGGAACTATGAAACTAGTAAGATGGTGTCATCTCACCCAACAGTTGAGAGGCAATGAATGGAATAGCCTCTGTGTGTTATAGAGGAATGAGGGATGCAGCTGTGTAATGGGTCGGATAGCTTCCGGTTTATGGATGATTTCGTTGGTCAAATGATATATATTCAAATTATTGTGTTTCTGTTCATTCATTTTATTTATTTATTTGTTCTGAATTTAAATTTTGTAGGATAATGTCACAAGTATTCCGCTCGTTCCTACGGTAGACGCTTCTAAACTTTGGGGGAGCAGAAGAGGTGTTCATGGGGACAATATTTTTTTGGGTTCAGGAGGTATATTCATCTCATCCTTAATTGCGGGTTGATGCATTTATTAAATCAAAACTAAAAATTTTACATTCAAAGATAATTTTGTCAATTATCACTTTATTACCAATCTCTTTGAATAATATGTTTAAATAATAATCTTAAGCTTTACGATTGTTTGTTGACTTAATTGTTTTTTATACTAAGCCCGTAGAAGTTAATACACCTTGCCATAAATTCCACACAATAAAATCATTAACATTTTTTTATAAATACAAATTGTAAACTAAGTATCGATTTTCAGAAATTGTTAAAACAACCAAATTTTAAACTATGGTAAAACTATACTCTTCAACATTATAACCCAAATCTTGGACCACAAATTCAATGGATGGCTGCGAACCTTCAAAATCAACGTGTATATAATACTCCAGAGGATTATCCTGAAAAAACCCGGGCAATTTCCACTAATCACTATCCATATACTTATATAAAAAGTAAGAGGGTATAGAGTACACAATAACAAAGCAAACGTCATATGGGCACGCAGACCCTCAAACAAAAACTAAGTAGAAAATAAAATAAAATTCACATCTATAGGACCGCAACAGCATAACTTGGCAAGGCATAGCTCCCTAACACCTGCATTTCAAATACGTATCAATACAAAGGCTGTTCCATTTCCTGGCTTCCAACTGTTGGGTGGGACGGCACCATCGTACCAGATTTAAAACCCATTCTTTATCGCATGTATCGCACTATATAACATAGAAATAATATTAATTTTAAATAATAATAAATAATAAAATTCATTTCAATTAAATATAAAATTGTTTTCTCACCACCTCCTAGCCATGCAAATATTAAAATATTGAATAAAAATGACGTACGTGTACAACTATGGCCGAATATTCATTCCAGTTATTCACTGAACAAATAAAATCAATCGAGCTCTCGAAATGGATGATTTCGTTGGTCAAATGATATATATTCAAATTATTGTGTTTCTATTCATTCATTTATTATTATTATTTTAATTTAATTTGAATTTAAATTTTGTAGGATAACGTCACAAGTCTTCCACTCATTTCTAGGGTAGGAAACAAGACGTTTCTAAACTTTGGGGGAGCAGAAGAGGTGTTCATGGGGACAATATTTTTCGGGTTCATGAGGTATATTCTCATCCTTAATTGCAGGTTAATGCATTTATTAAATCAAAACAAAAAATTTTACATTCAAAGATAATTTTGTCAATTATCACTTTATTACTGATCTCTTTGAATAATATGTTTAAATAATAATCCTAAGCTTTACAATTGTTTGTTGACTTAATTGTTTTTTATAACTACGCCGGAATGAATATTCATCCGGATGGAGATTACAACTTTTTTTTTGTGAGATTCACCAAATTCAAAATAGATCGTCAAAGGAAAGGGGTAAGTATATACTTGTTTGAAGTGTGGGTCAGGTTTGAGAGTTCTATCGATTTTATTCATCCGGTGAGCAACTGAAATGAATATTCTATGGTTTCTGGCATGTGGTGCCAAACTTGGCCAAATGGAGATTATGCAACGATACAACGAAAAATATTATAAAAAACGTGTCAATTGCTGGGAGATGGTTAAAAATCAATTTAAATTGTCACTGTAGCCTCCCTAAACAAAGATTTGTACTTTGAAATTTTATCTACATCTCTAATAATTTCCATAGCCTTAGTAGCCACCTCCTCCATATCTTTTCGTTTTCACCAACCACATCCTACTGACCTGATTCCCTCTCAGTTTTTCACGACACGCTAAATACAAACAGTCCTGGGTCTCAAGGCTGAGTCTGTACGCTCCAAGCAATACTTCGGTTAGTTCTTTGTATTCTTTAGTTTGTTTTTTGTCAACCGTAAGGGAACTAAGGCGATTGTAAAAGATATCCAAGGATTTTTGTATGAAACCTTTGTCGAGTGACAGACGAGGGTTCCATCATGTTCATTGAGATTTGTTATTGGCCGAAGATAATCAAAGAAGTCAGAAGACGAGGATTCAAATATTTCTAGATCTTTGATCACCTCAAATATTGTTTTCTTCCATTCTTGTTTGGACCATTTATCGATTGACCCCATTACTGAAGCGAACCTTACCATAAATTCCACACAATAAAATTACTAACATTAATTAATTTATTTTGTTAATCCAAATTGTAAACTAAGTATCGATTTTTATAAATGGTTGAAACAACCAAATTTTAAACTATGTTAAAACTACTCTTCAACGTTATAACCCAATTGATTCATGTTGGTGTAACAATAGCATGAAAGGATCATTAACATTATCAGACCTAGACAAGCGAGTAGGAAATATCTCACCAGTCGAAGGGATTGCTACACAAATTCCACTCCTCTTTTCTCCAATGTCTATACCCAAAATACTCTTCTCAGAATCAAGTGCCTTTTGATAAAGGCTCAGAGGTCGAACATACTTCATAAATCGCTACATCGTTGACAGAAATGCCTTTAGAAAAATAAAATGATGCAGCCACCTGAGAAACAAAACGTAATGAAGCAGCGGCTACTAACATTAATTATTAAATTTAAATGAATCACAATAAAAATATGCTAATAAAAAAAAAGAAGCATAAGATTGGATATAGTGTTTTTTTTTTTTATCTACATATAGGAATCTGTCTAGTTCATGATTTATTGAAGTTTCAAATTTTCACATAAGGTAAATAAAATAAAAAAATCATATCAATATTCAATAATTCTATATAGTCCAAATTTTTTGGTTCTAAATAGTGTAGCAATTACAAATCGCTTGGCATGAGTTTTGGACAATAAATTTTGACAAAATCATTCTAAAAATTTAGGGTACGATAATGTATTCTATTTTATTGATTTTCATTTGAAAACAAGAAAATTAATTTTTCATATTTTCGAATTTTGATAATGTTAGGGTAACCGTTATTGTTTTTATCTTAATTTTTTTTTATAAAAAAAACAGTTATATATATATATAGTCTTTCTACTGTCAGATGATATAAAATATATCAGGACGAAGAATGTAGACCATAGATTATGGAGAAATTTTGACAAGTGCATACACTTTGAGTCAAAGTATATAAATCTAATGGTCAACATTCTTCGTCTGATATATCTTATATCAGGACGAACTGACAATAGAAAAATTGTATATATATATATATATATATATAAAGTAATAATATTATACTATGCATTCAGTGTAATTGTTTTGAAAATATTATAAAAGTTAAATTTGATTTTATTAATTAAAAATGTAAGAACAGGTATATATTCTTATATTTGTAATTAATAAAATTAAGTTAAATTAAGTTAAAATTGATTGATCTATTCTTCAGAAATTTTTATATAAAATTTATGATAAAAAATATATTTTACTAATCTTAAGAAAAAAAAATATTTATTATTAATAATAATAATAAAATACAATCAAATTAATAGGTTTCCTATGCCATCTACCCAACTCGTTAAAATAGGAAACAAAAATGAAACACATCAAAATGCCGTTTCCTGTTCTTGTTCAATGTTCACTAAAAAGAAAAACGTATTTTCTGTTTCAAAAAATAGAAAATGTGATTATAAAACGTTAATGAACCGCCCTCAAGTACTTTGCTTCACAAATTCAGTTTCAATTCCTAACATGCAATCCAGAAACATATCTTTTACAAAAATTAAGCATTGACAAAGTAAGTTCACCCACTAAAATTAATTTGATAACGATTCTTGAGATAAAATAGATCCAACGGACACCAATGACCAACAACAATTGAACAGATCAAATAGAAGTGAACCAATGGGCCATGGACTGTGTTGTCAAAACGGGCCGCATTGTAGCAGTTTCGAAAAACAACATTTCATTTTGAGGATCTCATTAATTAGTCCTGATTTCGTGATTCAATTCTTTGACAAGATATGTCAATTTGAGGTAGCGAAACGTCGAGAAGACATGCTCACTGTTCTACAAGACTCTGCAATTGTAACCACCGGCACCATAATCGTTACCGGGGTCACTCAGTTTTTGGAGCTTTTGCAGTCAATATACCAACACATGTTTATAAGATGGGCCATCGAATTCGAACATTGTTTATTTATTTATTTATTTTCCGATTGATCTCTCGTATCTAACCGGCAAAAAACTATATAACACTGTTGTTTGCCTTATATGATTGAGGGTTTTATGTCTAGACTCTATAGCACCATTGCAACCATAAACATGTGGAGCACCTTTCTTTTTTTTCTTTTAATATGTCTCGAGAGAAGATGGTCAGTGTGTCATGTACTCACTCACACGTAGTCAAATAGACCCCAACCTTACCTGAAATTAATTAACGAAATTAATTAATGAAATGTAGTTACTAAACTAACAGTCTGCTAGCATTATCTTTGCTTGAATAAACAATTGAAGTGCAAAGACCAATCGCATTTTTAATTGTATTATCATCAGTTTCAAATTTCAAACTCTTTCATATGCACAGCTGTTGCATGCGAAGCCGACAAATGCATATATGCCACCACCCACCTTCAGGATCCCCATGCAAAGATTCACGAAGCCCATGCAATCTAGCTAATTTTCAGGAATCTTCCTACCGCCCTGTAATTTATTTCCTAATTAACAAATCAAATCGACTCCAATTCTATAACGATTTTCTCTTAAACTATGTGTTTGAGTCTCTGTGAGATATAGTTGTCACTTGTCAGACATTACCCATTATTTATTTACAAAACCAATTACACATTTTTTATTTTTTATTTTTTGAAAGCAAAAGTAGCTAGGTAGTAAGGTAGAGAATTATAAAACAAAAATTAATTAATTAAATAGTCATGTAAATATTTTCAAGATGATCATTCATGTACATATTTTTCAAATATCTCGATTAATATTATATCTTAAACATGGTTATAATATTTTCTCTATATAATAAAATAATTTATCCATCCCGGCCAAGACAAAATAGTGTATATTCGTTGAAAAAACTTTCAAACGCAATAAGATATAATATACCTATCGAGAAACGAATCAATGTAGGTCCAATACTACAGAAATTGTTGTGTTATCGGGTCACATCTGCTCGGCTAGGCGGCAGGTATGATGTATACTGTATGATGAAAAAGGACACTAATAATAATGGGTGACAACATCTTGGATTTTGGAGGGAGGTCGCCGACATTGGACATATTTGTTGTATCCAATATGCATGGGATCATCCTTATTGAAATAATCCATGCATGCATGATCATGATAACATTGACAAGCCTCCTCCATCTGAAAAGGAAACATCATGCAAATGCAATTACAATTCTATATCGTCTTATCCACATATTTTTATATCTATGTGTGTGGTCGTGGTTGGAAAAAAAAAAAAAAAAAAAAGGTTCACGTGAAGGTCGCATTGCATGCCCTAGTTTGATGAACCCACCACCGAAAGCAAAATTTTCATTCAATCCTGGCTTAAAAAAATAAAAAATAAAAAATTGTTTTTTAAAATTAAACAATATTAAGGGAAAAATTGTATTTTTAGTAAAACCAAGAAGTGATATTTATATGTAATCCTGTATATATAAACTGTATTATCTATATGTGTAATAAAAGAAAACATCAATGGTTTGCTTCAAAAAAAAAAAAAAAAAAAAAAAAAAAAAAAAAAAAACCATGAATGCATGCTGGGATCAGAAATAAACACTAGCGGTGGAAGGATGACAATTAATAATATTAGTTGGAGATTATATGTAATCAATTAAGACAATTGATTAGAAAAACTGTCAACGAGACCTCGAGAGTCGAGACCAATAATTGTAAGATATTAATCGGGATTAATGTAATTATCAAAAAGAATAGCATATAACCAATACTCGTAATTAATAATGGTTAAAATTTGTCTCCCTCTCCGAATTAATGTACGAATTCCACATTAAAAATAAAATAAAAAAAAAGGATAAAATTTAATCTAAAAATATCAAAGTTCAGGATAAAATATGCCACCACCCACCTTCAGGATCCCCATGCAAAGATTCATCACCAAATCACGAAGCCCATGCAATCTAGCTAATTTTCATGAATCTTCCTACCGCCCTGTAATTTATTTTCTAATTAACAAATCAAATCGACTCCAATTCTATAACGATTTTCGCTTAAACCAAGTGTTTGATAGTCTCTGTGAGATAGTTGTCACTTGTCAGACATTACCCATTATTTATTTGCAAAACCAATCACACATTTTATATATATATTTTTAATATTTTGAAAACAAAAGTAGCTAGGTAGTAAGGTAGAGACTTATAAAACAAAAACTAATTAATTAAATAGTCATGTAAATATTTTCAAGATGATCATTCATGTACAAATTTTCAAATATCTCGATTAATATCTCTTAATTAAACATGGGTATATAATATTTTCACTATATAATAAAATAATGTATCCATCCTGGCCAAGACAAATAGTGTATATTCGTTGAAAAAACTTTCAAACGCAATAATATATAATATACCTATCGAGAAACGAATCAATGTAGGTCCAATACTACAGAAATTGTTGTGTTATCAGGTCACATCTGCTCGGCTAGGCGGCAGGTATGATGTATACTGTATGATATTGAAAAAGGACACTAATAATAGTGGGTGACAACATCTTGGATTTTGGAGGGAGGTCGCCGACATTGGACATATTTGTTGTATCCAAGATGCCAAGCAACATGCATGGGATCATCCTTATTGAAATAATCCATGCATGCATGATCATGATAACATTGATAAGCCTCCTCCATCTGAAAAGGAAACATCATGCAAATGCAATTACAATTCTATATCGTCTTATCCACATATTTTTATATCTATGTGTGTGGTCGTGGTTGGAAAAAAAAAAGCTTCACGTGAAGGTCGCATTGCATGCCCTAGTTTGATGAACCCACCACCGAAAGCAAAATTTTCATTCAATCATGGCTTTTAAAAAATAAAAAAAATAAAAAAACATTGTTTTTTAAAATTAAACAATATTAAGGGAAAATTTGTATTTTTAGTAAAACCAAGAAGTGATATTTATATGTAATCCTGTATATATAAACTGTATTATCTATATGTGTAATAAAAGAAAACATGAATGCTTTGCTTCAAAAAAAGAAAAAAAAAAAAAAAAAAAACACATGAATGCTTGCTTTTAGATGGTTGATAAGAGTTAGCTGGGATCAGAAATAAACACTAGCGGTGGATGACAATTAATAATATTAGTTGGAGATTATATGTAATCAATTAAGACAATTGATTAGAAAAACTGTCAACGAGACCAATAATTGTAAGATATTAATTGGGATTCATGTAATTATCAAAAAAGAATAGCATATAACCAATACTCGTAATTAATAATGGTTAAAATTTGTCTCCCTCTCCGAATTAATGTACGAATTCCACATTAAAAAAAAAAAAAAAAAAAGGATTTGAAAGTCGGTAGGATTTGAACCTCTGACCTAGGAGTCATTTGCTCAAATCCTAATTTCATCCATCTACAAGCTAAGCTACACCCCTGTTAGTAGTATAATAATTTCAATCATATATTAAGTAAAAAATAACATATGTGTTATTTATTATAAAGATTGACAGTGCTTGAAGCTGTCCTATTCATTGGGAAATGTTTCTTTACAATGAAATTTAAATTTTTGTTCAATATTTCTTAATATAACTTTTTTAAAAAAAGATAATTATTTTTTATAACTTATAACGATAAAAACTAAAATGTATTATATATATATATATATATAATTTTTTTTAAAAGCAAATATCATTGTGGGTGAGGGATCAATCGAAATCCAACGATATTGGATTGAGGGATATCAAAATTACCCATTGATACGGGGACTCGACCCGTTAGGGGCAAGTTTAGTGCCTACCATTTATGTTATGGTATGGAGATGGTATTATTTTCAATCTCCGATTTAGTTTTGGGACAGTTACGGGATTTTAAGTCCCCACACTAATCCATCCTCGAATCTTATTATATATAGTCTTTCTATTGTCAGTTCATCTTGATATAAAATATATTAGGCCGAAAAATATGGATCATAGATTATGGAGAAGTTTTGACAAGTGCATACACTTACTTTGTGTTAAAGTATGTAAATTTAATGTTTCACATTCTTCGTCCTGATATATTTTATATCAAGACGAATTGACAATAGAAAAACTATATATATATATATATATATTTCAAGCATGTTATTGTGGTAGCCAAAAATGGTCCATAGGCCCAAACGTAAAAATGCCCAAGTCTTCATGCTGAAAATGGTCCAGACCCACATATTTTGGGTCGACCCAAAGCTCCAAATCAGTTAAAATGGCAATTAACTCAGTCAACATGGCAGTTACAGCATTCAATGGGCAATTACAACATTCAATGGGCAGTTACAACATTCAATGGGTAGTTACCCCATTTAATGGCAAACGGTTGTAACAGCCGACTTGAATAGGAGTAAACCACTCCTAAAATCTCTCCTATAATCAAGTCACTACCAAGTTTTTTCCCTATAAATAAGAAGGGCAAAACCACAACAAGGCAGCTCAGATAATCTCAACAACCAACAAAGCTCTTAAGCATCTTGAAACTCTGCTTGATGTCATTCCGTCCACCGGAATTTAACTTCAAGTATGATAAACGCTCAGCCCAAGCGCACCTAAGGCTATAAACGATCATCCCCACAATTTCTTTACCTCTTTTTAATCTGTCATTCCATCTGTTAACTATTTCTTGCAGGTTCTTGAAGGAGACGACATCCCTCCATTCGACAGGCTAACATCTTTTGCAGGTCTATAGACAAGACGACATCCCCCCACTTGACAAGCTCAACCAAGTTGCCTTGGGCCTAACACAAATCCGACCCGATCCACATCAACCGTAGGTCGACCCCCTACAGTTATCAAAACAAGAGTCCTAACTCATGTACATGAATACATGCATTATATGTTGGACTGGCTACGATATAAAAAGGAAAAAAAAATCAGAGTCGTTATTATATGAAATAATCAAAAAATACCTTGTTCATATTCCTTTATATTGCGCTTCATAAAATATCTACTTTCCAATGGCATCATAGCAAACCTTGGAAGCAATAAAAAAGAATCGATAACCAAACTGGACTTCAAGGTTAAACAATGATAATATACCTTGTTCTCTTTTTTTCCTTATTATATATATATATATATATATATATATATATATACAGTGGTTCTCTCATAAGGGATCCCTTATTTTAATTTCGGTAAGGACCATCATGAAATCATATCGATTTGAATGAATTTTAATCTGAATTTTTTTGTGAATGATAAATTCATTGAAATCTACCTATGAATAAAATTTGAGAATTTTTCAAGTACGAAAACTATTTTTACCGATTTTTTTAAATACGAAGGCATACGAAAAATAGGCGAAATATAGGAAATTCAAGAAAAATAGTTTTCGTGCTTGAAAAATTTTCAAATTTTATTTATAGGTAGATTTCAATGAATTTATCATTCACAAAAAAATTTAGATTAAAATTCATTCAAATCGATATGATTTCATGGTGGTCCTTACCGAAATTAAAATAAGGGATCCCTTATGAGAGAACCACTGTATATATATATATATATATATATATATTTTTTCCTTTTTCATACTCTTCTATTAGTCATTAAAAAAAATACATTAATGGGATGGGGATGGTATAAGGTAAAAAAAATCGATCCCCTAATGGGAATTCCTTATACCCGCACTGTTTATTTTCATATAGGTATTCACCGGGGATGGTATTTCTCATACGAATTGAGATAAGGGATAGTAATGGAAAACTCGTCCTCAACCCGTACCATTGACATCCCTAGATTCTACAAACACTACCCGAAATACAAATCTCACATTAAGGGGATATTTTCAATTAGGATTTTAAAAGACTTTTTTTAAGTGGTTGACTTTTGCAGATTTTATGAACTTTTATAGACTTTACATGATTATGAAAAACTTTCTTAGACATTTATTTAAAAGACTTTCATAGACTTTCATTTTAAAAGATTTTTATAGATATCAAAAGACTTTCATTAATCATAAATGAAGTTCATTTGATTTGTTTCGGTGTTATTTAATTGCTTTGAAAATATAGGTAAAAAGGAATGAAATCTCTCGTCTTTGATTGCATATCTAATGGAGGCTTGTTTTATATTATTTTTTAGTTTTTTTTTTGGTTATAGATCGCTAATGTATGTATTTTTTATTTATTTTTGATAATGTTTATTCATAAAGTAATTTTTTTATTTTATTTATGAAATTTGTTAAGAATGAGTGTGTTTTTTATTTGAAAATAGAACATATGTTTGGTGGTTAATGTTTTTTAAAGAGTTTTATGTTTGTCTTTTAAAGTGAAATTCTTTCTATATTTTTTTTTCATTGATATTTTAAAGTCATTAAAAGTTATTGAGATTCTAACTTTTATAGACTATTAAAAAGTCTTGATTGATTACCCCATGACTGTTATAGGGTCGGTCTTTTAAAATTCTAATTGAATACACCCTTCTAAAAAAAGGTATCTCCCGCGTTTTGCTGTTTATTCATACAAATGTTTTTACTGAATTTGTACTTGCCCAATCAATTGAGGTCAATTATCAACCTACAAACAACCTCCTTCCAAAAAAAAAATCCGCGTATACGTAGATTTGGACTCATTCGAGTAATAGGCTTTTGACTTTTGTTAGTTTGGGACTTTGGGCTTTGCGGGGGGGCAGTTGGCTGCTTACTGTTACTTACTGGCCAGCGTTTACCACCGAGGCACCGACAATTGATTTTGTCAGACTTTTTTCTTTTACTGTTTTACTGTTTTACTATTTGAGATTTTCTTTTTCACAACTGTTTAAATATCGGGCTTAAAAAAGAAAATGGCTTTGAAACCTAATAAACGTTAACTAATGGGAATTTCAGTATTCAAAGAAGTATTTAGAACGTAAATAACAATAATAATAATAATAATAATCGCTATAACGACGTCGTGGCATGGGTGATGGGTCAGTCCAAAAGACCAAAGTTGTTTGTTAAGTGGACCCAAATCAACCTTTCGTTATCATTAGAATCAATTGGCCAATTAACTATGATTGGTTGATTAAAAGATGCATTACCTCACCAAATTCACATACTTTGAGCCTAGACCCTACACGGCCGAGCTGGTCTGTCACCAGCCTACCTAAATTTTGTAAACCAACTTTGACTACCATTTACGTTCAAGGAGAACGAGTAAAGAATTTCAACTAAAAAAAACAAAACCTAGTATGGAATTCAATAAATAAGCAATTTTATATATATTTACAAAATATTTATATAATCAAATTGTATTATATTATGATTTTTATTTTAAGTATTTTTGTCTACAATATACGCTATCAATTTTATTTTATTTTTGTCACAATCAAAATTCTTAAATTGACCATCTTTCAATATAAAAATTCTTAATAAATAAATTAGTTTTTTTTATTTTTATATTACAACATCAAGATTACAACAGTTGGATAACAGCAACTGGAACTGGATTACAACAACAGTCGGGAACCTACGAGGATAGAGACGCTGACGAGCACGACTCGGAGAGCAACTCCCATAGAAAGGGAGAGAGACACCCACTCAAAAGTAGGACAACTACCCACCTGAAGGTGGGACAAATACCTACACAAGGTGGGACCACATCCACACAACATGTGGACCAAGGAAAATTGGCATATCTATATGCATGCCTTGGCACTCGAACTTGGATGGTGGAGGGCTCCAAGAGGAGAGTCTAGCCATCACGCTACAAGGCCATTGTCAATAAATAAATTAGTTATTACCCTTTCTTGGATGAGTAAATGTGCACCTTTATGTCTCGTTTAATGGGCTCGAGTTTCATCTTTCTAGTAAAAACACAAATGTACAAAGATTTCTCTACATATTAGTAGCGTTTGATTCCAAAAAAACTTTTAATTTGATAAAAAAAAAAAAAAATTACCTTAACAAATTAGAAACAGAGTATGGTATTTAATATCATAATTATATGGACCTTAGAATTAATATCTTCCATTAAATGGTAAAAACTTGATTAAAATAGCATAGCTATATTTATATATATACACCCCACTTTTCACATTACACGATTAGTGAACTTTGAGGAAAAAAAACTCTGTTTTCCCACTTGTTCCTTCCACAAGTGGAAAGGAAAAAAAAAAAAAAAAAAATTGAAAATGAAATACCTTCAAACTCCAAAGTCCAGAGAGAATCCAGTTATAATCCCCTTGTCGTTTTGTATAAAAAAATATGGAACAGGTGTCTCCCTCAAAAATTCTTTGACCAGCTAACAATACTATTTACTAGGTTTAACTTTTACGAGAATAATGTTTGGGTACTGACCGGGTAGTACCCAAAATACAGACTCCCTCGATAGGAGTGTAGTACGTGGTCTTTTTTCTTTTATTTTTTACATTTGTCTTATAAATTAGGCTATGTGCTACACTTCCATCGGTGGGATTAGTATTTTAGATATCGACCGATCATTACCCATGCATTGCTTTTTAAGAGAAGAATTTCTCTTCCCAAAAAACTTAGACTCAGCCTCCCCCTATTAAAGCCACTTTAAACTCACTTGGGTCCCTTACTCAACAAAACTATTAATCTATTATTGATCAATGAAACTTCTTTGCTGCTTCAAATCCACTCGTTCAAATACACACACACACAAACAACAATCTAACCAACCAAACCACCCATCTCCTCTCTCTAATCTCTCTATATATATAAACCCTCCTCCCACTCAACACAACACAGCAAAATATTCACTCTGTTTTTCTTTTTTGAAAGAGAAAAATGGATAGTAGGCGCGTTTTGGTTTTCTTGATTGTGGCTTGGATCTTGGTGGTTCAAGCCATGTCTGATGAATCTAAGGAGAACCCACATGGAGGTGGCTCTGAAGACAAGGATGAGCGAAATGGGGTGGTGGCTGAAGATGCAGATCGACCTGCATCGAGTCCATTAGAGTCGTCTGATGATGAGTTAAAACCAGCTGATGCTCCAGAGATCAGACGGATGGGAAAGCATCATTCGGATAAATCAGTGGCTGGTGGTGGTGTGATCATTGGTGGGCTTGTTACTGCTACATTTGCTGCTGTTTTTTGCTACATCAGAGTTACTAGAAGAAAAGATGGCCATGGTGGTCAGTGACAGTGAGCAATAGTTGTTATAAATATATGCGACTCTTCTGGAATTTTTTGAGAGTTGAGAGTTTCTTAATTGATTCTTCTTCCTCTCTTTCAAAACTTAGAGTAGGAGTGATTTTTATACCACAAAATCAAATTACTTTGTGATCTGAGGGATTAGAACTGTATTTCTTCTATATGCTATTGTGAATATTAGATTGAAATTTCTATCAGTCCAATTAATTGTTTGAATTTTTCTTGCTCTGTTCTGTTTCTTGTTCATTTTTAGCAAATTTTTTATTTGGGGGAGTCAAAAGTCTGTGTGAAATCTTCCAAGAGATTGTTAAAGTAAAGGTATGTCTGATCATGCCTTTTCCAAAAAGGAAACCTGATAAGCATTTCTAATAACCGAGTCGGCCTGCAGTCTAAAAAAAAAAACCCTATCTAGGTAGGTAGATAGAAAGTGTAAATAAAAAATAACCAAAAGAAAAGAAGAAAGCAGAAAGAAGCATCGAATAAATTTCCCTGAAGTTACTTAATTAGCTCTGTGATTTTGCTGCTTAATTTCTTCAGAAATTGAAGGCCATATACAGGAACTTGTATCTGTGTTTCCAGTCAGTCTCCAAAATGTGTGGGAACACGCGGAAAAGGCAAAGATCGTCCATTGGGAGGAGTAGCTTCACGTTTCGTTTTTTATAATTATAAACAGAAAATAATATAGAAGTCAAAAGAGTGTTATGCACATGCATAGTTTTATAATTTTTATTTGCATTTTTGAATTGTTTTGGACCCCTTTTTTCTACTATCGAGTCTAGAAGGTTTACCAAGTCATGTGCCCAGCAACCCAAACGATTTATTTTCTTAGATGCCACCTTCATTTAATGTTCAACATCTATGGCAATTAGAAAAATATTACATATTCTATAAATAAATAAATAAAAGGAAAAATATTACAATTTACCAATGATGGCAGCTGTTCCCCTCCACTGAATTGAAGTTTGAGTGTGCAAAGAAGGTTTGGTAGCCTCTGCTTCTGTTTGGTTTGTTATTAGGCTTTTCCTTTTTTTTCTACCAATAATACAATTTGGTACTAATTTGTAACTACTAAAGTTGAGATATTAATATGTTCGATGGGGACAATTGTGAGGTATACACTTCGTGATTTATTTAAAAGATGGTGTTGCAATGATACTGTATTCGCAGCATGACAATTCGAACATATTAATATATTACTAGATTGAATGAGCAACATTTATTATCAAACTAAATGACTCGGATATTTACTTTCTTAATTGAAAAAGGTCAGCTCGCAACACCAGAGATGTTTCCTTTTTTTTATAGGTAATGGTGAGACAATATACGTATATACAAAGATGTTATGGTCTGATTGTCTGAACCTTAATGGTTTGATGAGATTATGAAGTCTCCGTTCTCCAAATGCAATGACTCATTAAACATTGTTAATCAAATATAGTTTATGTTGAAAATTAATACACAAAGTGATTCTCTCTCATTGTTAGATGGGCTTAAATTTTTATTGGGTGCAAGTTAACCAAACGGCCCAGACTGGAAGCCCATTGTAGCTTTTTCACACGCTTACATTTTCATGAACGGCCCTCTCTTGTACTCTTCCCATTTCCCTCTGAAAGAAAACTACAAACCGCAACATCATTCATCAACTAACCCCACCAAATCTTGATCTGCAAATACAATTTCTTCTCTCTTTCTGTCTGAAACCACACAACTTTCACTGAACAGAAATGGCTCGTTCTTGTTCACAATGGTGGCGGGCACCGATCTACTCCACCGTCTCAATAGTGTTGGCTTTCATGGCAATCTCCGCAGCATTGCACGCATCTTCAAACAATGCATCATCACCAACCAAACCCACCACGTACGAACTCTCTTTAAACGCCTCTAGAGCTCTAAGAAGATCAGGGTTCAACACCATTGCAACTCTCTTCCAAATCTCTCCTGAAATCTTCCTCTCTTCTCCAAACTCAACAATCTTCGCCATTCAAGACTCTGCAATCTCCAACGTCTCTCTCCCTCCTTGGCTCTTCAAAGATCTTCTCCAATACCACACCTCTCCACTCAAGCTTTCAATGAACGATCTCCTGAACAAGCCTCAACGTAGTTGCTTGCCTACCCTTCTTCGTCGAAAGAATGTCGCCATAACCAAGACTGACACAAAATCAAGATCCGTGGAGATCAATCATGTACTGGTTTCTCATCCAGATATATTTCTCCAAGGACCCTTTTCGATTCATGGTGTTCTACGGCCATTTTCGTCGTTGGATCCTCAAGATGTTCAACAGGGTTGGGACTATATTCAATCACCCATTTGTGATTCTAATTCTAGTCTGGTTTCTGACTTCATTGAATCCAAAAACATGATCGAATGGACCCGGATCATCCGTCTGCTCAGCTCGAATGGTTTCGTTTCGTTTGCAATCGCATTGCATTCTATTCTTGATGGGATTCTTGAAAACAACACGAGCCTGAATTCAACAACAATCTTTGCCCCACCAGATTTTACATTTGTGTCATCTCCTTCTCCACTACTAGATAGACTTGTGAAGTTTCATATTCTGCCTCAGAGACTAACGTACAAAGAACTTGCTTCTTTGCCTGATAAAACAATGCTGAGGACGCTAGTAGCCGATCAAGATCTTGAAATCAATGGAGGTGTTAATCTTACACGATTAGAATTGGCTATTGATGGAGTTCAGATTGTGTCACCTGATATCTTCTCATCTAAGAAGTTTGTGATTCATGGGATTTCTCAAGCTTTTCGAGACGGACGATCAAGCTAGTGATTTTTAACAGTGTGTATGTGAATTTGTTAGTTAAGTTTGTAAATTCTTTTCTTGTTAAAACCAGGCTAATTTCATAAGCAAATCCAGTAATCACGGGAACTATATGTACTAATTGGAATAAAACAGAATTATAAGGCCCTGACTGTTCATCAAATATATGGTTTGTAGTAACATGTTAGATCGATATTGGCAGATTTAACATATGGAAGTAATTTGATCTATTTGTGTTAGAATGAAATAATCAATTTTTTCATATTAAATAAATGTTGAATGAAATAAATGGAAATATAAATTATTATTTTTTAACTAATTATGTTTTTTTTAAAGGATAATAAATGATGTTTAGAAGTAAAAAAAAAAAAAAAAAAAAAAAATGAAAAAAGAAAAAAGAAAAAAATGGATTTCGTAAAGAATTAGATGAAAGAGATTACAAATTATATTTGGTATAAATTATGTTTTTTAAGGAGTATAAATGATGTTTAGAAGAAAGAAAAAAACCTCGAAAAAATCAAAAAGGATTTTAAAAATGAATTAGATGATTTCCTCATTAAAAGAAAAAAGAAGTAAAAGAATTAAATGAAAGAAATTACAAATTATAGTTTGTAAAAAGAAAAGACAATTTAGAAAGAGAATGATTTGTTTAAATTGTAAGTAATATAAGCAGACAAAACATTTATTATGATTAAAATTTCATGTCAAAAAATAAAATATTGACACGTGTCAAAGAAAGAAAAGAGATTGAATTAAGAGAGCATTTTAACATTCCTCAAACATTTTTACCTTTTTCCGGAAAGTAGTACTTAAATTTTTTGTGCTCTTTATTTAGAAAACAAGCCATGCCTGTATCATGCACATAACAAACTGCAACACTTGAAAAAAAAAAAAGAAATAGACAAGTACATGTGGTAACTCATGGGCTCATAAGCCTATCATAAAAAAAAGTGATGCTATTGACCATACAAAAAAAAAAATGTTCATACTTTATTTAATTTTTTTTTTTTTGTTAATGATAATTTTATCTTAACTAATATTACTTTAAAAAATAAAAAAAACTTTCAAAAAGTAAAATAAAATGTAATGACATTTACACACAAATCTTTAAAATATATAATGTCATAATTACACTTTTGTTGTACTGAATTTCATAAATTTGTAATTCTTATTATTATTATTATTATTTTGCAATTTTCTTTTTCAATTTCACTATACTTGGTTAAAGGAGCCCATCTTTTATGGAGGCTAAATAAAATAGAGAAGTGAAGTTTTATGATTTTTATTTATTTTTTATTTATTTTTTTTGTATTGGAGTGTAGTGAGGATTGAAATTTCATCGAAATGGGATGTATTAATGTTTGAAATTTCATCCAAATGGAATGTATAGGTTTGAAATTTCATTCAATTTTTTTTCTTCAAAAAAATAAAAATAGAAATAATTACAAAAATTGACTTTTTTTTAATTTTATTAACATTAATCATATTACAAACGGAGTTAGTTATACATTAAATCCAAGTGTCACCGATACATAAAATTCAAATCGTTACAACAAATTCACCTTTCTTCTGTGTATTAGAGGTGGGAGGAGGGTTTCAGCTGTGTGATGGTCCGAATGACTTACTATTCACCGATGATTTCGTTTTTTTTTCTTTTTATTTTAATTTAATTTGAATTTATATTTTATAAATAACGTAACAAGCACTTCGTTGTTTACCGGCTTACCTCCACTAATTCTAGACTAACCTCCCATTAAGAACATGTATTTCAACTACATCTGTTAAAAATATATACTTTTAATTTGCTCCAATATCTTAAAATGCATCTAAAAAAACTTTTTGGATTGGTGTATTTGGATGCATGTTGATATACAAATTTTATGCCCTTACCCCTACTAAAGTCCTATATAAATAATGAATGATGTCGATAAATAGTGCACTGTTTATAATGGTGTGATGGTTGATGTTAGGTGAAATCTGTTCATGAACCATGCATTTTTACTGATTTTTCAAATATGTATAGGTGAAATATGCTCATAAATCATTTATGATTTAGCAAATGAATAAGCAGTTCTATACTTCTATGAGAGAAGTAATTCCCAAAAAAAAAAAAAAAAAAGAAGTTGTTTTATCTTAGAAAAACCATTTTGCAAAGACACGCTAATTAGCCAACAATAGTAAAAGCTTAAGACCTTAATTAATAACCAATCAATGAAATACTTGCTAAGATAGTAATTAGTTATTCTTTTGATGTTGGAATAAAACAGAATTATAAGGTCAGTAATGGTAAATTGCTAACAATGTTTTTTTTTTTTTTTCAACCAGTAGTATATATATATATATATATATATATATATGGTGTTTTGTTGTGTTAAAATACGAGTCCTCCTAATGTATTTTCTTAATATTAATAATTAAAATTTTTAATAGAAAATACATATTTATTCTTTCAATGCATGCATGTATATTGATATACGTACAAATGCTAACTAATTATATGTGAATTAACGATGGAATAGTTTCATATTAATAATAATTAGTAACTTGGCATATGGGATGTGAATTAATGTACCAGTTTAAATTTTAAAAGTTAAAATACTAGAGTGTGTATTATAAAGTCCAAATCCAGTAGATTATAATAATTTTTTATAAAATATAATAGTGTTTCCACTTTATAGAAAACGGACTCTAAAAAGAGGTTCAGTCTATTTGTCCACTTCAAGAAAATATCACACAAGTTCCTATAAGAAAAATTAACTTATAAAATAATTAAAACAGTCGTATCTCATATGGCCCTAGAACACAAAATTCAGCTTTGAGTCTTTGAGTACTTATCACAGAATTCAACTAATTAAAATATGAGTCCCTTTAATAATGTATCCTCTTAATATTAAGTATTAAAAATTATAATAGAAAATTCATATTTATTCTCTTAACGCATGTGTCTTGATATAAAAATACTAACTGTATATGTGTGAATTAAAGTATAGTTACATATTAATGATGAATAATAACTTGACATATGTAATGTGATCATGTGAATTAATGTGCCAGTTCAAAAGTTACATTACTAGTTTGCATCCTGGCAATGATGTCCTAATATGTACGCCAAAGCTCTTCACTCTGGAATTTCTCTAAAAGTCACTCTTTACCATCACGACTTACTGGTTTCGCTGCGTCAAAATCACATATCTGACTCATTTTCGAATGAAATCAGATCTCTTGGTTCACAAATCACAAGATAGATATTCTAGTATATAAACTAATTTTTCTTGTTTGTGATTTTCTTAGACATTTAATCTAGGGTTTTAAGAATGCGTTTAATCTTTTCTGCGTTTGTACTTTTTTTTTCTTGCTTTGTGAAAACATGATATGTTTGTTAAATTGAATGATTTATAAACTTACAAGATGATATGTTTGAAGAGGTGAAAAGGATCTCATTTGTCCTTGCTTCTCCCCACTAATTACAAACTGTCTCATATTAAGAACCTACTGCCTCTTATAAATTGTATATATATTTTTAATTTCCTCTAATGTCTTAAAATACATCTAAAAAACTTTTGTTATTGGTGTCTTTTTATATATAAATTTTATCCCCTTTAACTCTCTGCAGAGTCCTATAAATATAAATATATAAAGTATTATTGTTTGTGATAGTGTGATGATTGAAATTAGGTGAAATATGCTCACGAATCATTTATGATTTTGCAAATATATATAGGTGAAATATGCTTATGAATTATATATATCATTCCATTGTCAGTTCGAATTGATATAAAATATATCAGTTCTTTATATGTGGGCTATTAGATTTAAAAGATGCTTTAACAAGTGCATGTAGATAAGTCAAAACATTTAAATCCAATGACCTCCATATAAGGAATTGATATATTTTATATCGGTTCAAACCGACAATAATATATATATATATATATATATATATATATTATAGAAAAAGCTCTTTAATCAAGGAAAAGCTATTTTGACAATCCTAAAACCATACAAATGACACACGTTTTAGCAACAGCCGTAAAGGCCTTAACTACCCTTGACATTACTGATGTTTAAATAAAAATTATTAAATTAATTACCCTTGCCCTTAATCATACAAATTGTGGTAACCAAAAATGGCCTATCAACCCAAATGTTTAAGGCCCAGACCTTCAGTATTGGATCCTATCCAAACCCCGAATAGCAGGTCGACCCAAAGCTTTGATTAATTGAAAGTTGGCCGATTGACTCAGTCCAACTCTAGCCACCATTTACTGAGGTGGTAACCACCAGATTCAAATAATAGTTAATCTCTCATTGAAATCCTCCCACAATCAAAACCAACAGTTGGTGAACGTTGGAGATACTTGGCCTATAAATAACCAGGTTGACTCACAGTAAAGCTTTTTGAAAAACTTGCTAAGAAAAGCTTACGAAAGCGTATCGAAACTCTGACTAAATTCTCTTTGGCAACCGTAATTTGATCCAAATCACGATCACTATTCACCATCAACCATTGCTCAGCCCAAGCACATCTAAGGCTAAGAAATCTAAACCCATCTCTATCGTTTCATTTATTTTTCTTTGTTCTAATTCTTTTGCAGGTTCAGCGAGGAGACGACATCGCTCATCCGACAAGTTCAATCAAGTTGCCTTGGACCTAACACAACCCGACCCAATTCACATAACACGTAGTTCGACCCCTACACAAATTAAGTTCGAGTCTACCCAGCCTTCAAGCCCGAGAAAACATGGTCGAGCCCAAGTTCCTTCTAGAATTTATTCATACAGTTGCTATCAAATGATGTTTATATCCAAGGCCTACCTATATATAGAGGATTAGAGACTAGAGAGAGAAGAGGTATATCGCAATTTTTCTTTCATAGATATTGAGTTAGACACACATTATAGGTATATCTATAACATACTAATAAATATCACTATAGCTATGTGTATTATTATGATTGAAGTTATGTTGCTTACATGACAAAATTGTGGTGATGTATATTAATATCCTATAGATATGCCTATAATGTGTGCCCATAAGTGAAAAACTCGGATATATCGGTTCATGCTAAATCAATTTAAAATAAAAAAATTGACTTCAATATCTAACTGTTTACCTATTTTCAATCCAAAGGTCAAGATAATTATTAATGTTGTTCAATTAAAAAATAAGTCGCTCCTTATATCCCTCTTGTGTGGGGTGTCCCACCTTTGTGTGTGGGTTTCTCTCCCCATCGTGGGAGATCCTGTCTGGGTCGTGCTTGGATGCCAATAGTTGATGGGTCCCAGCTTCTGTTGTTTATATGTTTTCATGTATTCCTGTCCTGGATTTGTATTCCAGGTGATGTAACCCAGTTGTTGTTTGCAATCAAAAAAAAAAAAAAAAAAAAAAAGTCGCTCCTTATATGAAAATTAAAATAATTAAAATAATTTTTACAAATCAAAAGTCTAAATTGCAATTTAGCCGTGGTCCGGAACTATTTTTTCGAATTTTTCAAAAGAATAGTCCCTAAACTTAACTCAAATAGTTCATAAAAATTTTCGATTTTAGGAATAGGGACTATTTTTTTCTAAATTTTTTAAGCTAAAAGCCTAAAACATTTAATAAAGAAAACTTAGAAAAAATTGAGAAAATAGTTATAGTATCCGAACAATTTTTAACTGCTCCCAGTATAGTTACTATATCTGTAAAATAGCAATGCCCCTTAATAACAAAATTTCCATTAATAATTAATTTTGGATAATAGTTTATGTACACATTTTCCATGGTTTCTATTTATATATTAAGAGTTAAAGACTTATCAAACAGATTGTGGGAAACTCCAATCTAGATGGAGCACCACAGTTCCTGGCAAGAGATCCATCAAATCATCTATATTTACAGATGTGTTATTGTATCCCCTTGGCTTTAAGAAGGCCACAATCTTGAAATTTTTTAAATGATGCCGCCAACACTTGATACGATTAGAATTGCAACATCCGAAATCTCTATTCATCATTTCCTTGTATAGCCACTGAAATTCAAATAAAAAGATATAACTTAAGCGCCATCATAAACTAACAAGTGTAAACCCTTTATCTAAAAAAATTTAAGTAAAAGAAAATGTCAATTTGTGACACATTTTGGAAGGAAAAGTAAAGAGTTTGAGATAGAATTTGAGCATAACCTCAACAAATTTGGCATCAGCTTCATTAATGACCGGTACTTTAAGATTCCTTGAATAAAAATGCCCGAAAAGGCGATCTAACCAAGCTGCACGACTTGAAAGTGGTCCTCTTATTAAGCGTAGCGACAATTCTCCAACTTCAGATGGTACTGATGTCAAACTATTTCTGAATTCATCTATTGCTCGCAAATCCTTGACAAACAAGGACAAGGAGAAAGAATCAAAAGATAATTAATTAAAATTATAAACAACAATCAATTAAGAATAAAAAGTTAACTGTAACGGATGAAAAGTGCAACGTCAATAATCAGTTCTATGGAATATAGAGGCATACCTCATCATCCCACTTGACATATAATTTCATATCCTTAATCTGATTGGAAACTCCAAGAAATTCCTTTAATTTCATAAACCAAAGAGTGTCGTTCTCAGCAACAACGTGCTCCATAGAAATTTCCCACGGACATGGAACATTTATTGAAGAGATGGGAATTGAGTTATTCGAATAAACAAATGAAACCAAATTTGGAGTATCAACATCAATTGTCTTTATATTGTGGCAGTCCCAAAATTTTAAGATCTTGATTCCATGACTTGATATCGAAACCCTATTGGGAAAATCACAACCGGAGAAGCACAAATTCTCAAGCAAGGGGAAATTTGAGATAAGACAATGGAGATCTTGGTCCATCAAATTGGCTTGAAATAAACTTAATTTATTCAAATTTGAACACCCAGTCAAGTCAATTGAACATGACCCCATTCGTTTAAATCTAATAAGTGTAAATCCTTGAAGACTAGGAACAATGACCTTGACACTTTGAAGAGTCTCCTGTGAGGATTCTTCAATAGAAATAATCTTAAGTTTGCAAGCTCTAGAGAAATAAATACGACTAAAACCCCAACACTCGAATAAAAGTAAATCTTCAAGCGACGGGCATTCAGTACTAAGCTTGTGAAGCATCTCTTCAATTAGGTGGACTTCTTTCAAAATTAAACTTTTGAGAGAACGAAACCTTAAAGAATTACAAGGTTGCTCCAACTTGCAACCAGCTAGCTTCAAAACAGTCACCGATTCAGCCAAAAAGATTATCTGAGGCAGAGTGTACATCACATTTTCACGAGGCGGGACATCAAAATCTAACTCTTTAACATGATTCTTTACTGTCAATCCTATCCATTTATCAAGGAGAGAAGATGCCCCCTCAACATCAAGAAGACACGTCAATAGCCTAAATTTCTGCATTGAAAATCCAAGTTTGCAAAACCGGAGGAGAGAAACATCAACAAATTCTGCAAACTTTATTACACGTCTACTGAATTTTTTACCGCCGAGAATAGAGTGGTATTTTGCACGATGTCTACAAGCCATATCTTCTCCCACAAAGTGTGCATAAGATTCATGAAAATCTAAGATGGGGAATGACCTACGTAAATTATGCCATCTCTTTGATAAGACGCTGATTCGAGCCACCTCTTTTTCAGAGAGATAAGACATAATGTGATGGATGATAAAAGGAGGTAACTGTGAGATTCGATCTCTTGAATCATTAATAATTGTTTCTGCCATCTATATATTCAAGCCTGTAAAATTCAGATTACATAATCAATGATAATCTTAATCGAACAACCTAAACATATTATGTAAATAGACAAGATAGGAACAACATACAAAATTGATAGGATGTCTGAAGCAAAACTAAAGAAAATTATGCTGAGAGAGATGATATTAAATTCAAACAAAACAGACCCTTACCAGTTAATCCGATGATGGTAAGATAAGAGATCTGAACACAACACAATCGACTAGAATTATCTTTCAAAAATTGTTTCGTAGTAATTTATAAAATAAACAGAAAACAGGACACAGCGACAGAGGTTTCCATGCGACTCTAGGTTTACCAAGAGTGTCCAAGACGCATCGGTTTCCTTGCACCTTCCTGGCCACCTGTAGGTTTTAAGTGTTAAACGAGACGAGAAAAACTTGGGTGCAACCGATGCACCACAATGGAATGATTGTGGTGCTTTGGTTCCACTCAGTGAGTAACACGTGGCATTGATATCAATTAATTTTTTTTTCTTTTTTTCTCTGCACAGCTGTAGCCCAAAAAACCCTTCTCCTCTCTCCTCTCTCCTCTCTCCTCTCTCACCTCCGGCTTCCTCTTCTCTCGTTTCTCTCTCTCTCTCTCTCATCTCGTTTCTCTCGTTTTTTTGAATTGTTTTGGACTCCTTTTTTCTACTATCGAGTCTAGAAGGTTCACCAAGTCAGGTGCCAGCAACCCAAACGATTTATTTTCTTAGATGCCACCTTCATTTAATGTTCAACATCTATGGCAATTAGAGAAATATTACATATTCTATAAAATATATATATATATATATATATATATTTATTACAATTTACAAATGATGGCAGCTGTTCCCCACTGAATTTAAGTTTGAGTGTGCAAGGTTTGGTTTGGTAGCCTCTATTTTTGTTTGGTTTGGTATTAGGCTTTTCCTTTTTTCTACCAATAATACAATTTTGTACTAATTTGTAACTACTAAAGTTGAGATATTAATATGTTCAATGGGACAATTGTGAGGAATACACTTCGTGATTTATTTAAAAGATGGTGTTGCAATGATATTGTATTCCCAGCATGACAATTCGAACATATTAGTATATTACTAGATTGAATGAGCAACATTTATTATCAAACTAAATGATTCTGATATTTACTTTCTTAATTGAAAAAGGTTAACTTCCAACACCGAAGATGTTTCCTTGTTTTATGAGTAATGGTGAGACAATATATATACAAAGATGTTATGGTCTGAACCTTAATGGTTTGATGAGATTATGAAGTCTCCGTACTCCAAATGCAATGACTCATTAAACATTTTTAATCAAATATAGTTTAAGTTGAAAATTAACACACAAAGTTATTCTCTCTCATTATTAGACAGAGTTGGGCTTAATTTTTATTGGGTACAAGTTAACTAAACGGCCCAAAGTGGAAGCCCAGTGTAGCTTTTCACACGCTCACATTTTCCTCAACAGCACTCTTTCCATTTCCCTCTCAAAGAAACAACAAACCAACCAAAACCCACAAAAAAGCATCATCATTCATCAACTAACTCCACCAAATCTTGCTCTGGAAATACAATTTCTTCTCTCTTTCTCTCTGTAACCACACAACTTTCACTGAACAGAAATGGCTCTTTCTTGTTCACAATGGTGGCGGGCACCGATCTACTCCACCATCTCAATAGTGTTGGCTTTCATGGCAATCTCCGCAGCATTGCACGCATCTTCAAACAATGCATCATCACCAACCAAACCCACCACGTACGAGCTCTTTTTAAACGCCTCTAGAGCTCTAAGAAGATCAGGGTTCAACACCATTGCAACTCTCTTCCAAATCTCTCCTGAAATCTTCCTCTCTTCTCCAAACTCAACAATCTTCGCCATTCAAGACTCTGCAATCTCCAACGTCTCTCTCCCTCCTTGGCTCTTCAAAGATCTTCTCCAATACCACACCTCTCCTCTCAAGCTTTCAATGAACGATCTCCTGAACAAGCCTCAACGTAGTTGCTTGCCTACCCTTCTTCGTCGAAAGAATGTCGCCATAACCAAGATTGACACAAAATCAAGATCCGTGGAGATCAATCATGTACTGGTTTCTCATCCAGATATATTTCTCCAAGGACCCTTTTCGATTCATGGTGTTCTACGGCCATTTTCGTCGTTGGATCCTCAAGATGTTCAACAGGGTTGGGACTATATTCAATCACCCATTTGTGATTCTAATTCTAGTCTGGTTTCTGACTTAATTGAATCCAAAAACATGATCGAATGGACCCGGATCACCCGTCTGCTCAGCTCGAATGGTTTCGTTTCGTTTGCAATCGCATTGCATTCTGTTCTTGATGGGATTCTTGAACACAACACGAGCCTGAATTCAACAACAATCTTTGCCCCACCAGATTTTACATTTGTGTCATCTCCTTCTCCACTACTAGATAGACTTGTGAAGTTTCATATTCTGCCTCAGAGACTAACGTACAAAGAACTTGCTTCTTTGCCTGATAAAACAATGCTGAGGACGCTAGTAGCCGATCAAGATCTTGAAATCAATGGAGGTGTTAATCTTACACGATTAGAATTGGCTATTGATGGAGTTCAGATTGTGTCACCTGATATCTTCTCTTCTAAGAAGTTTGTGATTCATGGGATTTCTCAAGCTTTTCGAGACGGACGATCAAGCTAGTGATTTTTAACAGTGTGTATGTGAATTTGTTAGTTAAGTTTGTAAATTCTTTTCTTGTAAAAACCAGGCTAATTTCATAAGCAAATCCAGTAATCACGGGAACTATATGTACTAATTGGAATAAAACAGAATTATAAGGCCCTGACTGTTCATCAAATATATGGTTTGTAGTAACATGTTAGATTGATATTGGCAGATTAACATATGGAAGTAATTTGATCTATTTGTGTTAGAATGAAATAATCAATTTTTTTTATATGAAATAAATGGAAATATAATTATTTTGTTAACTAATTATGTTTTTTTTTAAGGATAATAAATGATGTTTAGAAGTAAAAAAAAAAAAAAAAAAAAAAATTAAAAAAAAAAAAAAAAAACGGATTTCATAAAGAATTAGAGAAAAGAGATTACAAATTATATTTGGTATAAATTATGTTTTTTAAGGAGTATAAATGATGTTTAGAAGAAAGAAAAAAACCTCGAAAAAATCAAAAAGGATTTTTAAAAAGAATTAGATGATTTCCTCATTAAAAGAAAAAGAAAATAAAAGAATTAAATGAAAGAAATTACAAATTATAGTTGGTAAAAAGAAAAGACAATTTAGAAAAAGAATGATTTGTTTAAATTGTAAGTAATATAAGCAGACAAAACATTTATTATGATTAAAATTTTATGTCAAAAAATAAAATACTAACACGTGTCAAAAAAAGAAAAGAGGGTGAATTAAGAGAGCATTTTAGCATTCCTCAAACATTTTTACCTTTTTCCGGAAAGTAGTACTTAAATTTTTTGTGCTCTTTATTTAGAAAACAAGTCATGCCTGTATCATGCACATAACAAACTGCGACACTTACAAAAAAAAAAAAATAGACAAGTGCATTTGGTAACTCATGGGCTCATAAGCCTCTCGCAAAAAAAGTGATGCTATTAACCATAAAAAAATTAATGATAATTTTATCTTAACTAATATTACTTTAAAAAAATTTAAAAAAAAAATCAAAAAGTAAAATAAAATGTAATGACATTTACACACAAATCTTTAAAATATATAATGTCATGATTACACTTTTGTTGTACTGAATTTCATAAATTTGTAATTATTATTATTATTATTATTATTTTGCAATTTTCTTTTTCAATTTCACTAAACTTGGTTGAAGGAGCCCATCTTTTATGGAGGCTAAATAAAATAGAGAAGTGAAGTTTTATGATTTTTATTTATTTATTTATTTATTATTTTTATTTTTTTTATTGGAGTGTAGTGAGGATTGAAATTTCATCGAAATGGGATGCATTAATGTTTGAAATTTCATCCAAATGGAATGTATTAAGTATAGGTTTGAAATTTCATTCAATTTTTTTTTCTTCAAAAAAATAAAAATAAAAATAATTACAAAAATCGACTTTTTTTTTTTATTAACATTAATCATATTACAAACGGAATTAGGTATATATTAAATCCAAGTGTCACCGATACGTAAAATTCAAATCATTACAACAAATTCACCCATCTTCTGTGTAATAGAGGTAGGAGGAGGGTTTCAACTGTGTGATGGTCCGGATGACTTACTATTCATCGATGATTTCGTTTTTTCTCTTTTTATTTTTATTTAATTTGAATTTAAATTTTATAAAATAACGTAACAAGTACTTTGTTGTTTACCGGCTTACCTCCACTAATTCTAGACTAACCTCCCATTAAGAACATGTATTTCAACTACATATGTTAAAAATATATACTTTTAATTAGCTCCAATATCTTAAAATGCATCTAAAAAAAACCTTTTTGGATTGGTGTATTTGGATGTATGTTGATATACAAATTTTATGCCCTTACCCCTACTAAAGTCCTATAAATAATGAATGATATCGATAAAAAGTGCACTGTTTATAATGGCGTGATGGTTGATATTAGGTGAAATATGTTCATGAACCATGCATTTTTTCTGATTTTTCAAATATGTACAGGTGAAATATGCTCATAAATCATTTATGATTTAGCAAATGAATAAGCAGTTCTATACTTCTATGAGAGAAGTAATTCCAAAAAAAAAAAAAAAAAAAAGTTGTTTTATCTTGGAAAAACTATTTTGCAAAGACACGCTAATTAGCCAACTGTAGTAAAACCTTAAGGCCTTAATAACCAATCAATGAAATACTTGCTAAGAATAGTTACATAATTAGTAACTTGGCACATGTGTAACTCATTTTCGAATGAAATCAGATCTCTTGGTTCACATCTCTTGGTTCACAAATCACGAGATAGATATTCTAGTCTATAAACTAATTTTTCTTGTTTGTAATTTTCTTAGACATTTAATATAAGGTTTTAAGAACGCGTTTAATCATTGCTATGTTTGTATTTTTTTTTTTTTTTCTTGCTTTGTGAAAAGATGATATGTTTATTAAATTGAACGATTTATAAACTTACAAGATGATATGTTTGAAGAGGTGAAAAGGATCTCATTTGTCCTTGCTTCTCTCCACTAATTACAAACTGTCTCATATTAAGAACGTGTAATACTACTGCCTCTTATAAAATTGTATATATATTTTTAATTTCCTCTAATGTCTTAAAATACATCTAAAAAAAACTTTTGTTATTAGTGTATTTTGATATATAAATTTTATCCCCTTTAACTCTATGCAGAGTCCTATAAATATAATGTATTATTGTTTGTGATGGTGTGATGATTGAAATTAGGTGAAATATGCTCATGAATTATATATATATATGTATATAGAAAAAAGTTCTTTGTCATGGAAAAGCTATTTTGACAATCCTAAGCAACAGCCGTAAAGGCCTTAATTACCCTTGACATTACTGATGTTTAAATAAAAAAATATTAAATTAATTACCCTTGCCCTTAATCATACAAATTAAGTTCGAGTCTGCCCAACGTTCAAGCCCAACTGCCCAAGCGCAGGTTGAGAAAACATGGTCGAGCCCAAGTTCCTTCTAGAATTTATTCATACAGTTACTTGCTATCAAATGATATTTATATCCAAGGCCTACCTATAAATAGAGGATTAGAGACTAGGGAGAGAGAGGGTATACCACCATAGTAGAGATGCACGTTTGGGGAATGGGGATGGATATAGGTCCCCCCATCCCCATCCCCACTTCTCATACCCTTCCCCCATCCCCCCCCATTTCCCCATTTGGGGAAAATGGGGATGGGGAATTTTGGGGGGACCTATATCCATCCCCATCCCTAATTCCCCATTTTTCCCGTTTTTTTCCCGTTTTTTTCCCATTTTCCTATTTTCCCCGTTCCCCCATTTCCCCATTTGACTATAAATTACAAATTAAACTAAAAAAATAAACATTTCATTACAAATACAAAATAAAATTCATTAGTGCATTTTATATAAAATGTGTATATATACTTAGGGAGTTAGGGTTTTCAAAGAATAACAAAAAAATTAAAAATATATATTATAATTATATTTATATATGTTTGGGGGAAAGGGGGAAATGGGGATGGGGGACCTCCCCCCCATCCCCATCCCCATTTCAACATAATTGTGGGGGAAATGGGGAAATGGGGATGGGGAGGGGTCCCCCCATTCCCATCCCCATCCCCATCCCCATTTCAATTTGGGGATGATTTTCATCCCCATCCCCCCCCATTTCCCCATTTTTCCCCCCAAAAAAATCCCCAAATGGGGATGGGGACGCGGGGAATTGGGGCCCCGGGGAAAAATATGCATCTCTACACCATAGCCATATGTATTATTATAATTGGAGTTATGTTGTTTACATGATAAAATTGTGATGATATGTATTAGTGTGCTATATATATGTCTTTAATGTGTGTCCATGAGAGAAAAACTCGGGTATATCGGTTCATGCTAAAACAGTAAATACACTTGAAATCTATCGTGTATATCGGTTCATTGCACTTGTAGGTTTACGAAAACACTGTTAACGGTTCTATGCAAATACAATAAGTACTTTTAGTGTTTGTTTGGTTGAGCTTTCTACTGCCTCAAAAGGTCTACCAGCATCTATTTGAGCTTTTGAGATTGTCTATTTTAAATCGAGTAGAGGCTAGTAGAGTTTAAACCTCTACTAGACAAAAGCTCATGGGGAGATGCTTCTCTAAATAGATATTTAAAAAAAAAAAAAAAAAAATCTACCAACCAAACAATTATAATTTTTTTGTCAAAAACTCTATTTCTAATAGATTTACTACAAGTAGATCTTTTACTAATATAAGTTTTTCAAAAGTCCAACTAAACAAGCTCTTAGTAGTGTCGCCTAGTGTGCTGATTCATCAGCAACAAGGTAGGCTTGCCGTTGGATTGATTTTAAATCAATCAATCGGTCAACGATAGATGAAGAAGTCAAGGTGCAAGGAACCCGCTTTCTTGGTAAACCTACAGGCGCAGGGAAACCGCTGTGTCCTGTTAGGCTGTTAGACAGTATAAATTCCTACTTTACAATTTTTTTTTAAAGCAATTCTAGTCGATTGTGTTGTCTTCTATCTACCATCATCGGATTAACCTGTAAGTGTATGTTTTGATTGAATTGAATATCATCTCTCTTTTCTTTTTCTTGGTTTTGCTTCAGATCTCCTATGATATTATTTCATTCTTTAATTTATTTATTGTTTTGCTATGTATAGTTTCCATTGCTAACCATGAAATTTCTGCCTCGAAAATTCTATTTTATTTTTCTCTTTTTGTTGTGCTTCCGATCTGTAATCTGTTCTGTTTTTAATATCATAAAACGTACATCTTTTTATGTTTAGTCAACGCTACTTTGTATATGTATTTTCCATGACTAAGCATGAATTATTTATCCCTTATAATTTGGCTAACCATGAAATTCCAGCCTAAATTTATTTATAGTTTCTCTTTCGGTTCTGCTTCGGAGTTCAGAGCTTAATATTTATTATTTTTTCAAAAGGAAAAAAATAATAATTAATTTTCTTTGCAGTTTCAGTCAATACTGTATGTCGTTTTTTAATGTCAATTCACATTATATAACTATCCGGCATGTTTTAGTTATTTTGAATAAGATTACCATTGATTATGCAATCTGAATGTTACATGTTTGAATATTATAAATGGCAGAGACTATTACCGATTCTATGGATCGAATTTCAGAGTTACCCACTTTCATCATCCATCATATAATGTCTTATCTTTCAGAAAAAGAGGCCGCTCAAACTTGTATCTTATCAAAAAAATGGCATTGTGTACGTGCATCATTCCCAATCTTAGATTTTCATGAATCCTATGAATACTTTGTGGGAAAAAATCTGGCTAATAGATATATTGCAGACTATCACTCCCGTCTTGGTAAAAAATTCCGAAGGCCTTTAATTAAGTTTGCAAAATTTGTTGATGCTTCCCTTGTTCAGTTTTGCAAACTCGGATTTTCTCTGCAGAGATTTAGCCTATTGATGAGTCTTCTTGATGTGGAAGGGTCATATTCTCTTCTTGATAAATGGATAGGATTAGTCATAAAGAATGAAGTTAGAGAGTTAGATTTCGATGTCCCGCCAGGTAAAGATGTGAAGATGTACACTCTGCCTCAGATAGTCTTTTTTGCTAAATCATTGACCATTTTGAAATTAGGTGGTTGCAAGTTGGAGGACCCTTCTGAAACCATAAGCTTTCATTCTCTGGAAAGCTTAACTTTGAGAGATGTACACATAAATGAAGACATGCTCCATAAGCTGACTATTGGATGTCCATTGCTTGAAGATTTATTTTTATTCAATTGTTGGGGTTTTAGACGTATTGATGTCTATAAACCTTGCAAACTCAAGATTATTAAAATTGAAGAAGACTCACATGAGACTGTTCAAAGCGTCAAAATCGTTCTTCCAAGCCTTCAAGGGTTTAGACTTATGTCGGGACGACCAAAGTCATGTACTATTGACTTGATTGGGTGTCCCAATTTGAACGACCTAACTTTAATTTCTGTCAATTTGACAGACCAAGAATTATATTGTCTCATCTCAAATTTTCCCTTGCTTGAGAATCTGTGCTTGAGTTATTGTGATTTGCTCAACAGGGTTTCAATATCAAGCTATCAACTTAAGTTCTTAAGAGTACAAGGCTGTCGCAATTTGAGGTCAATTGATGTTGATTCACCAAATTTGCTTTTATTTAATTATGTAAATGATTCAATTCCCACTATTTCAATGAATGCTCTATGTCCATGGAAAGTTACCTTGGAGATGATAAATCCCGATGCCGACACTCATTGGTTTCTTAAATTAAAGGAATTTCTTGGGTTTGCAAATCAAATTAAAGATCTGGAGTTGTATGTTGATTGGGAAGAGGTATGTCTATATATTCCATACTACTTGTTCTTGGCATTGCAATTTTCTTTGATTATAATATCTTTTATCATTCTTAATTGATACTTGCTTATAATTTTAATTAATTATTGTTTTTTTTCCTTCAAGGATTCGTTGGGATTAAATGAATTCAGAAATAGTTTGACTTCACTCCCATGTGAAGTTGGAAACTTGTGTCTGCGTATGACAAGAGGATCATTTTCAAGTCGTTTGGCATGGCTGGATGGCCTTTTCAAGCATTGTTATTCAAAGAATTTTGTTGTGACAGTGATGAATGAAGCGGACACCAAATTCATCGAGGTTATGTTCATTTTTATCATTACTTACATGATTTTTTGTGGTGCAAGTGCTATACAATTAGATTTTTAGATGACGGTTAGCTCACACAAGTTAATGATGGCTCTTTAAGTTAATATTTGTGCTTTCAATTTTCTGAATCAATTTTTTTTTCTTGAATTACAGTTGCTACATGAGGAAGTGAGGAATAGAGATAATACTATATGTTGCAATTCTCATCCTATCAAGTGTTGGCGTCATTATTTAAAAGATTTCAAAATTGTGAGCTTGCTGACTTTCAAGGGTTACACGAATCCATCTATAAATATATATAATTTGATGGACGAGTTTCCTTTAACTATTATGCTTCATCTAGATTGGTGCTTTCCAAAATCTCTTGATAAGGTGTAGGTGTTGTTTTGTTTTTTACTTAAACTTTGGGTTTGTTCGAGTTTGTTTCCTTGAGCTGAATTTCGTGATCGAGTTCTCAAGCAGTATCCATATGGATGAATGTGTATTGAATATTTTAATTAATTTTGTGAGTTGATTTTTATTACAGGAATTTGAGTGATATTTTCTTGATTAATAGAGATTTGAATAGGTGTATTTGGATCTCTTTTTTAATCCGTTTTCAAGTATTCTTTTGGATAAGGAATTTTGCTTTTCAGGGGCCTTCAAAGAAACAATTAACACTAATAACGAGTTTAATAATCAGGCATTCTATATGGGGAAAGGGAAAGTTACTGATTTGTGAATTCCAATGTTTACTAATATTTTAGGAAATTAATAAGTTCCGGTACCACTCCTCTCCTCTCAAACTTTCCTTGAATGATCTCTTGAAGAAGCCTCAATGTAGCTGCTTGCCTACCCTTCTTCGTTGAAAGAATGTTGCCATAACCAATGTTGACACAAAAGAAAGATCCGTGGAGATCAATCATGTACTGGTTTCTCCAAGGACCCTTGTCGATTCATGGTGTTCAATGCCCATTTTCGTCCTTGGATCCTCAAGTTGTTCAACAGGGTTGGGACTACATTCTATCACTCATATGTATTCATCGAGTCCAAAAACATGATCGAATGGACCCGGATCATCCGCTTGCTCTGCGCCAATGGTTTTGTTTCATTTGTGATCACTATGCATTCTGTTCTTGATGGGATTATTGAACACAACATGATCCGGAATTCAACAACAATCTTCGCCCAACCAGACTTTACGTTTGTGAGGTTTCATATTCTTCCTCAAAGACTAACGTACAAAGAACTTGCTTTTTTACCTGACAAAACAATGCTGAGGACGTTAGTAGCCGATCAAGATCTTGAAATCAATGGAGGTGTTAATAATTACACGATTCGGATTGGCAATCGATAGAGTGCAGATTGTGGCACCTGATATCTTCATCTCATCCAAGAAGTTCGTGATTCATGGGATTTCTCAAGCTTTTCAAAACGGCCGAGTTTCCTAATACATCAAGATGGCACAGTTTTGCATATAGTGCTTGTTAAGTTGGCAATTTTTCTAGGTTTATATTTCTGAAACATGAGTTTCCTTGGTCTCTCACTGTTTGCACAAAGCACGTAAATCATACACATAACTTTGTACCTATAAAGTATGCATAAGATACTAATTTGAGCACCTCTTTTTCAGAGAGATAAGGCATAATGTGATGAATAATAAATGACCATGGATCCATGGAATCAGTAAGTAATTGCTTATGCTTCATACTACAATCAATGATAATCTGAATCAAAGATCCTAAAACATTGGAGATAATCATACAATGTGAAGGCCCACCTCTACCCTCATATAAAAGCCAAGTTATTCATCTTCATAAACAACTGAGTCGAGGCCCATCTTAACCCAAACAAAAAAGCCCAATTTTTATCTTCAAAACTTTTTAAAGATTACTATGCATCTTCCTCACTTCATGGCAGCAGTTAATTTCTTTTACCATTACAAATTTACAATGTGATCCCATTTTACAAACAAACACATATTTTTATTTATTAAAAAAATAAAAAATAATTTCTAACATGTATCCAGGTACCCACTTAGCATGAAATGTATGTCATTTTTCTGATTGAAATGTATGCCATTTTTTGTTTTCTTGAATTACAGCTACTATATGAGGAAGTGAGGAATAGAGATAATACTATATGTTGCAATTCTCATCCTATCAAGTGTTGGCGTCATTATTTAAAAGATTTCAAAATCGTGAGCTTGCTAGCTTTCAAGCTTTACACGAATCCATCTATAAATATATATGATTTGATGGATGAATCGCCTTTAACTATTATGCTTCATCAAGTATTCTTTTAGATAAGGAATTTTGCTTTTCAAGGACCTTCAAAGAAACAATAACACTAATGACGAGTTTACAAATCAGGCATTACAGTACTACTCCTCTCCTCTAAAGCATTCCTTGAACGATCTCTTGAAGAAGCCTCAATGTAGCAGCTTGCCTACCCTTAATCATTGAAAGAATGGTGTCGTTTGAGTTGGATGGGTGCATCGCTTTCACAATAGGAGCTTTCTGAGGGGACAGTGGCAGCGTATGTGACGCTACCACTGCCAGACGCTTCCTCCTATTCTTTCCTCTTTTTGCCTATGTGCTTTTTCAATCTCATTTGTCTGCTGGTACTCATGTTCCTTATTTGGTGATTATTGGGGTTGACCTTAGGGGGAGCTAAGCTGGACCCCTATCGGGCAGTCAATGTCGCTTGACGTGGCGTGACCAAGGCCTTTGATCCCTTATCTTTCCCTTCCCTTGTCAACTAGGCAAAATTAATGCCCACCTACCCCTTGTCCTTTGTTGGGTTTCTTCTTTGTTTGAGCTGGTTCCTTTGCTAGGGCTTGCATCTGCCTTTCACGGGTCTGTTGGTAGCTTTGGGCAAGGTTCTATACTGTTCCTCTTTGTTTACGGCGTCTCAATTTTCCCGAGAGGCCCTGGGAAGGTCGGGTATCCCTTCTTTGGTTCAGCTTGTTTGATCAGGGACGTGACGTCGTGGTAGCCACTTTCGGCCATTTTCGGGAGCGCCAGTGTCTTTTGGGGATTTACTCTGAGGAGCAGGATGAGGTTGTGCTAGACCTGGCTATCACGGTATCGGGCCAATCTCGGTTATATCAGAGACCGGGTATCCTTGGAGGACAGAAATGGGAGGCGTGAAAAGGGGCCACGCTAGGCCCGATTATATTGGGATCGAGACAAAAACAGGACGGTTCGAGGAACCCTTCCCGGCTCCGGCTTCCTCGTGGCATGCTGGGGAAAGTGTTCCCTTGATTCTTTTCTTAGCCATTTTTGGCGGTTAACAGATAGTTTAAGAATAAAACATTTATAATTAGCTATAAAGTTTCTTTAAAAAATATATATTATTGAGGCATAATTGTATAAACAAGAAAACTCTTAATGAGAGAAAATGAGGTTGGCTCAGTGGTAAGTCTCTCGTACCTACATCCAAGAGGTTATTGGAATCAAGTCATGTACCATCCCCAATCTCGAAATACTACAATAGTTGAAAGAAAAACAACTCTTAATGAAAACTTCAAAAGGTAAAAATCTTAGCGGGCTTGTTATGTAATGTAGTTTGGGCACATTTAAAATGGGTATTTATCGGGCTCATATATATCTTTTATATAACAAATTTACTGGGCTTTTTTTATCTTTTATATAATAATTTCCTTGTTATGCAAGGAAACCGCTTCCTCGGAAAACCTACAAGCGCAGGGAAACCGCTGTGTCCAACAGTATAAATTCCTACCTTACAATGCCAGTCGATTGTGTTGTCTTCTATCTACCATCATCAGTCTTCAGATTAACCTGTAAGTGTCTGTTTTGTTTGAATTGAATATCTATTTCTGTTTTCTTTTTTCTTGGTTTTGCTTCAGATCTACTATGATTTTATTTGATTGTTTAATTTTTAATTTTTGCTATGTATAGTTTCCATGACTAACCATGAAATTTCTGCCTCGAAAATTCTATTTTATTTTTCTCTTTTTGTTGTGCTTTCGATCTTTTTTTAATATCATAATATATCTTTTTATGTTTAGTCAACGCTACTTTGTACATGTATTTTCCATGACTAAGCATGAATTATATATGCCTTCTAATTTGGCTAACCATGAAATTCCAGCCTAAATTTATTTATAGTTTCTCTTTCGGTTCTGCTTCGGAGTTCAGAGCTTAATATTTATTATTTTTTCAAAAGGAAAAAAATAATAATTAATTTTCTTTGCAGTTTCAGTCAATACTGTATGTCGTTTTTTAATGTCAATTCACATTATATAACTATCCGGCATGTTTTAGTTATTTTGAATAAGATTACCATTGATTATGCAATCTGAATGTTACATGTTTGAATATTATAAATGGCAGAGACTATTACTGATTCTATGGATCGAATATCAGAGTTACCCACTTTCATCATCCATCATATAATGTCTTATCTTTCAGAAAAAGAGGCCGCTCAAACTTGTATCTTATCAAAAAAATGGCATTGTGTACGTGCATCATTCCCAATCTTAGATTTTCATGAATCCTATGAATACTTTGTGGGAAAAAATCTGGCTAATAGATTTATTGCAGACTATCACTCCCGTCTTGGTAAAAAATTCCGAAGGACTTTAATTAAGTTTGCAAAATTTGTTGATGCTTCCCTTGTTCGGTTTTGCAAACTCGGATTTTCTCTGCAGAGATTTAGCCTATTGATGAGTCTTCTTGATGTGGAAGGGTCATATTCTCTTCTTGATAAATGGATAGGATTAGTCATAAAGAATGAAGTTAGAGAGTTAGATTTCGATGTCCCGCCAGGTAAAGATGTGAAGATGTACACTCTGCCTCAGATAGTCTTTTTTGCTAAATCATTGACCATTTTGAAATTAGGTGGTTGCAAGTTGGAGGACCCTTCTGATACCATAAGCTTTCATTCTCTGGAAAGCTTAACTTTGAGAGATGTACACATAAATGAAGACATGCTCCATAAGCTGACTATTGGATGTCCATTGCTTGAAGATTTATTTTTATTCAATTGTTGGGGTTTTAGACGTATTGATGTCTATAATCCTTGCAAACTCAAGATCATTAAAATTGAAGAAGACTCACATGAGACTGTTCAAAGCGTCAAAATTGTTCTTCCAAGCCTTCAAGGGTTTAGACTTAAGTCGAGACGACCAAAGTCATGTACTATTGACTTGATTGGGTGTCCCAATTTGAACGACCTAACTTTAATTTTTGTCAATTTGACAGACCAAGAATTATATTGTCTCATCTCAAATTTTCCCTTGCTTGAGAATCTGTGCTTGGGTTTTTGTGATTTGCTCAACAGGGTTTCAATATCAAGCTATCAACTGAAGTTCTTAAGAGTACAAGCCTGTCGCAATTTGAGGTCAATTGATGTTGATTCACCAAATTTGCTTTTATTTAATTATTTCAATGATTCAATTCCCACTATTTCAATGAATGCTCTATGTCCATGGAAAGTTACCTTGGAGAGGATAAATCCCGATGCCGACACTCTTTGGTTTCTTAAATTAAAGGAATTTCTTGGGTTTACAAATCAAATTAAAGATCTGGAGTTGTATGTTGATTGGGACGAGGTATGTCTATATATTCCATACTACTTGTTCTTGGCATTGCAATTTTCTTTCATTACAATATCTTTTATCATTCTTAATTGATTCTTGTTTATAATTTTAATTAATTATTGTTTTTTTTCCTTCAAGGATTCGTTGGGATTAAATGAATTCAGAAATAGTTTGACTTCACTCCCATGTGAAGTTGGAAACTTGTGTCTGCGTTTCATAAGAGGATAATTTTCAAGTCATTTTGCATGGCTGGATGGCCTTTTCAAGGTTTGTTATTCAAAGAATTTTGTTGTGACAGTGATGAATGAAGCGGACATCAAATTCATCGAGGTTATGTTCATTTTTATCATTACTTATATGGTTTTTTGGTGCAAGTGCTGTACAATTAGATTTTTAGATGAGGGTTAGCTCACACAAGTTAATGATGGCTCTTTAAGTTAATATTTGTGCTTTCAATTTTCTGAATCAATTTTTTTTTTCTTGAATTACAGTTGCTACATGAGGAAGTGAGGAATAGAGATAATACTATATGTTGCAATTCTCATCCTATCAAGTGTTGGCGTCATTATTTAAAAGATTTCAAAATTGTGAGCTTGCTGACTTTCAAGGGTTACACGAATCCATCTATAAATATATATAATTTGATGGATGAGTTGCCTTTAACTATTACGCTTCATCTAGATTGGTGTTTTCCAAAATCTCTTGATAAGGTGTAGGTGTTTTTGTTTTTTCCTTAAACTTTGGGTTTTGTTCGAGTTTGTTTCCATGAGCTGAATTTCGTGATCGAGTTCTCAAGCAATATCCATATGGAAGAATGTGTATTGAATATTTTAATTATTTGTGTGAGTTGATTTTTATTACAGGAATTTGAGTGTGATATTTTCTTGATTAATAGAGATTTGAGTAGGTGTGTTTGGATATTTTTTTAATCCGTTTTCAAGTATTCTTTTGGATATGGAATTTTGCTTTTCAAGGACCTTCAAAGAAACAATAACACTAATAACGAGTTTAATAATCAGGCGTTCTATATGGGGAAAGAGAAAGTTACTGATTTGTGAATTCCAATGTTTACACTAATATTTTGGGAAATTAATAAGTTTCGGTACCACTCCTCTCCTCTCAAACTTTCCTTGAATGATCTCTTGAAGAAGCTTCAATGTAGCTGCTGGCCTACCCTTCTTAGTTGAAAGAATGTTGCCATAACCAATGTTGACACAAAAGAAAGATCCATAGAGATCAATCATGTACTGGTTTCTCATCCAGATATATTTCTCCAAGGTCCCTTGTCGATTCATGGTGTTCAATGCCCATTTTCGTCCTTGGATCCTCAAGTTGTTCAACAGGGTTGGGACTACATTCTATCACTCATATGTATTCATCGAGTCCAAAAACATGATTGAATGGGCCCGGATCATCCGCTTGCTCTGTGCCAATGGTTTCGTTTCATTTGCGATCAATTTGCATTCTGTTCTTGATGGGATTATTGAACACAACACGAGCCTGAATTCCACAACAATCTTCGCCCACCCAGACTTTACGTTTGTGAGGTTTCATATTCTTCCTCAAAGACTAACGTACAAAGAACTTGCTTTTTTACCTGACAAAACAATGCTGAGGACGTTAGTAGCCGATCAAGATCTTGAAATCAATGGAGGTGTTAATAATTACACGATTCGGATTGGCAATCGATAGAGTGCAGATTGTGGCACCTGATATCTTCATCTCATCCAAGAAGTTCGTGATTCATGGGATTTCTCAAGCTTTTCAAGACGGCCGAGTTTCCTAATACATCAAGATGGCACAGTTTTGCATGTACTGCTTGTTACGTTTGCAATTTTTCTAGGTTTATATTTCTGAAACATGAGTTTCCTTGGTCTCTCACTGTTTGCATAAAGTACGTAAATCATACACATAACTTTGTACCTATAAAGTATGCATAAGATACTAATTTGAGCACCTCTTTTTCAGAGAGATAAGACATAACGTGATGAATAATAAATGACCATGGATCCATGGAATCAGTAAGTAATTGCTTATGCTTCATACTACAATCAATGATAATCTGAATCAAAGATCCTAAAACATTGGAGATAATCATACAATGTGAAGGCCCACCTCTACCCTCGTATAAAAGCCCAGTTGTTCATCTTCATAAACAACTGAGTCGAGGCCCATGTTAACCCAAACAAAAAAGCCCAATTTTTATCTTCAAAAACTTTTTAAAGATTACTATGCATCTTCCTCACTCCATGGCAGCAGTTAATTTCTTTTACCATTACAAATTTACAATGTGATCCCATTTTAGAAACAAACACATATTTTTATTTATTAAAAAAATAAAAAATAATTTCTAACATGTATCCAGGTACCCACTTAGCATGAAATGTATGTCATTTTTCTGATTGAAATGTATGCAATTTTTTGTTTTCTTGAATTACAGCTACTACATGAGGAAGTGAGGAATAGAGATAATACTCTATGTTGCAATTCTCATTAGGGGTGGGCGTTTAATGGATCGGTTTATTTTTCAATAGATCCGATAAAAAACCGATAAAGTTCGGTTTTTGAAAATATGAACCGATCCAATAAAATTTACAAATTTCAACCGATAAAAAACCAACCGAATTGGATCGGTTCGGTTTGGTTCGGTTTTTTCAGTTTTGGTCATACTGGACCAAATTCATGGGCTTTAATTAGTACACATATTTTCATATTTTAATCATTTTGGGTCTTTAACCAAATTAAATTATGGGCTTGAATAAATTGAAAATACTAGTTTAAAATAATATTTAGCAAAAGAAACAAAGAAAAAATATATATATATATATTGTGTGACACACTTTCATAGTTTTATAGTTTCACGGACTATTGAACATTAAACTATGTTTTATATATATATATAAATTGGATCTTGGTTCAGTTTTCCGATTTGGGATAGTGAACCGGGAAAAAAAACCGATCCAATCGGTTTTAAAAAAAATGAACCGAACTGAACCGACTAACATAAGAAAACCGGAAAAAAAAACCGATTGGATCGGTTTGGTTCACCGGTTCGATTCGGTTTATTGGTTTTTTGCCCACCCCTAATTCTCATCCTATCAAGTGTTGGCGTCATTATTTAAAAGATTTCAAAATCGTGAGCTTGCTAACTTCCAAGGGTTACACGAATCCATCTATAAATATATATGATTCGATGGATGAATCACCTTTAACTATTACGCTTCATCTAGATTGGTGTTTTCCAAATTCTCTTGATAAGGTCCAAGTGTTGTTTTGTTTTTTCCTTAAACATTGGGTTTGTTAGAGTTTGTTTCCTTAAGCTGAATTTCGTGATCGAGTTCTCAAGCAATATCCATATGGAAGAATGTGTATTGAATATTTTAATTATTTGTGTGAGTTGATTTTTATTACAAGAATTTGAGTGATATTTTATAGATTAGTAGAGATGTGAATAAGTGAGTTTGTATCTCTTTTTTTAATCCCTTTTTTAATCCGTTTTCAAGTATTCTTTTAGATAAGGAATTTTGCTTTTCAAGGACCTTCAAAGAAACAATAACACTAATGACGGGTTTACTAATCAGGCATTCCTTGAACGATCTCTTGAAGAAGCCTCAATGTAGCATCTTGCCTACCCTTCTTCGTTGAAAGAATGGAGCCGTTTGAGTTGGATGGGCACGTTGTTTTCACAATAGGAGCTTTGTGGGGGGACAATAGCAGCGTATGTGACATTACCACTGCCAGACACTTCCACCTATTCTTTCCTCTTTCTGCCTAGGTGCTTTTTGCATCTCATTTGTCTGCTGGTAATCAGGTTCCTTATTTGGTAATGATTGGGGTTGACCTTGGAGGGAGCTAAGCTGGAACCCCATCGGGCCGTCGATGCCACTTGACGTAGCGCGACCAAGGCCTTTGATCCCTTATCTTTCCCTTCCCTTGTCAATTGGGCAAAATTAATGCCCACCTACCCCTTGTCATTTGTTGGGTTTCTTCTTTGTTTGAGTTGGATCCTTTGTTAGGGCTTGCATCAGCCCTTCACGGGTCTGTTGGTAGCTTGGGCAAGGTTCTATACTGTTCCTCTTTGTTTACGACGTCTCAATTTTCCCGAGAGGCATTGGGAAGGTCGGGTATCCCTTCTTCGGTTCGACTTGTTTGATAGGGGTGTGACGTTGTGGTAGCCCCTTCCGGCCATTATCGGGAGCGCTAGTGTCTTTTGGGGATTTACTCTAAGGGGTAGGATGAGGTTGTGTTAGACTCGACTATCGTGGTATCGGGCCAATCTCGGTTATATCGGAGACCGGGTATACTTGGAGGACATAAATGGGAGGCGTGAAAAGGGGCCACGCTAGGCCCGATTATATTGGGATCGAGACAAAAATAGGACGAACCGAGGAACCCTTCCCGGCTCCGGCTTCCTCGTGGCATGCTGGGGAAAGTGTTCCCTTGATTCTTTTCTTAGCCATTTTTGGCGGTTAACAGATAGTTTAAGAATAAAACATTTATAATTAGCTATAAAGTTTCTTTAAAAAATATATATTATTGAGGTATAATTGTATAAATAAGAAAACTCTTAATGAGAGAAAATGAAATTGGCTCAATGGTAAGTTTCTCGTACCTATCCAAGAGGTTATTGGAATCAAGTCATGTACCATCCCCAATCTCGAAATACTACAATAGTTGAAAGAAAAACAACTCTTAATGAAAACTTCAAAAGGTAAAAATCTTAGCGGGCTTGTTATGTAATGTAGTTTGGGCACATTTAAAATGGGTATTTATCGGGCTCATATATATCTTTTATATAACAAATTTACTGGGCTTTTTTATCTTTTATATAATAATTTCCTTGTTATGCAAGGAAACCGCTTCCTCGGAAAACCTACAAGCGCAGGGAAACCGCTGTGTCCAACAGTATAAATTCCTACCTTACAATTCCAGTCGATTGTGTTGTCTTCTATCTAACATCATCAGTCTTCAGATTAACCTGTAAGTGTCTGTTTTGTTTGAATTGAATATCTATTTCTGTTTTCTTTTTTCTTGGTTTTGCTTCAGATCTACTATGATTTTATTTGGTTGTTTAATTTTTAATTTTTGCTATGTATAGTTTCCATTGCTAACCATGAAATTTCTGCCTCGAAAATTCTATTTTATTTTTCTCTTTTTGTTGTGCTTTCGATCTGTTTTTAATATCATAATATATCTTTTTATGTTTAGTCAACGCTACTTTGTACATGTATTTTCCATGACTAAGCATGAATTATTTATCCCTTATAATTTGGCTAACCATGAAATTCCAGCCTAAATTTATTTATAGTTTCTCTTTCGGTTCTGCTTCGGAGTTCAGAGCTTAATATTTATTATTTTTTCAAAAGGAAAAAAATAATAATTAATTTTCTTTGCAGGTTCAGTCAATACTGTATGTCGTTTTTTAATGTCAATTCACATTATATAACTATCCAGATTGTTTTAGTTATTTTGAAAAAGATTACCATTGATTATGCAATCTGAATGTTACAGGTTTGAATATTATATATGGCAGAGACTATTACCGATTCTGTGGATCGAATATCAGAGTTACCCACTTGCATCATCCATCATATAATGTCTTATCTTTCAGAAGAAGAGGCCGCTCAAACTTGTATCTTATCAAAGAAATGGCATTGTCTACGTGCCTCATTCCCAATCTTAGATTTTCATGAATCCTATGCATACTTTGTGGGAAATGATCTGGCTTATAGACCTAATGGAGAATGTCGCTCCCCTGCTCGTGAAAAATTCCGAAGGCTTTTAATTAAGTTCGTAAAATTTGTTGATGCTTCCCTTGTTCGGTTTTGCAAACTCGGATTTTCTCTGGAGCGATTTAGCCTATCGATGAGTCTTCTTAATGTGGAAGGGTCATATTCTCTTCTTAATAAATGGATAAGATTAGTCATAAAGAATAAAGTTAGAGAGTTAGATTTCAATGTCCCGCCAGATAGAGGTGTGAAGATGTACACTTTGCCTTGGATAGTCTTTTTTGCTAAATCATTGACCATTTTGAAGTTAGGTGGTTGCAAGTTGGAGGACCCTTCTGATACCATAAGGCTTCATTCTCTGGAAAGCTTAACTTTGAGAGATGTACACATAAATGAAGACATGCTCCAAAAGCTGACTATTGGATGTCCATTGCTTGAAGATTTATTTTTATTCAAATGTTGGGGTTTTAGACGTATTGATGTCTATAAACCTTGCAAACTCAAGACTATTAAAATTGAAGAATGCTATTTTGAGAGAATTCTAAGCATCAAAATAGTTCTTCCAAGCCTTCAAGGATTCGTATTGAGACGACCAGAGTTGTCTACTATTGACTTGATTGGGTGTCCCAATTTGAACGACTTAACTTTAACTTCTGTCAAGTTGACGGACCAAGAATTCCATTGTCTTATCTCAAATTTTCCCTTGCTTGAGAATCTGTCCTTGACTTCTTGTCATTTTCTCAACAAGGTTTCAATATCAAACAATCAACTTAAGTTCTTAAGAGTTTGGGAATGTCACGAATTGAGGTCAATTGATGTTGCTTCACCAAATTTGCTTTTATTTGATTATTCAAGTGATTCAATTCCCACTATTTCAATGAATGCTCTATGTCAATGGAAAGTTACCTTGGACAAAATAAATGCCGACGGCGACACTCTTTGGCTTTTTAAATTAAAGGAATTTCTTGGGTTTGCAAATCAAATTGAAGATCTGAATTTGAATATGGACTGGGATGAGGTATGTCTATATATTCCATACAAACCGGTTCTTGGCATTGCAATTTTCTTTGATTACAATAGCTTTTAGCATTCTTATTTGATTATTGTTTATAATTTTAATTAATTATTGTTTTTTTTTTTTTTTTTTTTTCCCTTTAAGGATTCGTTGGGATTATCAAATGAATTCAGAAATAGTTTGACTTCACTCCCATGTGAAGTTGGAAACTTGTCGCTGTGTTTAGCAAGAGGATCATTTTCAAGACGTTTAGCGTGGCTGGATGGCCTTTTCAGGCATTATTATTCTAAGAGTGTTGTGTTGTATGTGTGGGATGAAGAAGACGCCAAATTTATTGAGGTCATGTTCATTTTTATCACAAATTCCTTCTTCTTAGTTAATGACTTAATATTTGTGGATTCAATTTTCTGATTGATATGTATGCCATTTTTTTTTTTTCTTGAATTACAGTTGCTACATGAGGAAGTGAGGAATAGAGATAATACTATATGTTGCAATTCTCATCCTATCAAGTGTTGGCGTCATTATTTAAAAGATTTCGAAATCACTTCCGAGGATTACACGGATCAATTTATAAATATAGATGATTTGATAGATGAAATACCTTTAACTGTTACGCTTCATCTAGATTGGTGTTTTCCAAAATCACTTGATAAGGTCTAAGTGTTGTTTTGTTTTTTCCTTAAACATTGGGTTTGTTCGAGTTTGTTTCCTTAAGCTGAATTTCGTGATCGAGTTCTCAAGCAATATCCATATGGATGAATGTGTATTGAACAATTTAATTATTTGTGTGAGTTGATTTTTATTACAGGAATCTGAGTGATATTTTCTAGATTAATAGAGATGTGAATAGGTGTGTTTGTATCTCTTTTTTTAATCCGTTTTCAAGTATTCTTTTAGATAAGGAATTTGCTTTTCAAGGACCTTCAAAGAAGCAATAACACTACTGACAAGTTTACTAATCAGGCGGAAAGGGAGAGTTAGTGATTTATGAATTCCAATGTTTACCAATATTTGGGGAACTTAAATTCCAGTACAACTCCTCTCCTCTTAAGCATTCCTTGAAGAACCCTTGTCGATTCATCACTTCAGTAGCAAGCTGTCATGGCCGATTGGCAGCAGTTGATTTCTGTTCTTACCGTTACAATGTGATCCCATTTTCAGAAACTTAATTAATACATATTTTTATTTATTAAAAAGAATAAAAAATAATTTCTAACATGAATCAGGCACCCACTTAGTTGTAGTAATCAATCAATCTAAATCGCCATAAAAGCAGATTAATCTAATGAAGATTGATTTAATGCAGCTATAAACAAATGAAATTCAAGCAGAAACTTTTGTTCTCATTAAAATCCGAGTCATTTGGGCGCCATTAAAAGTAACGTTGACGGCATTAACCAACCTCGATTTTCTAAACAGCCGCAAGATCTGATCGAGCTCCTCACCACCGCATCGCTCCACAACAACCACACACGACCCGCCGTTCCTCACCGTCCTCTCCATCTCCTCCACGAACCGCGACGGAAACAGGGCCTCCGCCAGATGGGCCGTGAACGCCAAGTCGAAAATTCCGTCGAAGAACGGCAGGTTATGCGGATCGGCCCGGCTCACCAATGGCAGCGAGTCGATCACCTCGACACCGGTCACGTCGGAGACGCCGATTCTGTTCAGGGCCATAACCTCATGGCCGGCGCCGGCCGAGACGCAGAGGACTTTGGAGTGGTTTGCGAGAAGTCGGCGATTTTGTAGTTCTCCAAACAATTGCACGTAAGATTGGACCTGCTGGTTCCAGGCTTTTGAGGTCCAGAGGCGATGGTTCTTCTTATCGATTGGAAGGTGTCGGCGGTGATTCGAATCGCAAGACGATCTGGGGAATTTCGTCATGGATGTGTTTGGAGTCTCTGGAATGCAAGTCTCTGGAGTTTGGATGATCATCGACATCAGTGTCAACGTCGCTATTGTTATCGATCCCCATGAGATTCTCTTCAACAGACTCTCTATGTGTTTCTCCATTTTCCTTTATTTTGCTTTTTGTGTTTATTTCTAAAATAGTTTTTCTTCGTTGGTTACAAACGAACGACGTCGTTTTCATGTTATTTATCTGTTTTTAACTTCATTTTGGTGGCTTCTTCTAGTGACTGATGAGAAACACTCATGGCTTTAAATCCTTGCCTAATTAGAAAACTTTTACCGTTGAATTCTGCAACGGTATTATCATCAGTTAAATTTCGCGCTCGCCTTTTCCTATTTATCAGACAATTCTCTTCTTCTTCTTCTTCTTCATTGCCTCTTTATTTTGACGACGAAAACGTTTTCTATCACAGCTTCGATCCCGACCCATTTTACGCTTCTCTTATTGATAATTCAACTCACAAGAGACATTTGAATCAAATCCATGTCCGTTTACTAGTCTCTGGATTGCATGAGAGCGGGTTCTTGATCACGAAACTCGTTAATAAGATCTCGAATTTCGGCGAAATTGACTATGCAGGTAAAGTGTTCGATGAATTTCTTGACCCAGATGTGTTTTTGTGGAATGCTATCATCAGGTGTCATTCGAGGCACAATTTCTTTAGCGATGCTCTTCAATTGTATTCAAGAATGCAAATGGCGTGGGTGAGTCCCGATGGGTACACTCTCCCACTTGTGCTCAAAGCTTGCAGTGGCTTGCCTTCACTTGAAATGGGCCGACCAGTACATGGGCAGATATTTAGGCACGGGTTTGAGGCGGACGTGTTCGTACAGAATGGTCTTGTTGCATTTTATGCGAAATGTGGTCAAATTGCGCGTGCAAGGATTGTATTTGATAGGTTGTGTGATAGGACTATTGTTTCTTGGACTTCAATCATTTCTGGTTATGCACAAAATGGCCAACCGATGGAAGCTTTGAGGATTTTCAGTCAGATGAGGAATATGAATGTGGAACCAGACTGGATTGCCCTTGTGAGCGTTTTAAGGGCTTACACTGATGCAGAGGACTTGGAACAAGGAAAATCTATTCACAGTTGTGTGATTAAACTAGGTCTTGAACTGGAATCTGATTTGCTTATTTCTCTTACAGCCATGTATGCAAAATGCGGACAAGTGTCAATCGCTAGATCATTATTTGATCAAATGAAGATACCAAATGTGATCATGTGGAATGCCATGATTTCTGGTTATGCGAAGAATGGCTATGCTGAGGAAGCTGTAAAGCTATTCAGGGAGATGATCTCTAAGAATATTAGAGCAGATTCTATCACTGTGAGCTCTGCTATCTTAGCTTGTGCTCAAGTGGGATCTCTTGAGTTAGCAAAATGGATGGATGATTATATTGGAAAGAGTGAGTATAGAAACGACGTTATTGTTAACACAGCTCTTGTTGATATGTTTGCAAAATGTGGAAGTGTAGATTTGGCTCGTATGGTTTTTGATAGAACACCAGATAAAGATGTTGTTATGTGGAGTGCTATGATTGTGGGATATGGATTACATGGTCGGGGAAAAGAAGCAATTGACCTTTACCATGCAATGAAGCAGTCCGGGGTTCCCCCAAATGATGTCACCTTTGTTGGCCTGCTCACTGCATGCAACCATTCAGGTCTTGTCAATGAGGGATGGAAGCTCTTCCATTGCATGAAAGATTATGGGATTGAGCCTCGTCACCAGCATTATGCTTGTGTTGTTGATCTTCTTGGTCGTGCAGGCTATTTGAATCAAGCTTATGATTTTATTATGAATATGCCAATTGAACCAGGCGTGTCTGTATGGGGTGCACTTCTGAGTGCTTGCAAGATCCATCGCAATGTAGAACTGGGAGAATATGCAGCTGAACACCTTTTCTCATTAGACCCATATAATACAGGGCATTATGTGCTTCTGTCAAATCTCTATGCTTCAGCTCGCTTGTGGAATCGTGTTGCTAAGTTACGGGTTTTGATGAGAGAAAAAGGAGTGACTAAGGACTTGGGGTATAGCTTAATTGAGATCAACGGAAAGCTTCAGGCATTTCGAGTTGGAGACAAGTCACATCCCAGATCCAAGGAGATTCTTGAGGAAGTTGAGATATTGGAGAGAAGGTTAAAGGAAGCTGGATTTGTCCCGCATACAGAATCTGTTCTGCATGATCTGGATAATGAAGAGACGGAGGAGACACTTTGTAATCACAGTGAGAGGATAGCAATTGCTTATGGGCTTATTAGTACTGCTCCTGGAACAACACTAAGGATTACAAAAAATTTGCGGGCATGTGTAAATTGTCATTCAGCTACTAAGTTTATATCAAAGCTTGTCAACAGGGAGATTGTTGTAAGAGATGCAAATCGTTTTCATCATTTTAAGGATGGAGTTTGTTCTTGTGGAGATTACTGGTGAAGGGTGGCTAGCTATTCAGAATTATTTTCCGCATGAAAGTAGCTCGCTTCAACCAGCAAAATGTGAGTCTGACATAAAAAGGTTCGTCATGAAGACTTTAGAATAAGGTCATACTGGGAAATCAAATTATTCAGTCCTTGGATTTTAAGGTGGTGAGTAACAATTGCTTGATACTACTGATGATTTTCTTCTACGCTATATTTAATTGGTTATTACCAGTTTTGCTATGTAGTTTGACTTTGAGATTTGGAAAGTTTAATTTCTTTTGTGGCAGCAATTTGCTAAGGTATTTTCATTTTGTACATTCGGTTTTTTTTAATTTTTTTATTCAGGGTTATCGTTCCTTTTCTCAAGTTTCTGGATCTGCAAACCAATTCCTGGACTACTAGCATTTCATTGCAAAGGTACATTTGATTTACTCTCTCTTCTTCCATTCATAAGAATTGAACACAGGATCCTGGTCCACCTGGATGCTGTACTTTAACAAGTAAGCTGAGTCATCATTTTGCTAAAACCAGAAGCCATTAATGCTGCCACTAGCTATTGCATCATTACCTTCACTACTAGTTTGGTTTTGCTGTCGATGTAATTTTTAAACTCTTATCTTTCTCCTGGGTTGACATACTTCCTGAATTTTATGCGCATTCAATTATAATGATGGCCATTATGATTGAACAGAAATCGAATCTGTGACTGAAATTTCTGCAAATGTTTTGGCCCAGTAATTAGGAAACCGTATCTCCTTAATTAGACAGTTCGAATGAAGCTGGTCTTAGATAAGTTGAGGGCATGGAAATTGATGAGTTTAAAGCTCAACCATTTAGAGCTAGGAACAGAGGATCCAAAATATAATCTGTTGGTGTAGCTGGTTTACCTGAAAATCAGAAAATTTTCATGACCTCAAGATAGATCCTAGATTATCTTAATGTAAGATTAAAATGTGAGTACTGTAATACAATTCTAGCAATTCGATCAGCTACCACTATGTTGTAAAAATTTCCCAAATATGTTGCTTACTATGTTAATGTTCCTATCAAACTTTTTTGTTTTGCATGTCAGGTGAGCTCTTCTCAGATGAGTCCTTCAAATAAACCAAGATCAAAAGCTGCCTCAACTCGAGCATGTTAAAATCTAAGAATACAGGACATCTGAGAATGTGACATAGATGCTCTTGTAAATTCAAGCTAGGAGTACTGGGAAAGATCATTCTGATTCATCGGATGGTGGCTATGAAAACCAATTCCCTCCAATTATTCTGTACAGAGCTTGAGAAGTTATAGGCATCCGAGGATCATAAGAAAAGTTTGAGATTCAAGAATGTGGGAAATGGAATTAGCATCAACATTGAAGAACAGGTCCATATTTCTCTAGGTTTGTTATGAATAATAATCGATTCCCTTATGTTTCCAATGAACTTTCGTCTCAATTTCATTCAATTTGAAGTTATAGATGTGAAGGTATACCATTAGATCAATTTATTTATTTTTTTATTGATAAAAAAATATCTTGTACTACATTTTCTAAGAATTAAATGGAGAAGCCAATGAGGCAAAAATAATTCAATCAAGATAGGAATCTCTTGACAACAACATAGAGGTTGGTTTAGGCATTTTTCTCACACCTACGCCCTTCATTATTGAGATTCAATGGTTCGGTAGTGTCTTCCCTCAACCAAACTTGGCGAATCTCTTAATTTCGTAATTTTCTTTATCATACTTAGAGGCATTTTCATGTTTTTATAGTTTTAAGACGGTCAAATGCTACTTTTAATTGTCAAACTTGACCATCTTTATTAGTTTTTTAATCTTTTTATTGTTTTAGGACAGTCAAATGTCACCTTAAAAGACGGTCAAATATCATTTTTAACGGTCAAACTTAACAAGCAAAGAAGTCATTCTGAGTTTTTCAATAATTAAGTTGCTTATAACTTATTAGTATAAACCTCAATTGGGTAGGTGTAATTTGTCCTTTATTTTAACACCAACATTAACGAGTACCCTCCTTAATTTTCTTACTTTCATAAAAATAACAATAATGACAAGGGTATTTTCTTATTTTCTTATTTTAATAAGGTTTAACTACCATTGGCTAAGCGTGTCATATATTGTCATAATAGTTTGTCCAAGGTAAAAAACTTTTTTTTTTTTTTTTTTTTTTTTGGAATTATAGAAGTACTTATGCTATTATTCAGAGATGACATTCTACAGGATGTCAGGATGACATTCTAGAGTGCAGCAAAATATTCAGAGATTTAATTTTAACGTGGTCATTTCTATTGAACAAAATATTAAGAGATTTAATTTTATTGCGGTCATTTCTAGGCTTCATTGGCCAGCTTTATACTTACCGTAAATATATATGTTACTGTAAATATGATGCTATTATTGTATGCTACACAAATTTTAAAATCCTAGATTACATGTCATCAGTTTAACTTTACATTTTATAAGCGATTTGGACGCACCTTGTAGTTGTGGAGATGCTGTTTCAGTCACACATATCAAATAGAAATAAAAGCTTGAATTTGATTTAAACTCAACAACAAACAAATAAAATTAAAGAAAAAAATATATTCAAACAACCTCGATTTTCATAACAACCGCCGTGTTCCTCACCGTCTTCTCTCCATCTCCTCCACTAACCGCAACAGAAACAGCATCTTCGCAAGGTGCGTCGCGTGTGCCACGTTAAAAATCCCTTGACAAAATATAAAATAAATAATAGTTAAAAATGATTCAATGAAGTTGGTTTAAGTATTTTCTCACACCTACATCCTACATTGAGGTTACTGGTTTGAGTCGTGTTTTTCCTCAACCAAGCTCAGAAATTATTAAATTAGATAATGTATATATATATATATATATATATATATATATGAGTAATTTCCTAATGGGGACTTTTATAGTGCATACTTTAAGCATCTTTGATGAAATTGTATGTAATCACATGTTTTTCGATTAAATTTTTTGTATGCATCCTAAGAAAATTAAAATACACATTTGGTAAAAATTTAGAAATTTTTTGGATCTGAGAACTATTTTTTTTTATATTTCCCTATTTTTAAATGTTTTATCTTAAAAAAAAATCGAATCGAAACAATATTTTTAAATGTTATATATATATATACAGTCTTTCTATTGTTAGTTCGTTTCAACAATAAATATATCAGGACGAGGAATGTGGACCACAGATTATGGAGAAGTTTTGATAAGTGCATACACTTTGAGTCAAAGTATGTAAATCTAGTGGTCCAAATTTTTCGTCCTGATATATTTATTGTTAGGACGAACTGATAATAGAAAATCTGTATATATATATATATATATAAATATTTATATACAATTTTTCTATTGTCAGTTCGTCCTGATATAAAATATATTATGACGAAGAATGTGGACCATTAGATTTACATACTTTGACTCAAGTGTATGCACTTGTTAAAACTTCTCCATAATCTATGGTCCACCTTCTTCGTCCTGATATATTTTATATCAAGACGAACTGACAATAGAAAGACTATATATATATACTATTTATTTTTTTTCTTGAAACTTATACAATTTATTTACTTATTTGTTTTGGAATAATAATTAATAAGTTTCAAAACAGTCCTACTGTGACAGGTGGCACACCATTATTCGATGTCTTCTCAATTATAATATTTTTTTATAATTTAAATTGCTTTTGACATTCGAATCGAAACAAACTCAAACGGTGTTCTCGTTCTAACCCTACTTCACTCTTTTGAATAATTCAAACCCTAATAATCTAACCATCTAAACAGCGCGCACACACACACTGAATCTCAACCCTACTGATCAAACCAAACCAAAAAAAAAACATCACTAAGCATTATATTTCAATGGAAACAAGATCCGTAAAGCGAAGGAAACTCTGGTTTGCAGAAAATTACGATAGTGACAATGGCATCGACCGTATCAGTGACCTCCCCGACGCCATTCTTCATCAAATCCTCTTCCTTCTCCCCATCAAATCCATCGCTCGAACCAGCCTTTTGTCCAAAAGATGGAGATCTCTCTGGTCCACATTCCCTGACCTCGACTTCAACACCATTAACAACCACCCATCTGACATCACTTCTTCGTCAACGACGTCAAAGCCTAATAAAACAAGCGCGAAGAAACCATCGTCATCACCACGTTTCGTATCGTTTAAAGATTTGGATTTGGTTTCCCAAGTGTTGTCTCTACGTGACAAGAATTCTGATATAAGAATCCTCCGGTTCCGTTCCCACTTGAGCTTTTCGTGTTTAAACGGCTTGATCCGTCGAGCCATAAGACAAAACGTTCACGAGCTCGACATCGATGTGGCTACCGACGATTACTTCAACTTGCCTCGATGTGTCATAACAAGCGAATCTTTACGTTCTCTCAGGTTAAAGTCGCGATCCCCGGGTTTTAGATTACCTCCTTCTTCGGTGGTATCAGGTGGGTTTCGATCGCTACACTCATTGTCACTTTCTCTAGTGATTTCATTCAACCAACCCTATCTCTTGGACTTGTTTACGGATTCATCGTTTCCACATCTCAGGACACTGTGTCTCGATGCCTGTAAAGGGTTGAAGCAAATTAAGATTGGTTGTCGAGCCCTTGTAGATGTGACACTAGAGAGATGTCTCCAGCTGCATGGCTTGGATGTTTCTGGTGCCAAACTTGAGAGATTGAGAGTCGCGAGTAGTCTCGATGCTTATTGTGGCAAGAGTTGGGTCAAGATCAATGCACCGAAACTCAAGAGCTTGCGTTGGGAATTTAATGCCATCACTGGTAGCAGTTGCTTAGAGAATTTGACTTCCTTGCATGAAGCCTCGATTGGTTTTACTGTTCATGAAGAATTAACAATGGCAAAGCTTCAAAGTGTGTCGAATTTTTTGTTGGGTCTCTCTCATGTCCACTGTTTAACACTAGAAAGCCAATGCATTGAGGTACTTATTTATGTATTTCTTAATCTATATGTTTGTCCTTTGAGTGTAAAATTGATGAAGTTTGTGTACAAACCCTAAACATAAATTATGTTTGGGATTATTGATTATCTATTTTGTAACACTATTGATTATCACATGAGTTAATTAACACTATTGATTATCACATGATCACGAACATAAATTAATAAATTATGTAGGGTACAGATAAGATGAGATTGACCGGATAGTAAAACCCTTCACACCCACACCATTAGGTTGGGGTTTCAAGTCTCCCCCCTATCCCATAAAACCCTGAATTATGGTAATATTTCAAAAAAAATAAAAAAAAATTATGTAGGGTATTACACTTGAGAATTTTTATTGTTTGTATCTAGTGTGCTTTTTCAGTTGATCCATTTAGTTCATTAAATTCACTATAAATTATAATCTCATATTTTTCCTATGAAATATATATAATGCAATTTCTACTTTCCCAATAAGCTAATCCAACTTCATTAAAGCAAATTATTTATTACATTCTATTTGTTTTAGGAAGTTTATGTGTTCAATTCCAAAATTAACAATTTAGGACCACTTTTGCATGTGAATTTGCTTTGCAAAAAATAAATATGTTCATGCCTAATTGATATACACATTTGATAAATCGATTACACAAGAAATTTCTCATATGTATTGATATGAAAAATATTTATTGAACGTTTATAAAGATGACATAATATAATATGTTTGTCTCATTGAAAACTTCTTTCTATTCAAAATTTAGAATTCTTTTCTACATTTAATATAATTTTTTAGTAAGAATTCACCAAGCTATTGAATGTTCATTTTTTTTTTTTTTTATAATGCAAGCATTGATTTTGAATTATTGTATTTAACCTAACATTCTGCAGATTCTCTCAAACAAGAATTATTTTCCCCATCTTCAGCATCCATACAACAATCTCCAATCTTTGGAGTTGCATACTGGTTTCAAAAAACATAATGTCCGAGGGTTAGCATGTCTGTTCAGGAGCACACCCTCTCTTCACTCACTCATTGTCAAGATTATCAATGACTACAAGATTGTAAGGAGAGTAAGTACCAAAATTTACTTCAAAAATTAAAAAAAATTCTTTAACATTTGATACAACCATACGCTTATATAATACATTGCTTGCTCAAATTGTGTTAATTTCAACAGTTCTTTCACTGTTTCCCTTCTCAGCAATGGAATAGAGACTTGTGGGACATGTACAGTTCTGAGGAAGAACAATATTGGCAATCTCAGACCCTAACTTTGAAGTCTTTCTTGGAGAACCTCAATGTAGTAGAGATCCATGGATTTTTAGAATGCGAGAACGAAGTAAGCCTAGCAAAATTCTTCCTGAAGCATGGAAAGGCCTTGCAAGAAATGACACTTTGCACGGGACATTGCAACTACAGAGATTCTCTTCGGCGTCAAAAGATTCGGTCCCAGATGATGGGATTCTCCCGGGCTTCTTCTAATGCCAAAATTTCTTTCCACTAATTTTTTTTTCTAGAGGCTAGTGAGTGTACGTTTGAGCTCCATGATAAATTGTTAATTGAGCTTCTAATTTAGCGTGCACAAATATTTCTTTTTCGACTTTTTTTTTTTTTTTTTTTTTTTTTTTTTTTGAAACGTTAGATATTTATATAGATTGAATAGAGCATATCTAATATTAGAAAATTGGCAATCGGTGAAAAATATTCATTTTTTTCCTACAATTCTGAATATCATATAATTTATAATCTATTTCATGGGACCGTTCATAAGGTCTAGTACAAGAAATACTAATTGAATCTTTACTAAATTGTTCACACTCGAATTGATATGAGAGATGATCAGTTTGGAAAAATGATCGACTTTGATTATATATATATATAATTATAAAGTGTGGGAAATTCTACACGTTTATTTATATGGGATATCAATTTGCATTAACAAAAAATGAATTCTGAGTCAATTTTATCTTATTCAAAAGGATGTATAGGATCCTACATCTGATCAATTCTATACGGTATATATAAGCTTTAAATGTACTGTGTGGTCCTCGACCGCATTTAAGTAGGGACCTATGTGGGTCAAATATACTGAAAATCAAGAAAGATGTTTTTCTTCTTAATCCCTTTGTCCATTAATCTGGAACATTGATATAATTTTCTGTTTATCTAGTTGACTTTAGTGAAAATCAGAGATTTTAATAAATTCACTTTTATGGCTGATTTTTGTTTTGTCTCACAATTGTCCAACCTTGACTGTTGTTGAATCTATCTCCTGCCACCTCAGAATCAGCATATATCTTTGGAATTCATGTTAGCAATTAATGTGACTTGGAATTTGATAATTGTAGTATCTTCTCTAGAAATTGGCGTTAATTAAGTGAAATTAATTGGATTCAATTCCCATCACTCCATGGCTTTTGCTGTTTATTGAAGTTTTCTCCTTTCAAAAAATAAAATAAAAATTCCCTTGGCTTTTAGAAAAATCTTTGATGGAACTTTCTCATCGTTTGTAGACAAAGACCAGTCCCCGAATTAATTTTTGGTCTTGTGAAAAATGATTAGATTTGGGAAAATATCAAAATTGTCTTTGTTGTTTGAAAATTTTATCAATTTAATTAAAGGATTTTGAGAGTGAGGCAATTTAATCCTTTTTATTAATTCAGCATAAAATCAGTCTCTCTTATTTCAATTTTTATTAAACTAGTCCCTGTAAACCATTATTATTTGTATTTTTGTCAATTTTTGTTGGGGACCGTTATACTCTTATATATAATTCTTAAAAACTAAATTGATCATATTATCCATTGAAAATTATAAAACATTACCTTAAAATATTATTAATAAAAAAATAAAAAATAAACCCTTATAAAATTATAAAAACTTCTTAAAATTATAAAATTGAACCTCTAAAATTACTAAAAAAAAAAGCTCTCTAAATATTATTCAATACAAATGTACCCATATTCACTAACACAAAACTTAAAAGAAAATATCTAGACATATTGTTTTGATTCAATTTGATACGACAGGGATTTGTTTTGTAATTAAACGAAGTAATGAGGATCTTTTTGATGCAGAAAAAACAAGAAGTACTGAATTGATTATTATTTAAATAACAGGGATGGTGGTGAAATTATCCCATACCCTCATCGTTTTGGGACCAAACAGGCTAGTTTTTTTGTTTTTTTTTTTCCTTTTTTTCTTTTCTCTTTTGAAATAAGTTTTCTTTTTTACCTTTTTAATATACTTTTTATGCCAAGCAAACCATATCCTTAGATAGAATTAAAAGAAACGTTGTATATACCAAGTGATCACAAGTTAGGAAGAAGCTTTTATTGAAACAAGAACTGTTTTTTTTCAAGACATTAAACAACATTAAGAGGGCTCCTAAATTAACGCAACACAGTTCTTGTACTTCAACTTACACTAGTTTTACTAAAAACCTACACAGCACACAACAAAGCTTCAAGTCCCTCTCATGCATTTTGATTACTCAGTTGTCGACACGGCTCCACTGCTTATGACCAGGAACCCATTTCGGACATTTAGGACTGAAGTAGTTCGACACAACCCTCGTGTTCAAAAGCTCAATAATGGGTGCAAATTTCACACACCGTGGTGTTTTGTACTGATTTATCGATGCACCTTGACTAAGAGCATAGTCCATGAGCTTGTCAAATGTTCCACTCTCCACTACCTTGATCTCTAGAGGACCGATCGACTTATCTGAAACCCGGCCTTGCCTGTACACGCTGTTAAGTGATTCTTCAATGGTTAGGCAACAGTCCTCGAACACTGAAGGAGGAATTGGAGTTGCACCACCGAGGCTGATTTCCCAAAATAACACATAGTGGCCTGGAATGTTTGATGTGTCAGCATAGCTTGTGTATTCAACTAGAGTTGCATCAAATGGGGAGAGATGATTTGCCGCATTTTTCACTGCATTTTGTAGCTCAACTTCATCTGTTTTATCAGAATCAATGCTCAAAGCTACATTTTTTCTGCATACAAAGTTGAATTGGGGTGCCTTGTTCTTGAATCCAGCCACTTTGAGTATGTCCCCTACTCGATAACGGTAAAGACCTACAAAATCAAAAGGTTGATTTTTAAGTACACCCATCACACACCACCAAGCTCATTCACCTGACCATGTACCAGACTCAAGTCGCAAATTACCCATCACACATATATACCAAATATCATTCCAGGTCACTATTGTGCCATGTAATGAAATAAAGACTTCATATGGTTAACTATATTTTTTATTAATTATGAACCACAATTAATTTAGTAAAATCCTGGTTCAATTTGACTCTTTAATAACATGTGGTTAAAAGATTTATTACTAATTTTACTCGTTTTTTATTAACTACCAATCACGAGTTTAATTAATTCATGCCGAGTTAAAAGCTAGAATAATTAATAAGAAATTAAGAATCCATGTCATATGAAAGGTGTTGAAATTTTACCGGCATAAGTGGTGACCACAAGCTCGTACTCTTGTCCAAGTTTGACATCGACAAGATCAACCAATTGTTGGTCATCTAGCTTCTCATTGACAGATTTCGGTCTTCTGTTCACAGGCAAGAACTCAAAATAGGCCATGGTTGGAATCAGAGTATACGAGACTTCACTTGGCTTGCAGAGAGGGTTTAGATTGAGACCAAAGTAGCACTCTGAAGAAGCATACATGGTGCAAACAAGAGGGAGGCCATTGCTGTAGAAATCAAGAGTAGGAATATATTGAGACATTGTTCCAGTGACAATAACTTCAACATACTTGGTATTTGGCCAAAGCCTAGTAATGATCCCTCTCCACGACTCTTTCTTGCATTCGGCTTCGACGAAACTGGCTAGTTCAGGATTCGGTTTCAGAATTCTCAACACAGCTTCTCTCACTGATGGGTCAGTGATTTGTGGGTTTAAGGTTCCAGTTCGAATATCATTACAAAGAAAAGGCCAATGCTTTTCCAAAAACTGGATGGCTCGAATGAAGCCAGAAGCAAAAACGGCACCGACACGGAGGACTTCACTGTTTTGGTAAAGTCCACAGAGCAACTGAGAGTACATACTCTGGTAAGAATCTTGGCAGAGAATTGTTTCATTTGGGCTTGTGTAGTTTGTGTAAGGATCATATGGCCTGTTCTTGAAATGTGAACTTTTGTAGTAGCTTGTTAGAACCGGACGTGCCACAAGTCCTCCTGGTGTCTTGGCTTCTGATTTTATGAAGAGAAAATACATTCCCTTCCCTTTGTCCAAATTTGGAACAAATTGGTTGATCACTGGCATCAAAAGACTGTAAAGCAACGATCTCCTCACTAGCTCTTCTTCGATTGTTGGCATCAATTTTCTCTCCCCACCAGATGTTCCAGAGCTATTAAAAAAAAAAAAAAAACCCATGTCAAAAAAAGAGATTTCAAAAGCAATAACAAATGATCTGATATGGTAACAGTTATATGGGCTCACGGCCTCACCTAGTCAGGAACTCTGATATGGGTTGTGAGCAAAGAATAGGAGAAGTATCGCCATTGGCGATACGATCGATATCTGGCTTGAGATCCTCATAAACGACGACGGGCATAACTTGCTTGAAAGTATCTCTGTCTATACGACCATCAAGGCCGTGTCGTTTCAAATACTCAACGTTGGCACTTCGAGAGAGGATTTCAGCAAGAACACGCTCTTGCACTTCGTCAGGACGGCTTGTGACATCTTCAATAAATTCCAAAACTTTCTTGTTTTTCTCAGAAACCAAACCATGATTGTTATGATGATGATGGTTATCAGTCTCCTCAAGTAAGTTCTTGGGAGCTTCTGGCATGGTTTTTTTTGGATAGATAAACAAAAAAGAAAAAAACAAAGAAGAGCAAGTGAAAATTTAAACCAAAGAAAGAAAAAGCTAGTTTGGGTGTGTATGTGAGAAGCCAAATGGAGATATATATAGAGGGAGCAGAGGGAGCAAATGAAGATGCTTGTAGCCCACTAATGCATACAAACACTTCCAATTAAACAGTATTTTACTGTACACTTATCAAGGTAAAATCGTAAATATCTTAATTAAAAAAAAAACATTTTAATTTAATTATAATTACAACATTTTTTTATTGGAAACCGTCAAGTCTGTCAGTCTACAAGCACAGTTCAGAATGCAACTGCAACTCTAGACGAAGGGTCTCTCTACTTTATAGTTTAATGGACAAATGTAGATATATATTTACAAATAGTTTGAACCCTAGTGGTAGAACTTAATTCATTTTGAAGTTTTCAACCAGCAAGACAATAGACGTAGTAATTACAATTACTTTCTCATTAATTTACTGATTTAGACTTTTCTACGTTAGCTAAACATGCTTTAATTCATGGAAGATTAAATATTGGGGGATATACATCACTCAATTATCTGCTTAGCTTTCAAGGAAAACCGGTAAACCGGTTGAAACGGTCAACATGATAGACGATTTCAATGGGGAAGGGAACCGAGAATGGAGGTGATTGGACGGGCAATCTCCGGTAAAGTCGGCAAGTAGTACCACCCCGCGAGTGTAAACATAGTACATGCCTGCATGTACTGCGGGTGTTGTTAAAAAACCCAGCAGCGGCCTCCGCAATTTGGTTCAAAAACTAGTGGCCTCATTAACTTCTGCTTCACGCTACGTAAATATATACAAGATATCCTCCTCCGCCGACACTGTTTTTTCACGATACTTGAATGGAAAGGATGTAGATATAAATTTTGATATGTTATTTCATTTTCAATTTATCTAAAGTTCTTTTTATTTTTTTAGGTATATTTCTTTTTTAGATTTTAATTTGCTTATATATTATAAGTTTATATAAAGTGCACTAACTAGCATATATTGCTAGTGTAAAAGCATCTCCAATGCAAAAGTGGCTTGCATACCAATAATTGTTGACATGGCAACAATGTCAAAAGACTTGCTTCCTATATGGAATAAAAATAGACTTGATAGACAATCAACTCAAAATTTGGTCTCCAATGCTTCCGTCTAAAACACTTTTTTTTAATGACGTGTCCATCTTTTTTTCCTGTTTTATTTTTTATTTTATTTTATTATCAAAAATATATGAAAAATTAATGTCAGTTTTAAATGTTTGCTGAGTCAATCTAAAAAATAGCTGTGTAACAGACCGTCTAAAAGTGGATGGTCATATTGACAATGTCTAATATTTTTTTTGCCATGTCAGTTTGACGTTAAATATGCACGGTTGCATTGGAGACACAATTATTAACATAACATCTATTTATCCTACGTGGCATCTCTTTTTTTTCACAAGCCACGCTTGCATTGGAGATGCTCTAAGCATGCATGTGAATTCTATTCGCCTTCTGCCTGACTAGCTATATATATACATGTTAAACATTTTATTGCATCTATGGTAATGAAAGAGAGAGATGTTACGAGTCAGAAAAATATGTATGAGTCAAATTCAATGAATGGTCACGTCTAATATGTAGGATCTTATATCGATCGAACAGAAATTAATTAAGAGTTACCAAACTATACCGGCACACGAAATTCTTTTTATGCACTAATATAATCTTCAAAATGCCTATAAGTTGAATTTGCATGGCAGCCAATTACAGTACGTTTCTGATGATAAATAATGTGAAATTACATAAATGAATATATACATTTAGATGTCCCTAACAAATTTTCTTTTGAGGGATTGCGTAGTTGAATGAATGAAAGATGTGGATGATTATTAATGCTGGAAATAGGGTCACATAATCGATGCTTTTATGTGTGCCTGAATGTGTGAGACAGAGAATATGAGTGTTTGAATTTCCAATGCAAAGTTGTACAATGTAATTACTTGCACGGCTTCCTTCCTCCTAACTATTTTGCCATGTAAGAGTCAGAAATTTTGAGGAAAAAAAAATGTGTATATTTAGATGGTTTGTATCCTAAAATAAATAAATTCGAATAAAATACTTGAAACCTGTGATATCATATATAAAATCATTGCATGAATAGTTAATATATATTAATTAATAATTACTGTGAAATTGAATTATAGTGACAAATTTCAAATTAATATATATCACAAAATGACAAATTTCAAAATAATAATGATAAATAGTAGTTTAAACTTTACTTTTATAAAAGTGGTTGTACATTTCCTTTTTTAGATATGTGATAAGGTTTGAGTCTCATTTTTACTCATTAAATTACAAAATACAAGGGGTTTCGTTCCTATAGTTATAGTTGCATTTTGGGTACGGTTATGCTTGGAACGAGTAACTTCGCCAAGTTTAGGTTGATCTTTAACCTAATCGGTGTCAAACTTGGAAAAATAAATAAATCCAAGAGTGTGATTATTACACAGTGTGATTACACTACTTATTTAATGATATTTTTATGATCAGAAGGGACAAAATAAGATTCAAGAGTGTGATTATTATACAGTTAAAATGAGCAAATTAAATAAACGTATAAACGTATACGGTATAGAAGCATTTATGGTCAAATTTACAGGTCTCATTCAAGATTCAACATCACTTAACTTCTTTAGCAAACAAATAGGTGTAGATCGTGTAGAGTTAATGTATGAACAGTTTACGATGACGTCGAGGCCATGTCATCACAAAGATCTACTCAGATATCAAAATCAACCCGTTGACTTGGGTGGTCCCATCCCGGCCTCATCTCCTGCTGTCTCCTTTGCGTGCGCATAGTCATTTCAGAGTCCACGTGTTGGACATCCGTTGGTAGTCCCCACCAGTGTTGCCTATGTTTCACAACATTTAAACCCAAAGAAAATAAATAAATTAGTAAATGAGCAAACGTTGCTTAAGCAGGAGAAATGCAGGTGGAAGAACCTCCCACCAAGGCAGGCCAGCTGCCTCGTGCTCGCTAAGATATATTACATTTATATATATAAATATAATATAGTTTTTCAATCAAGATTTTGTGGAATGTTTATATGGGATTATTGTCGTTGTTTTAGACTTTTAGTAGATAAGGTTTTTTTTTTTTTTTTTTTTCTTAACTGGTTTTCCTTTGTATACAAATGATTGACCATGGACTGCATTAGGGTTTTTATTTTTATTTTTTTATTTAAAAAAAAAAAAACAAATTTGACACTGAACAGATTAATTAGGGTCGGTTGAGATTAAGTATTATATTTACAGCTCGGATATCTACTCTCATAATCATGAGAAAACTTTACACATGGTACAAACTAAGAGGAGATGTGGGACTGTATTAAGGTTTATATAGTTTGGCTTATATATTTTGGTTAATTCCATTTTCGATTTTACAAAAATGCTAATATTAGAGTTATGAAATTCTTGGTTGCAGTCAAAATTGCTTCTTTTTTTTTTTAAATTTTTTTAATTTTTTGCAAAGAAGCAATTTATTGACTATAATTTGCAAAGATAAGAAAATTTAAATGTGGGGAATCAGAATGCAATTATAACGCCTTCATTGAAGAGAGTTTGCAGGCTGGAATGGAAACACATTGAAAACCGTTGCCTGTGCAAGTGAGTGATGAGCAATTAATCCATACCTAATCTTCCACCCCAGGCTTAATTTCTGCCCAAAACTGGTGGTGACTCTATCGGCGACAATCTCACGGAAACTATGCTACATGTGTGTGTGTCACTGTGTCACTGTGTGTATTGTAATCCTTTGCTGGTTAACAATTATTTTCTTTAAAACAAAAAAAATAAAAAATAAAAAATCTCAGTGTTACTTATAGAAATACACTGACTTTTTTTGGCTAAACATCCTTTAAATTATTGTCCTATATCCAATCAAAATCATATATATGTACGTACCCTTGTTTTGAGCCTACATTAGCTGGAAAGTGATGTTGATGCTACCAAGTTACTCAACTATTCATTGATTGTATAATCAATCGTGTTAACATGTTAACTACCTTGGATATAGGTTAAAGATTGAAAAAAATATATCAATAACAAGAAGAGGAAATAGCCTTTTTTAACTAAAAATTAAGGGAGTTGATTGTTTTTGGCCCAAATTAGTAAACTGATTGTATTTGTCAAAGAATCCACCTTTTGGACAAAAACGCCCTCATTAGTTTTCAAAACCTCTTCTCTCTCCTTGTCTCTCTCATTATTTCTGCAGCCTTTCTCTCTCTCTCCTTCACGCCTTATTCTTCTTCTTCACGATTTCTTCTTCTTCTTCTTCTTCACACCTTCATCTTCTTCATGCCTTCAACACTCATTTTTTCCAGATTTTTTTTTTTAAAAATCAGTTTTTTTTGGTTGAAAATTATCAGATCTTTTTCAGATCTTCCTCTTCACACCTTCTTCTCACTCGTTTTCAAGTATGGGTTGTGGTTGTGGTTGATTTTCAGATTTAAAAAAAAAAATCATGTATTTTTAAACAAAAATTTTTAGATTTTTTAAATAAAAATTTTCAGATTTTTTAAAAATTTCAGTTTTTTTTTTGTTGAAAAATTTTCAGATTTAAAAAGGTTTGGATTTGAGTTTGGATTGTGGTTGTGGTTGATTTTTCGGATGTAAAGTATGGGTTGTGGTTGTGGTTGTGGTTATGGTTGAGTTTGGGTTTGGGTTTGGGTTTCCAGATTTGATTTTTTTTTTTTTTTTCCAGACTAAACACACCAGTTATAATCAACTAAACACACCAAGGAAAAACGACTAAACACACCAGGAAAAAATGACTAAACACACCAGAACAAAACGACTAAACACACCAGGCCAAAATGACTAAACACATCAGGTAAAAAAAGACAAAACACACCAGGTAAAAATGACTAAACACACCAGACCAAAAGGACTAAACACACCAGACCAAAAGGAATTAAACACACTAGGCAAACACGACTAAACACACCAGGCAAAAACGACTAAACACACCAGGCAAAATTTCTGAATGAAGGGTATTTTTGTCCGAAAAGTGAATTTTTTGACAAAAACAATCAAAATACTAATTCAGGCTAAAAACAATAAACCTCCTTAATTTTTGGATAGTTTCCATTTTCACCCAAGATAAAAGAAATATATTTATTATGTTGATGGGACACAAAACGCTCTTATAAACCGAAAACATTTAACATATATATTAAACATTTGATTCACTAAAATCATATAAAAGACTCGTGTGTCACTTGACATAACATGGACTGGTGCACTGAAACTATAATTTAGCTTCCCAGAGTTCGCTATATTTTAATCACAAACTTGTAATTATAACAAGCAAGAGTAATGCAAATTTGTCATTTCGTTGGCAGCATCTTCTGTCTCGAAATTTTTTGAAGAAATAATTTTAGAAAAAGTTCCAAGTACTTATACTGGATTTGTTAAACGTGCATCAATATTGGTTTTCATTAATAATTTCCGAAAGAAAGAAAAAAAAAAAAAAAAAAAAAACAAGTGTTGCTGCTGCCAACTTTCCACGGCCAGTCGGCCATTATAAATGTGAATGCACAGTGTGAAAGCACAGACTCATTGAAGAGAACATGCAATGCACATGTATTACTTACAAGGACACGGCAACGTATATGACTACTCAACAACTTAGTCAGTCGTCGTACGTGAAATGTACCAATATTTCTGATATGGAAATGCATGCTTTTGAGAAGAATATTTAAAACACTACCACAACTGGAATTATATACTCAGCTTTTGGATCGACAGATTTTATTGACTCTATAAAAAGTAACAAAATCATATCGAAATCGATTTTCAACTTTTTTATTACAGGACAATAATCTACCAAATCCCACTAACTCAAAAGTAAAAATGATGGTGAAAAATCAATGATATATCCTTGAAGATTTGATTCTTTATTTCCTTCTGTGTTGTTGCATTCTCATTTTTCTGCATAGACGAATCCGAGGCCATTTATGTTACTACATGTGGAGGGAAATAAAAGTCATTTTCTGAAACCAACTTTCTTATCATCAGGGTAAATGGATAATAATTTGCTCCATGACTTTGTTACCCAACTTGATCATTCAATACATTTTCAAGGGTCGATTCCATTTGCCTCCCTGAATTTTATCTGTAATTCAAATAACTCATGATCAATTTTGTGGTACATGCATGTTTACCGGAGATTTATGATAATTTTTCAGAATTCTACCACTATTTTAATAAAAATAGAATTTTACATATATAAATTTTAATCTTTTATTAAAATTTTAGGGTTCGACGAGATAATATTAGTTAAACCTTTCACACCTTTGTTCATACGATTGTAAGTTGTGTCTGTCTACACTAATTCCGAAATATTATAATAGTTGAAAAAATAAAATTAGGGTTTATGAGGACTTGGCTGATATACCCACATGGGTATGGTAGTAACAAATTTTGGGAACGACCCGGTTAATTTTAGGAATCACTTTCACGTTGAAGTCAACGATAGAGTTGTTCCCAAAAAGATATTGGTATGATACCAACACTTTTTTGTGAGTACTGTAGACAGTCCCGGGTTATGATATTATGGCCGCCAGTACCTGTCTGTGTCTACCTACTGTAACTTCACTCTTCTGTGTCAACTCCTACAGCGTTAGGCTACTGTCGATGTCTCTACAGTCAAATCCTACTTTGAAGAAGAATCCAGAATTATTTTTTGTATCGTATGCATGTATCTTTCTCTTCTTTCATTTTTTTTTTTATATATATTTTTTTATCTAAATATGCATGCGTCTTCCATTTACCAGAAAAGAGAGATTCCGTGAAACGGTGATCGTTTGCAATTTCTGGTAATGTTAGAATAATTATTAATTTCCAACCATGAAAAGCTAGCTCATGCAAAACTAATTAGGAGGTTAATTTCTTTTGAAAAGTACTATATATGTGTGTTGAAAAATTATCCCTATAGCTGTACGTTACTACGTTGTAATTATTTAGATTAAGACTTCACAACGGATTTTTTTTTCTTCAATCCAGACTTATCAATCAAATAATACAATCCAATTCAATTGAATTTTACCGAACAAACTCGGCCAAACATTCCAATTGAATTATATATAGATATCGCGTGTTGTGTTGGGATGACACTCGATCACTCACTCATGATTCAAAGTAAAAAAAAAAAAAGAAAAAAAAAAAAAAGGCAATCCAAACCTACAATATTTTTGTTTTTCTCTTAGATATCAATTAATAGCTAGGCTACTATTTATATAAAAGTGGCCTATTATATTGTGTGTGTATGTAAAACTTCTAATTTTACTAAAATATTCCATATATTGTCTCAAGTTCTCAACCAACTTTTCTGTATATGCAAACAAGAACTAAGATAAATTTCCTTCAGGATTGTTTGTGATGTGGATTGATTCTTAAATCTCTTGCGGTGGACCATTCGGGTGATTTATCTTGGAGACAAATACATATTAAAATTCTAGAATTATTCATTAGGGAACAGTAGACAATTATTTATTTTTGGGAAAACCCTATTAGGTAGTTTGGCAGAAATAATTTTATTCGAATACACTTTCTCAGAAACACCTTAATTTTTCTGTTCTTTAAAAAAAAAATAAAAAAAATTGTCAGTATATATATTCAAAACTATAGTATGAGATATTGGGATGCATGTACCCTTTACGCCCATATATTTGTGTTGTCTGTCTGGCTAACAAATGGGACCAAACCAAAGTATGAAGTATCCAACTTTAGCTTGACTACAAAGTACGAACAAAAGTATCATTGTCTTGTAGATGATAATTGTAGACATGTAGGGGACAAGAGTCTTTGTGAACTTAATTACTTTTTTTTCTTTTTCTATTGTATTTTCTTGTGTGCTTTTTGCATTTTACCTTCCACGTCCAAAGAAAGAGAAATTAAAGATCATCAATAGAGTGGCAGTGGCTTATAGCTAGAGTCCTCCATAGGTGGGGAGCACATTTATATAGGAGTTGAGAAAGCAAACATATATATAACTGTACGTTTCTTCATTGATGATAATGGGGGTTTTGGGTGATTCAAGCTTCCATTAAAAACAGTAAGATATATAATGTAACCGATTGATTGTATATGGATGGTGCTAGAACTTTATGAATATAATCTTTTGACATGACTTGTAAATATGTATATCTTGAAAAATATACGAATTTAGTAAATTCGAGTTAGAATTCATATATTGTGATCAAGTTAAATTTAATAGATTGAATTTGAATTGAATCGTAGACATTCAATAAAATCTAAATTGGAGTTAAGATTCTCTGCTATCCTTATTTTTTAATTTCGAGCTTTTCTTAAGTGTGAGTGAAATATCTAGCTACTTACATTAGAGAGAAAAAAAATATGAACAAATCTTAATCATATATATATATTATGTTTAGTATCACTATAGATTAAGAAAAAGTCTAGAAAGAAAAAGAGAGAATTATAGTCCTCTAAATTGACCTATATATATCTTGAATAAAAATCATGTCAAATCAATTCTTTAATCTATATATTTTACATAAGTAGATCAAGTGTTTTGATTATATACGTAATGAATTTGTATCATATTACTTTTGATTATTATAAACTTTTCTTGAGCCTACAATGTCTCATGTTCATAGCTATAGCTATATATATATAATGTAATGTAATTATCGAGTGAGGTATACCTTACTTTAATTTCGGTAAGAACCTTAATGAAATCACATCGATTTTTATAAATTTTAATCTGAATTTTTTTGTGGATGATAAGTTTAATGAAATCTACCTATGAATAAAATTTGAGAATTTTTCAAGCACTAGAACTATTTATCCCGATTTTGTTAAATATAAAAGTATCATAAGAATAAGAGAAATTAAAAAAAAATTGTTAAAGTACTTGAAAAAAATCTCATATTTTATTCATAAATAGATTTCAATGAACTTATCATCCAGAAAAAAAAATTCAGATCAAAATTCATTAAAATAAATGTGATTTCATCAAGGTACTTACTGAAATTAAAGTAAGGTATACCTTACATGATAATTTATAGGGAAAATATAATTTTCGTCCCTATGGTTTACCCCTATTATCCGTTTTAGTCCCCGTCGATCCAGTATTGCCTCATTTAGTCCTTCTGTGAAGGTTTCTGTTAAAATCAGGTCTTCTAACATGACCAGAGGATAAAATGATAATTTTGCCCGTCTAATAAAATATATAAATGATTTAATAGTAATACATTTTAAAATGGATTTGGTGGAAATCTAGATTAGGTATCCACCATACATCTCATGAGATAGACGATGGGGATCCAATCTGGATCTCCACCTAATAAAAATAAAAATAAAAGTGGAGATCCAAACCTAGATCTTTAGGGCCTGTCCGGTGGCCTTTTATAAGGCCATTTTTGTTTTTATTTCTTAAAAACGATTACGAATTCACGTTCGTTTACGTTTTTCATTTTATTTTCAAAAAACAAAAACGAAATCGAAAACAAAATGGAAAACAAGTTAGCGTTAAAATTGAAAACTTTGAAAAACAACATTTAGATGTTTTTCACGAATTTCATTTTGTTTTTCACTTTGTCTTTCTTCCAACACTGCCTTCTCCTCCTCCTTCTTTCCCAGATCTTCTCCTTCCTCCTTCTTTGCCATCGATCTCTCTTCTTCTCCTTCCGATATGCTCCTCGCCGTCGATCTCTTCTTCTTCTTCTTCTTCTTCCCTTTGTCTTCTTTCCGTCGATCTCTTCTCCCTCTTCACTGCCGATCTCTTCTTCTTCTTCTTCCCTTCGTCTTCTTTCCGACAATCTCTTCTCCCTCTTCACCGGCGATCTCTTCTTCTTCTTCTTCTTCTTTCCATCGATCTCTTCTCCTTCTTCACAGCCGATCTCTTCTTCTTCTTCTTTCCAATATGCTTAAGAGATGAAATTTGGAAATTTTCTGGAAAATTTCCAGATTTTCAGAATTGTTAATTAAAAAAATCTGGTATTTTGTTGATAAATTTAGTATTTTGTTGGTATTTTGTTGATAAATCCAGTATTTTGTTTGATTTGAATGGGTTTTTGATGTTGTGGATTTTGATTTCAGATGTTGGTGTTGTTGGTATTTTGATTTGGATTTTGATTTCAGAAGGTGGTGTTGATTTTGTTGGTACCTTGATTTCAGATTTTGATTTGAATTTTGATAAATCTGATATTATGGTGTAGTTGGTATTATGTTGATAAATATGGTATTTTGATTGGTTGATTTGATATATTTTGGATAACCTACCGGACGCGTTTTTTACGTTTTCATATTCGGAATACAACTTCCAGGATATGCTACCAGATGCGTATTTGGATTTCAAAATTGAAACCAAAAACACTGTTTTCATTCTCATTTTTATTTTCGAAATACAAAAACAAAAACACCTTTGAAAAACGTTACAGGACGAGCCCTTAATATTCCATTATCATCAACAAAAACTCAAAATAAAAAAACTCAAACAACACCAAAACCTAGAAACTCATTCAACCAATCAACCCATCAATCTAGAAAAAACTCAAATCCAACCTCAACCGAGAAAAAAATTAACTTACAAAAAAAAAAAAAAAAATCACAACAACGACTAAACCCATATCTCATTCATCTTCAACATCAAACACCAACAACTTTGAAAAAAAAAAAAAAAAAAAACTTAAAAAAATCATTAAAAACCCATCAACTCATTCAACCCAGAAAAAACCCAAATCAAACACACCAATGCACCACCAACGGCCACCACATAATGACCACTGCAGACCACACCACCAGAACCAGAAACCGCTGGCCATCAACTTTCCTCTTATCACCGACCTCTAATTTTGGCTCTATCACCGTATATCTAGACTACAACAACTAACAACCGCCTCCCATTCCAACATTGAACACCGGTGACTGATGCCTCACCACCAGCTTCATGACACTCAGAAGACATTGTCGACCAACACCCACGAGAGATTCCAGAAGAGAGAGATAGGTGGTTCGATTCGATAGAGATGAGAGAGAGATGAGAGGGGTCGAGAAAGAAGAGAAAGAATGGTGTGGGTGGTGTTTTGGCGGGCCAGGATGTGGTGTTTGGGTGGTGGCAGCGGCGGTGGCTAGAGTTAGGGTTTGGTGAGTTGTGGTAGGTTGAAGAAGATGATAAAGATGAAGAAGACGAGAGAGAGAGAGAGAGAGAGAGAGAGAGAGAGAGAGAGAGAGAGAGAGAGAGAGAATGGAGATTAGGGTTTTGTTAATATTTTTAATTATTTATTTTATTTTAAAATTGTTTTTAATTTTTATTATTTAATTTAATTTAATTTATTAATTTGATTAAGTGATTAACGATCCATTTACCAATATACCCTCACTTGTTTAACGAAACCCTAACAGAACCTGATAGTAGGGACCAAAAAACGGTTAATAGTGAGCGTTTGGACCTATATGGCCAATACTGGAACGATAGGGACTAAAACGGATAGTAGGGTAAACCATTAGGATGTAAATGATATTTACCCTAATTTATGTATATATATATTATAAAAAATATAAGGGTTAATTGCATTAACTTACCCTTACTTTATTGAATATATCAAGATTTCAAAAGGATACCCTAAATTAACATAAACATCCCCTTTCATCAAGTCAATCCGTTAACTTTAACGGTTGACTAACCTTGACTTATGGAAAACCAATTATACCCCTGCCACATCATCCTAGACATAAAATATTTTTAATTAAAATTTGATAAATAAAAATTAAAAAATAATAATAATATATCAGCCGCCTGCAGAAGCTTTCTCAATTTGCGGAGGAGCCTCATTTATGAACTGCATGAGGTCGATCTCCAAGTAGGAGAAGATCTCTTCCGGTAACTAGGAGATCGTCAAAGATCTATTGTTTTATGCTCCACCGTCGGTAGATTATTTATTTATTTATTTTAAATATTTGATTTTTCAATTTTAATTAAAAAAATATTTTATGTTTGAGATGATGTGGCAATGATATATTTAGCTTTCCAAGGGTCAAAGTTAGTCAACCGTTAAAGTTAACGGATTGACTTGATGGTAATGGGTGTTTATGTTAATTTAGGGTATCTTTTTGAAATCTTGCTATATCCAATAAAGTAAGGGTAAGTTAGTGCAATTAACCCAAAATATAAAATAGAGGATTGAAGGCTAGGGTTTATAATTAATAATAGGTTAATGTAGAAAGAGTAATGCTACATTGCCCAAATTTGGTTCCCAAATCTGGTGCCCAAATGATGTGGCAACACTCTAGTCCATTAATTTAAATTATGAAAATCTAATACAATTTAAATGAATGGTCTAAAGTGTTGTCACAACATTTGGGCACCAAATTTAGGAAATATAGCATTACTCATGTAGAAATGGATGGCATATGAGGAGAGAGAGAGAGAGAGAGAGAGAGAGAGAGAGGATTGAAGGCTAGGGTTTAGGGATGACAATTAAACCCGAACCCATGGGACCCGCCCGAACCCAACCCGCTTAAAGAGAGTTTGGGTTGGGATAAGTGTACCCGTGGGCAGGTTTGGGTTTAAAAATTGTACCTGTCACATGTTTGGGTTTGGGTATGGATTTGGAAAAAAATCCATACCCGAACCCACGTACCCGTGAACAATAAAAATTATATAATATTTTATTATTTAAAATAGGGCAAATTGCATTGAACCCCTTAAGGTTTGGGCAAGTTACACTTAGCTGGAAAATTTTTGTTATTATACACTAACACCCCCAAGACTTAAATTTGACTTTAAAAATACCTAAAATGCCCCTAGTTATATTATTTTATACTTTATTTTTTTTACCTTTTAACCAAAAACTTTATAAATTTTAATAAAATAATAAACTTTATTTATTTAATTTTTTAAACTATTTATTTATTTTATTTTTAAAAACTATTTATTTATTTTATTTTTTAAAAATTATTTATTTATTTATTTTAAACTTTTTTTTTTTTTTGTAGACTATTAATTTATTTAATGAATCATATCTTTATTTAATTTAATTTATTTTATTAAAGTTTATAAAGTTTTTGTTTAAAAGGTAAAAAAAAGAGTATAAAATAATATAACTAGGGGCCTTTTAGGTATTTTCAAAGTCAAATTTAAGTCTTAGAGGTGTTAGTGTATAATAACAAAACATTTCCAGCTAAGTGTAACTTGCCCAAACCTCAAGGGGTTCAGTGCAATTTGCCCTTTAAAATATTATAAATTTAAATTCCAATAAAAACTTTTTAATTATATAGATAATAAAATGTAAACTTTTCAATCTATTAAGTGTTTTTATTCTTTAAAATTATAATATTTCATATATTTAAATAATATAGAAATAATTTTCTTTTAAAAAAAATTGACGGGTTCACGGGTTTTACTCGTGGATCCGCTTCTTTCACGGGTTTATGGGCGGGTTTGAGGGCCCAAACTAGCGGGTAAAACCCAAATCCGAACCCATTTATTTTCGTGGATTCACATACGGGTTTGATAAACACAAAATTTCATGGGTTTGGGTTTGGATTTTACCGAACTCGTCCGAACCCGCTTCATTGCCATTCCTACTCGGGTTTACAAGTAATAATGGGTCAATGAGAAATGGATGGTATCTGAAAAGATCAGAGGTGCTTGTCATGTCTCCTTGATATTGATCCTTGTGAGAAATTTAAGGGGGAGGCATGATTATTATACATGTTCTTTGTGTTGTATCATTCTCTGTCCCCTACTTGAATCTCATGAATGGGACTCACTCAGTAGACTTAACTGTCACACCCTAGCTCTCTCCTTTCCACAACTTCCCAGATGATATTATCCTCACTTTTTGTCCATTAATTATTATCTTTTTGATGAAAATTAAAGAAAAGTTGTTGATGGCTTGGTGCTATTAATTAAAACAAACAAAAACAATGGCAGGCAAAGCAAAGCCATCATACCAAAAATAAATAAAAAAACAAAAAAACAAAACTAGATAAGATTGCACAATTGTTCTAACGCGTGCATGATTTTCTTCTTTGGATCGAAGGAAGGTGGTGGAGAGAAGACTTGACACAAAGACAAGAACCTGTACCTTCCCAATTTAAGTGAATTCTAACGTATATTGTGATCTGACTATAATTAAAGTTCTTAAATGGAAATTAAACCAATCAAAATTACCTTCCGTGACCAATTCATTGACCTATAACATAAGCCGCTAAGGTATGTCTTTTGACATCACCATTGATGCATCACTAATGCTAGATAACCCAAAAAATTAGTTCAAAAAGCAATTCAAATGATGTGGTAAATGATTTATTCATTGACCACATCATCTCATGATTTGTGTGGTGATGACAACTCACTTATTACATTATTTGGTTTAGATTTTGGGTTATTTATTTGGATCGTAAAATATTACTCTTGAATCTTGATACATATATATTATGTATAGGTTCATATCAGAACCAGATTTGTAGGTTTTTTTTTTTTTTTTTTTGGGTTTCTCAACTGGGCCCAATTCTGGCCCATCTCTTTACATTATTTTTCTTGAACTATTACAATAGAGAGGCGATAAATGCACTCCTTAAAAACTATATGTACGACACTTTCATAATAATACCTATTAAAAATTTTATTTTTTTTAATTTGTAAATAAACCCCACTTAATACCAAAAATATCATTTCTTTAATTATATTGTATTGTATTTTATAAATATACACCACTTACACATATTATTATGTTATTTAATCAACTTTATTATTATTATCTTTAATTATATCATTGTTCTTTCTCTTCCCTCACTCATTTTCTCTTTTATATTTTCCTTCCACAAAATCAGAATCCATTTCCTTTCATTTTTTTTTTTCTCTCCTTGTGTCAAGCAGCTCCCTCCATTTCTTCTTTGATTGTTTTTTGTCCATAAATCACTCCGATTTGAGGTTTTTCCGGTTGGAGATCAATTTTATATTTGTGAAATTAAGTTGTAGCGATACAAGATTTGTATCATATCCTAATTGATTTGGAAGTATAAAAGTCATTAATGAAATTGAAGAACAACTCATATTGATAACAAAACAAAAATCTAAAACGTGTTTGAAAGAAATAAAAAAAATACAGATTTTTTATTTTAAAAAAAATACAGATATTATAGAGAAAAAATGCACAATTATTTTGTTCTAATAAAAGTAATAAAATTAATTTAAAACTTATTTTTTCACAACCAACTTTGGATGTTTGATTCATTCTCCATAATTAGCAATCAATTTATATTTCCTTAAAAGAAATTGAAAATATATTTCAAATTATTATTTAAAAGAGAATCCATGATTTAAGAAAATGGAAAGAATATTTAAAGATAGGAAACCTTTTGTTTTTCACAAAAGATTAAAATAGGAAACTAATTAAAAATTATTAGTGGGTATACTTATAAACTATTTAGTCATTTTGGTAATTTTACTCAAGATTATTTTTGGATTTTAAAAAATATATTAATTTTGGGTGTACATACAGTTTTTAAAGGGTGTAAATATCGCCGCTCATTACAATATTTTGAGATTAGTAAGAAGTAAGACTCGAACCCACGTGATGTGATGGGTTTATCATAAATCAACCTTATTTTATCGATCCATTTGTATTTTAATCAACCACTCTATGGCTAATAAATTTATCCTAATGGGTAAAAGATTCATAATTGGTGTCAACTCACATTTATAATCCATTGATACGTGTATAACATAGTAAATCAATAGTATGAATTATTTCTATTCATTTTTATATATTACCATCAAAAGATAAAATTAATCCAAACCATTGATTTATGTAAGAATAATGTGAGGCGGCTCAAAAAATTTTGGTTCATTATATCAACTAAAGAAAAATATGGCTCGTGATTTTATTTTCATAATATCTGGTGAAGTGGGTACTTGTAAGCCAGTGCACTGGGCCGGTTATTTATTAATGGATCAATACACGAATTGTAGCCCACAAATATAAGCCCAATTTAGCCATACTTATTCGTCTACTTGTATCCTTTTGTCTATGAGGTTCTTATTTTCTTTTGAGTGGAGATTTTTGTACCCTCAAAAACTGTATGGGTACCATTTTTTGTATGTACACCCCATTTCAATTTTTTAAAATATAAAATTTTATAATCATACCCTAAATATTACCATTATGTCCTTTAAAAAAATTTAAAAAATAAATAAATAAATAAATTATAAAATATATCTAAAATATAAGTTTTATGTTTCACACCTTTTAATGTCTGTTAGATATATATATATATTTTACATAAAACAAAATAAAAAGGAAAAATGAATAATGCATAAAAAATAAAAAATAAAAAAGTAGACATCTCCTATCCTCCGTCTTCGTCTTTCCGGAGAGAATGTTATAAAAATTAAAAGAGTGGGAGGAGTCGCATTCCTCATAAATTTTGGAGGCCATCTTTTTCATATCTAAGGATGGAGCAGCCACCTCCGTGTTTTTCTTAGGAGAATGATAATGAGTTTCCCACTTTTTTTATTTGGATTTTTGTTTTTCTCTATTATTTTTAATTTGATTTATTTATTTTTAATAAAAGATTTAGTTAGTTAAAATTTTGAAAAAGTAAATAGTTACAAAATTTATTATATTTTTTAATTAAAATATTTAATTTAATTTTAAGGGTAATGTTAAAATTTCGAAAATATATAAATTTAGAGTGTAGCATTTTAGAGGAGTACAAATATCATCAATTTTTTTTTTTTTTTTTTTTTTTCCTTCTTGTCTTTTAAAGTCATCAAAATTTTAAAATTGGGAGAGAGTATAACAAGTATGACTTGACACATGTATGAGGTGTTTATCAATTGGGCTACACCAATTTCTTTTTGTCTCTATTCTTTTTTTTCTTAGTTGATTTATTCCAAAAATATTTCTTATATGCACTGACTATTACTAAATTATTTGAAAATAACTATATTTTTTTTGTTAAATTTTGACACCCTTTAAGTCCTTGACCAAGCAAGAAGTGTCAAGGGAGGCATTACAATTACAGGGGTAATTTACTTGTTTTAGTATTTGACTATTTGAAGCCGTCATGCGGCTTACCTCGACCGTTTCTCTTTTGACCCCAATCTTGTGGTTTACCAGCAAATCGAGTCAAAAATAAATAAATAAATAATAGTGACGTTAACAATGACGAATAATTGACGATGCTACTTCGAAAAAACGTCAGAGAATGCTAGCTTGTTTTGGGAAATTTCAATAATTTCTTCGTAATTTCTCCATTACTACATCTTCTTCTTATTATAAATATATAACTGCTCCAAACTTAAGAATAAACAAATGATGCCAATTACAAATGTAATAGCAATCGAAATTGAGTTTTACTATTTGATTAAAATAAGCTTAAATAGTCTATTACTTATGTTCGATTTTTGAATATATTTGAAGTTAAAATGTAAATTTAATTTAACCAATTGGATTCACAAATATTCAAGATAAAATCTGTTTAAAATTAATTAAACTTTATTTTTATTTTTATTTTAAATAACCATTGATTTTTATTATTATGATTACTATTTAAAACGAGATACAGTTTATTATATAAATTATTATGAGCTTCTTCTCCTGTTAAAAGATAGTTGTATGAATTTAATCCAATTAATATAGCACATAACTACCCTAATATATATATATATATATATATATATATATATACAGTGAGTCTCTCATGAGGGATCCCTTATTTTAATTTCGATAAGGACCATGATGAAAACACATTGAATTTAATGAATTTTAATCTGAATTTTTTTGTGGATGATGATTTCAATGAAATATACATATGAACAAAATTTGAGAATTTTCCTAGTAATAGAACTATTTTTCTTGAATTTTCCTATATTTCGCCTATTTTCCGATGCCTTCATATTTAACAAAATTTGGATAAATAGTTCTAGTACTCAGAAAATTCTCAAATTTTATACATATGTATATTTCATTGAAATCATCATCCATAAAAAAATTCAGATTAAAATTCATTAAATTCAATGTGTTTTCATCATGGTCCTTACCGAAATTAAAATAAGGGATCCCTCATGAGAGACTCACTGTATATATATAATACGAATTATAAACCCGTACGAACACCAATTATCACATGTATAAAAAAATTTAGATTTAAACCAATCAACACTATATCCAATTAAGTTTAGATATAAAAACTCGTTCATTCGTTATAAATGAATAAATTCTTGTTTTGAAAGATGGGGACACGATGAGATGAGGTTGGTCTAGCAGTATATTAGTCATATCTATACCATATGATTGTGTGTTTGAGTCTGAACAACTCGAACCCGAAATCATATAGGGTATATATATTAACAGTATATTATCGAACCAACTTCACTTTTTTTTTTTTTTTAATAAATGAACACCATTATTTCTGTTTTTAGATTCAAATAAAAAAATAAAAAAAAAGTTAGGAGAGAGATACTATGTTACATTAAAATAATTACAATAAGTTTTAACTTTAGCTCCTATTCAAAGAATCAAATTAAAACTAAAAAGAATAATAAAAAAAAAAGTTTGAATACTTGAATGTGCCAATCCCTATAAAGCATCAAAAGCTTGTGAATCGTGACCTCTACTAGTTTCTTTACAAAGTGTTGTAGCCATTAATGTTTCTTATTCGAGATCGGATTCATTGGATTTTCCCTCTCTCCATTCTCTCTCCTCTTTTGAAATGATCACATTTTCTAAACAATAATTCTACATTAAAAAAAATTATAAAGAAACTTGTCACGATAATGACGAGATTCTTATGCTTAAACTAATATATACAAGCTAGCTGTTGGAAATGATACAATCATACAAATATAAATATATAATATCTCAATTCAACTTCATAATTAAATAAAAAAATAATTATTAATGAAAGTTGAAACGGTTTAGTAGTAATTACTAATTAGTAAACCTCTCTTATTGTATTGATGGAATTTATTGTTTCGAATTATATCCCTTCTCTAAACTCTTAAATTTGTAATAGTTAAAAAAAAAAACAAATAATGTGAAATAGGGATAGTAATATATATAGTATAGTATGCCGATACAATAGTAGAAACAACGTGATCGATAAATTATGTTCATGTACAAATCCTAAACGGTGTCGCTTTGTATGAATGGTATAATCGTGGCAAAACAAATACCCTGAATAGAGACAACGTAAAAAGCAGAAACGGTGAATACAAAATTTAATCAAAAACCAGCATTCTTGAGCTCCTCCTCCAAAGCTTCTTCAAGCCAGAGCTGTGATTCCTCCATCAACCGAGGACTCAATCTGAACATGAGCACACAAAACTCCATCTGATTCAACGCACCGTCGCCGTCAAGATCACCTTCTCTGACCATACTCGCAAGCTCATCGTCACCCAGGTCCTGCAACCCAAGAAAAGCAGAATTCTTCTTCAAACTCTCCATCGTTATGACTCCTCTGTTCTTGTCCATCAACAGCTCAAACCCATTACACAGCTCCGTTATCAACCCCTCTCCGCCCAACTTGTCCGCCATTACAGGCAACAGATCCTGAAAATCACCCATCTTATTGTTGATCCCCGCCATTGTTTTCTTAAAAAAAGTAATTAAAAGCTTCTTTTTTTTTTTTCAGCGAGCGCCTTGTGAGTTGTGAGGAAACAAAAGGAGACATGTGTATAAATATACAAGAGAGAAAGAGAGAAAGAGAGAGAGAGGTGTGTGAGGAGTTTCTTCTAGGAAAGTGGAAGGTGTCATGGAATCCTTGTGTATGACAGTAAAGGAACATATTCTTAATTGCCTCTGTAGACTCTCTGTTTCTTAGAAGTTTGGTCCAGGGGTAGTTTTGATATTTTATTTAATTAGATTGTGTTTTCTGCCTTTGACTTTATCTAAATCTGGCTGGAGGGTTTATTCACTCGGGATATTTTTGTAATTTAAAATACATATCTTCATTACTCGATGGTCTTTTTAATAAAGGATTTGGGAGGAGGATTGAAATCTTTGAGGGGTAATATCGTCATTCGAGGAGATTTATACTTTTGACCTTTTTTAATTGTCGGCCAAGAAGGTCGATTTATAGGGTCTAACTTAATTTGTTCATACATGATTGAATACTTGTAAATGTCTTCCAAGGAAACTCAGACAGATTATGTTTGCTTAGGGAATAGAGTCGATATTTCGTTGGCTTCACTTTCTTGAGAAAAATTTCTTTATGAGAAATTAGACTTCATAATATGTAGGGGGAATTGCACAAACACCCTCGCGATTTGATGAAATTATACAAATATGGCAGTTTTAGCCATATACACACAAACTTCCCTCAACAATTCAACATTTGAAAATTGTTGCACAAACATCCCCTGCCGTTATATAAATCCGTTAGTCAATGGTTAAAAGTCTAAAAAGTCTAAAATATCATTTATTTTTATTTTAAATAAACTAAAAAATTTAAAAATAAGATAAAAAATATTAAAAAAAATATTTTTAATAACATGAATGTAACTTAAATCTAAAACCTGGTAAAAAAAAATCATCTTTACAAATAAAAAAAATAGTTTTTTAAACAATTTAATAATAAATAAATTTTAAATTTTAAATTTATTTAAAATCAAGGGGGAATTGCACAAACAATTTTTTTTTTTTTGAAGATGAATTTTTTTTTCCAACTTTTTGTTTTAAGATACATTCATATTTTTTAAAAGATTTTTTAATATTTTTTTATCTTATTTTTGAATTTTAAATAATGTTTAAAATAAAAATAAAGGGTATTTTAGACTTTTTACACATTTGACCATTAACTAACGGATCCATCTAACGGTAGGGGATGTTTGTGCAACAATTTTCAAATGTTGAAGGAAGTTTGTACGTATTTGGTCAAAACTGCCATATTCATGCAACTTTATCAAACCTCAGGGGATGTTTGTGCAATTCCCCCTAATATGTAATCACCAATTGTTTATAATTACGTGCACGGTGCACATCCACTTTCAATCTAGATCTAATCTAGTGATTTACACACCTTTTCTCGGTATTTGCAATTGAAAACGAGCCTTACTTTAATCATAAAAAACACGTGTAGCTTCGTCGTCCCGTGTTGTGAAAAAATCCAGCTTATTTTCACATTTAGGAACAACAAGGAAATTGATTGTGGAAGGAAGCCAATGTAAATTGCATATTTGTATTTATCAATTTTCGCCGGTATTGTTACATATTCGGACAGTATATATACCAGTTGATTTTAGCAGTTTTCGATATACCCTTCATCCCGACTGTTTAGTGTCATAATTTATTATAATATATTTTTTTAAATATTTATATATATATATTTTTCAAAAAGTAAAAATATATATATTTTTTTAATAAAAAAGGAAAGAAGTGTGTGTGAATAAGAACCCCACAATACAGTGCGTGTGATTGGCGTGTGTACACTCTGTCACATTGCACACCCACCACGTACACCACTTTTGTTCAAAGTTATTGAACACGTGGCTGAATTGACCGGGACTGCCCACTTACCACAACTACTACGTGTGCCCAATTTGACAATTCATTGGATCATCACCCAAACGAATTTTCTCCCACGGCCCACTTAAATTGGTAGTATACGTCATACAGGCACTCACTTCTATTATTAGATACATATTATTTGCTTCAGATCTCTCATCAATTGATGATCTCCATATTATTTAAATATCTAATTATTAAATTCAAATTATAAATTAATAGTTGATTAAAAACTGATTTAAAATCAAAATACAACAGTGTGAGAATTACAAGCACAATCAGAGAAATCAATGATACAGTTTCAGCAAAATAAAGGATAAAAGTAAAAATTCATTATGACTCAGAAAACTTGAACATAGACCCCATGTGATGTCATCGACCATCTTCCAAGGTTACTGTTAGCTCATTGTTAGAGAATGTCTCTGGTTTACTAAATGAGGAAGCTGATCTGCTTGAAGCGCAACGCCGTACCACAAATGCTGGTTGTTTTGGGTTTGGAAGAGTTGCAGTGTCGCTTGCAAGCATGAAAACTACATTGGACATGGTGGGACGATCACCGGGGTCTTCTTGTACGCATAACAGGCCCACATTTACACACTTCAGGACTTCTTCGTTTGCATTGCAGTTTTCAGATATTGTCTGGTCTAGCAGATTCAGTGCCCTGTCTTCCTTCCATAATTGCCATGCCTGGAGGAAAAAAATAAAATTATATATATATATATACAGAAAGTTGTGAGAGATGCATGTAGAGGATGAGCAGTGTATTGATGGGTATGAAAGTTGCAATTACATAGCCTAGAAGACTCAGATTTTGTTCAGGTTGATAAAATCCCGTGTTCCTTTTTCCGCTTATCATTTCAATCACGACAACTCCAAAGCTGAAGACATCAGACTTGAACGAGAAAAGCCCGTCTAATGCATACTCTGGAGACATATAACCACTGCATCACCGATATTCAAACAAAGTTTAAGGGGATAAACTTTTGCTAAGAATCTAAACACTTAGCATTGAAAAATGTACAATCTTGTCTTAATTATTTAAAACTTACTAAGTTCCAACTACCCTGCTTGTGTTCACGGCAGTTTCTTTGCCTCCAAAAATCCTAGCCAAGCCAAAGTCAGAAATTTTTGGGTTCATCTCCTCGTCTAGTAGAATGTTGCTAGTTTTCAAATCCCTATGAATGATCCTCAACCTAGAATCTTGGTGAAGATATAGAAGCCCTCGAGCGATTCCCAAAATTATGTTGAAGCGCAATTCCCAGTTCAATGACATGCTTTGTTTTTGGTCTAACAAGGTTAAACTCAGCTTTAATGCCTGTGTTAATAAATTAAAACTGTGCAAGTATTCAACCAAAACTGAGAAATATAATGTAGAGTCTAACCAAATATAAAGAAATCTAAGCTTTTGTTAGGCATGTACTCATAGAGTAACATTTTTTCTTCTCCACTGACGCAATAGCCTAGGAGTCTAACCAGATTTCGGTGTTGAAGTTTGGCAATCAACACCACTTCATTTTTAAATTCCTCCGCACCTTGTCCAGAGCAACTGGAGAGCCTCTTTACAGCAATTTCTTGTCCTCCTGGAATTGTACCCTGCAGATAGTAGATTCTCATAAAACTTCAATTACCAAATGCAAATTAGTTGATGCATGATAGATCTTAAATGAGTTTTGTTACCTTGTAAACAGGCCCAAACCCCCCTTGACCGAGCCTGTTTGCGCTTGAGAAGTTATTTGTAGCAATCAGTATGCTTTCCAAATCGAAAAATGGTATATCTATACCTTTTCCATCATCTTTGAATCGACCTGAATCGATTAAGTCCTTTACACGTCTTTCACTGTCACACAAGTGTAGTGCCAGATTTCTTTGTATGTTTCTCCTGTTTCCTGAATTCAAGGATACAATCATGTCTTCAAAGAAAGACCCCACAAATCATTTTGTTACTTTTCCATAGATAAAACTAAAATGATGATTAGTTACCTTGTCCCTTGGCCATCCTTCTTTTTTTGAAACATATATAAAGAATGATTGTGAGGAAAACTAGGATAACCACACTCATAGAAGCCAATGCAATGATCAGAGACAAAGACACCTTTCTTTTCTTATTGTTAACACCTGCAAAAATAATGAAATATCCTCACTTATTCAATTTAAGTTCTCACAACTTTGTCTACTTTTGAAATTATAGAATTCTCACCTTCAGTGCAATTTAAACTCAAGCTATTCCATCGGAAGCTTCCATTACAAAGGCACCTTGTCTTCCCATCTCCTGTTTTATTGCAAGATGAGTTTGGCCAGCTCTTGCAGTCTTCAGATGAAGAGCACATTGGTTCTGGTGGCTGATCCCACGATATCTCCACTTCAACTCTACCAGTAAGTGAATCTTCATCAAACCAGCCAGTCACATGAAAAGGCGATGACCGATCAAGCTTCAAAAATTTGTCTCTTAAATTTCCTCCTTCACAATTTTCTTCATTGTTGGTTTGGATGACAAATTTTTGTGTTTCAGGATTGATCCTTGTGACTCGGTAAACCCCACCAGGTGCCTCAAAGCTGACCTGGCCTGCAGAGATGTTGCAGTGGAAATTGAAGTACATTGCATCACCACATTTTGGTCCAGTGCTAAGGGGATAGGGAATCATGTTTGTCCCACAAGTCTCACAATTTCTTGGAATTGTTTCTGCAAAAAAAAAAAAAAAAAAAAAGAGAATTGCTTTTCAAATTGATGACTCTATCTAATAAATCCTCATGTAGATAACCTGAAAGCCCACAGAGGCTTGGAAATGTCTCCAATTTAAATTAAAGTCATCCTTTTTGTTTCAGAATATGCTATTGCCATTTAACTTGAAAAGAACCTAAAAATACCTTCTCCTATGTTTTTCTATTGCTATTCAACTAGTCATGAATTCAAGCATTTTCAAAAATACGAAAACAATAAAAACTATACCTATATCTGAACGTGCGACACGTACACAGAGGCTACCTCCATCCTGATATTCCTCCTGAAGATTGTTGATATCCTCTGACCAAATCAAGCAGGCACTACTACCACCAGTAACACCCCTTTGTGTGATTTGTACTCCTCGATATGAATAAGCCTGGCACTGGCAGTTGTTAAGGCACTCCAGTTTGCATTCGGTTTCATTCTTAGCATTAAATTGAGAATCTGGGTTTCCTACATTCATCAAATTCAATCTCAAGAATGTATCACTCTCAGCATTTTTGCCACATATCTTTGACTTTCTGGAACACCCTCCTGAAAAATCTTCTCTATTCCATTTCTCTGGAAAGCTAGGCTCGAAGCCAGGCAAACATTTGCACATCAACTTGTTATTACTATTACAGCTACCAAAATTCCCACAAGAATTATATACACTGCATCTGTCTCTTGGCTCTGCCCAAATTAATGCCCAAACCTTGAGACTATTCCACTTGAAATACTGAGCTTGGCCCGAGAAACTCACAATCATGCGTGTATCACTGTACAATGATGAATTGAGATACGGCACAGTCTCATTATGGACACTTGAGGTGAAATTTGATAGCAAGTAAGACATTGTAGAGGGAATCTCATCAGAACCTATGAATTTACCTGAAACACTGCTTTTCCAATACTTCATCGATCTGTTCCAAGTTATGAACTGGTTCTCTTCTTCTTGATCTAGCCGAAAAGCGAAGTTCCCAGGTGCTGGATCATCAAAACTTCTCCATGAAGTCAATACCATACGGTCATCCATTTTCATCCCTGGAAGAAATGTATCAGTTGGATTATCAAAACTCTGCCACAGAGTTCTCGCCAAGTGACTCTTGTGATCTTCATCACTAACAACCAGATTCCCAGAATCCATTAGCTTCACAGTCCTTTTCACAGAAGACGAATTTCCAAGATCTGGGGACCAATAAGTTCTCCCATTTCCATCCAATACCTTAAGGTTTCCATCTTCAGTAGTGGCAAAAACTCCACTATCATCTAAAAGTGGACTTTCTCGATTGGCAACCCATACAACTGTTTCAGTTTGTGAGCCATAGTACCATATTCCAACATATCTTCTGTGATCAGAGCTTCCATTAGGAGTAAAGAATCCTAATTCAAACGTTTTTCCCAGCGAAACAAGAGTTTTTCCTTCATTATCTCTAATCAAATCACCCAATGTTATGGAATCTTTAGCATAGCAATATAGAAAAGAAGTAAAGAAGAATCCATAAAAAATGAAGATAGACAACATGTGTACTAGAGATCCTCTAATGATGAATATGATGTGATCTGGTCCTTTTTATTTTTCTTATCATCATGAAATGATGTAAATATATTTAAGATCTTCTCTTAACTAGGAGGAGAGGCATGTATATTATATTTTTCCCAGGCGATTTTTTTAAATTATATTTGGCTAATGCCCCACAAGGTCACTTGGTCAGCAGTTTACAGTAGATTGAGTTGAATAGGGAGAAATGTTTGCACACTCTCTAAAGGTGATAGTGACAGCCTTAGATTTTTTTTTGTAAGAATTGATTTCTTTGGTGAATAGAAAATTGAGGAAACAAAAAAGTAGTGGAACTTACTTCGATGAGTTGTTGAAGGAGCGGCACCGGCCAGAGACTTCAAAGAAGTCAGATCCCAAATGAAAAAATGTACGGCATTCTGCACCTGATAATAGTACATTTTCGGTTTGGTTTAGGTTGAAGCTCAATATAAAACCAAACTAATATGTATTGATTTGACTATATTTCAACCCAAACCAAATCAATGTGATTTTTAAAACCGATTCAAACCAAACAAAAAAAAGTCGGGTTGGTTTGGGTAGAATTATTGGTCTAAGTTCAAACCCAATAATCATTTTTTGTATTATTATAAAAAATTTATTTGGTGTTATTTAATTATTTTAAAAATTAACAAATATTATATAATTAACAATAACAAGTATCAAAACAGAAAAAAAAAAAAAAAAAAACTCATATTCTAAAAAGCATCGGAAGAAAGGAGTAATTATATTTCATTTCTTAACAAAATATAATATATAAAAGAAAGAGGAGTGGTACAATACTAAATGGTTGATGAAAATGAATGAGAAGAAAGAAAAAAACTTACTTATATGAGAAGTAAATAAGTATAAAGAGTAATGCTATACATCCCACCTACAATCCCACCATTTCCATCCTAACAAATGTGGCAGCTGATGTGGCACTTGATGAGTGGATACACATTAATTCTTGTGTGGATACATGGGTAAGTAAGATAAATTAGAATTAATGTGAATCTGCTCATCAAGTGACACATCAACTGGCAGTTGCCACATGTGTTGAGATGAAAATGGTGGGATTGTAGGTGGGATGTTTAGCATTACTCATAAATAAAAGTTACAAAACCCTGTGAAATATGGATTTGACTTTTATTGAATATATGGGTTGGTTTGGGTTGCATGATTTTAATTTTTAGCAACCCAAACCGAATCAATCTTTGATCGGTTTGTTAGTTGCATGACTTTAATTTTTAGCAACCCAAACCGAATCAATCTTTGATCGGTTTGTTAAATAACAAACCGATTAATAATTTTTTTATATTTGAAACCGAACCAACCCATAAAGTTTGGGTTGGGTTAGGAGGGTTGGTTCGGTTTGACGGTTTTTTACACACCCCTACCTGATAATACCAAATATCCATAACAGAGCTGTTCTCCAATAAAATTAGCTCTAATACCGAATTAAGTATTAAATCTTATCGGTATGGGTCCAAAAATTAATATTTAAGCACACCCTAATAATAGAAGGTCTTCTTAAATGCAATGATTTTACTATAAAGTGTGAATTATTGAAATGGAATGCTAGACAGCCAGGTCAAGGTCTTTGGATTTTGTCTTTTTCATCTTTTTATTAATGACCCTCCTGGTCATAATTTTCTTCCTCTTTTTGAGAGAATGATTAAATATGTGATTATGCAGGAAACATTATATAAAAAAACATCAATCTCTTTCGTTCAACTTTCCCTGATATTATCAGTAGCAGAGCAATGTAGAAGAAAAAAGCATGACAAAAATTGTATTTTTATGCACAAAAGAAGATGGTGAGTGGTATTTGATGTGCATACCTGGTGCATACTGGTTGATTTTAGGGCAAAAAAATCTAAGATAAGGATAAGGAAAATCTTCTTTGACATATCCCTGCTCGGCCAGGCAAATTCAAGGCAATTTCATGTGGAAAGATGATATTGATGTGACCATTTATCTTTTTTTTTTTTTTTTTTTTTTTGATAATGATGTGACCATTTATCAAACACATAGAAGAAGTATGGAAAAGTTCTTCCAGACCATAAAGTCCGTGACAAGAAATCTTTTGATTAGTCGTGACATGTGCACGATTGTTTGACAAATATGAATACATATGAAAATAAGCATAGTGTACGGGATTTGAAATACATTCTGTACAGGATCCGCCATTATCGACCATCTAAACTAACTGTTATTTCGTTGGTTGTATGTGCTTTATTACTAGAAGAAGAAGAAGAAGAAGCCAAAGGATAAACCGACCCTCTCCTTACAACGAAGGCTGGTCGTTTAGGAGCCTGAAGGGTCACTGTCACGCTGCTAAGTACAGTAATTACATCGGACATGGTGGGACGATCATTTGGGTCTTCCTGTACGCATAAAAGCCCAACATTTATGCACTTCAAAATTTCATTGGTTCTACTTTTGGAACCTGCACTTAGTTTCTGGTCCATCATATCCAATGCCTTGTCTTCTTGCCACAATCTCCATGCCTGGAAAGTTTAAATTTGAAATTGGAAAAATGCAGACATTGGCCTAATTGTCAACATGTATGAAAAGTTTAACACTACTTACATAACCCAAAAGGCTTTGAGCTTCTTGCGAATTATAAAATCCCGTGTTCTTTTTTCCACTGATAATCTCAAGTATTACTACACCAAAGCTGAAAACATCGGACTTGACTGAAAAAAATCCGTCTAATACATACTCTGGAGACATATAACCACTGCATCACAACAATCATTATGATATTTCTTGGATCAGTTAAGCAATTTTGTAGAGTTTTTTCTACTGCAGTTGAGAACCGAAAAACTATGCTAGAAAATACAAAAAAAAATATAAAATTCAGCTTTAAACTTACTAGGTTCCGACCACTCGATTTGTAATCCCTACTGTTTGTTCGCCTTCAAAAATCCTTGCCAAGCCAAAGTCGGAGATTTTCGGGTTCATCTCCCCATCAAGTAGAATGTTGCTCATTTTCAAATCTCTATGAATGATTCTCAACCTTGAATCTTGGTGAAGATAGAGAAGTCCTCGAGCAATTCCCAAAATAATGTTGAAGCGCATCTCCCAGTCCAACAACTCACTGAGATTAGGATCTGGAAAGGTTGCATCCCCATTAAAATTCATGATATTAGTGACAGTGTTCAAACTGTTATCTATCAAAATTACACTTTATGATTGACAGACACAGAATTGAGAGACTAGTTGGAGGCAAACCAAAAATAAAAGAGTCTAAGCTTTTGTTGGGCATAAATTCATAGAGCAAAATATTTTCCTCCCCTTCAATGCAGTATCCCAAAAGTCTAACAAGATTCCGATGTTGAAGTTTAGCAATCAACACAACCTCATTCTTGAACTCCTTCATACCCTGACCTGAAACTCTTGAGAGCCTCTTGACAGCAATTTCTTGACCTCCTGGAAAGTTTCCCTGGAATCACAAATATTTATAAAGATAATTGTTCTAGTTACTAGAAACTAGTTGCAACAAAAAACTAGTGAGCCTGGTGAAGATTACCTTGTAAACAGGGCCAAAACCACCTTTTCCAAGCTTGTTTGCTTCAGAGAACATATCTGTAGCAGCTAGTATGCTTTCAAAACCAAAGAAAGGTAAATCTATGCCTTTCTTATCTTCATCGTTCAACCCTTCTGAATCTATCAACTCTCTAACATGCCTCTGACCATCATAAAAGCGTAGAGGCAGATCGCTCCTCCTGTCTTCTGAATCAAAATGTTAACCTTATGTGCTGATTATCCATTAAGTATGATGTGCATAATGCAAACTATTTAGTATTTACCTTGTTTTTCGACTTTTCTTTTCTGAGTGTAGATATAAACAATTGAGCATGCCAAAGCAGTCACGCTTGCAAAAACAGTCACTGCAATAACCAGAGGCCATTGCTTGATCCGCGTAATTGTTTTGTAAAAGCGTCCATCTTGGTTAGTCTGATTAACTCCTGTCAGAATAAAAGTTTATAATTAGTACTGCTTAGACAATAACAATGGCAGCACAATTTCTCTGCAGGACTTCAAATACCTCAACTCTATCATATAAGCAAAACAAACTCAACTCAAATTTCTCTCAAACAATCAAGTAAAAACAGACCAAAACACCTTGGTGATGTTATAGGACAGTCAAGAATCAATATCAAAAATAAATAAATAAATAAATAAAATAAAATTTACTTGAAAGACAAACCAGAAGAAGAGTACCAGCAACTATATTGTGCTGACGGAGAAAGATTTTGCGTCCTCCATCAGTGTTGCCCTCCTGAATATTGTCGAGTTTCACCCAAACCCAGCATGTTGTATTTCCAGTAAACGAATATGCCTGACAGCTGCAGTCGTTCAAACAAACCTCTCTGCACTGTTTTTCACTATTGGTCTTAAAATGCTTTTCTGGCTTTCCCACTTTAATCACTTCCAAAGGCAAGAAGGTTAGGGCCTTCTCTTTGCTACCGCATAGAGGCATTTTTATACGGCACCCTTCAGAATATTCTCCAGAACTCCAGCTTTCAGGCGAAACAGGCTCAAATCCAGGCAAACATCTGCACCTTGACCCATTGTTTCTATTGCAGATTGCAGAGTCTCCACAAGTTCTAAACACACTGCATCGATCCCTCGGTTCCCACCAGGTCGAATTCCAAGGAGCTGATTCTGCAAGTCGGGTAAAATATTGTAACTTCCCATCAGAATTTATCACTAGCCTCATATTAGTCTGGTTTTTAATAGATGTTTTCGGGTTGAAACTAGATCCATTTGATAACAGAGTGGACACAATAGGAAGAATATCATCAGACATGAAATTTCCTGAAACTCCACTTTTGAAGTAATAACTCGATTGTTCCCTCTTTATGATGTACTGGTTATCTTCCTGCTGGAACTGAAAATCCCCATGTGCTGGGTTAAAGGGACTTGCCCAAGAAGCCAGTGTGAGATTTTCATCCATTTTCATTCCTGCAAGAAATGTATCAGTTGGATTTTGAAAGCTTTCCCAGAACCAGCCACTGTCTTGATCATCTTCTTTACCCAGAACCAGATTTCCAGAATCCAAGAGCTTCACCATCAATTTAGAACCTCCAAGATCGGTACGATTGGTACTCCAAACTGAGTCTTTATTCCCACCAAATAACATGAGATTGCCATCTTCTCCAATCCCAAAAACACCTGTAGTATTAAACAGCGGACGATCTCGATTGGCAACCCATACAACTGTCTTTGGATCAGACTTATACCATATTCCCAAGTATCTCCTGACAATTCCTTTAACAGGGTTGAAAAATCCTAATTCAAATATTTCTCCCTCTGAAATGATAGTTTCTCCATCACTAATTGAAGCATTCAACTGTATGGTATCTCTTGCACAGCAGAATGGAACATAACAAATTATCAGAAAAATGAAGATGCATGTTTTGGATGCAAAGATACTTCTTGCCATTCCTCTTTTTAGTCTCCGAGGATAGAAGGGTGTGATCATGGACTCTGATTCTATCCACATGATTTTCATATAAAATTTTAAAAAGCAATATTTTCCATACAACTACTCTGTTGACTAGTAAAATTTAAAGGTGACTCTGCCACAGAGTTCTCGCCAAGGGACTCTCGTGATCTTCATCACTTACAACCAAATTTCCAGTATCCATTAGCTTCACAGTTCTTTTCACAGAAGACGAATTTCCAAGATCCGTGGACCAATAAGTTCTCCCACATTTCCATCCAATACCTTGAGGTTTCCATCTTCAGTAGTGGCAAAAACTCCACTATCATCTAAAAGTGGACTGTCTCGATTGGCAACCCATACAACTGTTTCAGTTTGTGAGCCATAGTACCATATTCCAACATATCTTCTGTGATCAGAGCTTCCATTAGGAGTAAAGAATCCTAATTTAAATGTTTTTCCCAGCGAAACAAGAGTTTCTCCTTCATTATCTCTAATCAAATCACCCAATGTTATGGAATCTTTAGCTTAGCAATATAGAAAAGAAGTAAAGAAGAATCCATAAAAATGAAGATAGACAACATGTGTAGTAGAGATCCTCTAATGATGAATGTGATGTGATCCTAACCTTTTTATTTTTCTTATCATCATGAAATGATGTAGAAGATAAAAGCCTATAAAAAAAAAAAATGTGAGATATGGATAAGGAAAATCTTCTTTGACATTTCCCTGCTAGGCCAGACAAATTCAAGGCAATTTCAGGCAGAAGAAGTATGGAAAAGTTCCTGCAGACCATAAAGTCCGTGACAAGAAATCTTTTAATTAGTCGTGACATTTGACAAATATGAATGCATATGAAAATAAGCACAGTGTCCAGGATTTGAAATACATTTTGTACAGGATCCACCATTATCGACCTTCTAAACTAACTGTTATTTCATTGGTTGCTTGTGCTTTATTACTAGAAGAAGAAGAAGCCACTGGATAAAACCCTTTCCTTACAACGAAGGCTGGTCGTTTAGGAGCCTGAAGGGTCTCTGTCACGCTGCTAAGTGCAGTAATAACATCGGACATGGTGGGACAATCATCTAGGTCTTCCTGTACGCATAAAAGCCTAACATTTATGCACTTCAAAATTTCATGGGTTCTACTTTTGGAACCTGGACTTAATGTCCATGTGGTCCTAAATTGTTAAATTGTGTTATTCAATTAAGTAAACTGTGCAAAATGCATAATATGTACCTTGTTTTTTAACTGTCGCTTTTTGTGTGTAGATATAAAAAACTGTGAATGCCAGAACAATCACAATTGCAACAGTCACTGAAAAAGCCAGAGGCCATTGCTTGGATTACTTATTTGTTTCATCAAGGCTTCCATCTTGGTTAGGTGGATTAGCTTCTGCTAGAATAAATGTTTCTTAGTAATGCTTAGATAATAACAGTTCTCTGCAGACTTCAAACACCAGATAAAAACAAACACAACCCAAATTGATTCAGTAATTGTTTTTGCATTCACAATCTATATACACAAGATCAACTGTCTTGCTTGCAAACCAAAACGCCCTGGAGATGTTACAGGACCATCAAGAATCAATATCAAATTTTAATTGAAAGACAAACTAGAAGAAAAGTACCTGCACCTATATTCGGCTGCACGCGGAGATGGATTTCACGTCCTCCATCTGTGTCGTTAAACTGAATATTGTTGAGATCTTCTGACCAAATCCAGCATGTTGGATTTAAGGTAACAACACCTCTTAATTGTGAATTTTCAGGCATTTTGAATGAATAAGCCTGACAGTTGCAGTCCTTCAATAACTCCTCTTTACACTCATATTCGCTACTGGCCTCAACGCTCACATCTGCCTTTCCCACTTTAATCACTTTCAAAGACCACTTAAAGCTTAGGATCTTCTTAACCTTGTGTTACGCAAAGAGGCATTGTTCTGCGGCACCCGTCCGAAGTATTTCCGGAGTTCCAGGTTTTAGGTGAAATAGGCTCAAATCCAGGTAAACATAAACACCTTAAATTGTTCTTGCTATTGCAGCTTGTAGAGTTTCCACAAGCTCTAAACACATTGCATGGATCCTGGGGTTCCCGCCAGATCAAATCCCATCAACCCGATTCTTTTAGTTGGGTAAAATATTGTACATTCCCATCAGAATTCATCACCAGTCTCATAATAGTTTTTAAAGCTGAAAGATGTTGTTAGGTTATTGCTGTCATTTGCATTTGGAATCAATGTGTATGAATCGAAATTTGATCCACTAGGATTAGATAACAGAGAGGATACATTAGGGAATATCATCAGATGTGAAATCACCTGAAACTCTACTTTTCCAGTGATAAATCGATTTTTCCTCTCTGATGACGTACTGCTTCTTTTCCTTCTGGAACCTAAATTCCTCCTGTGCCGGGTCATCAGGACTTGCCCAAGAAACCAATATGAGTATTTCATCCATTAACATTCCTGGAAGAAATGTATCAGTTGGATTTTTGAAGCTTTCCCAGATAACTCTGACCGAGTTCCTCTCTTCATCTTCTTTAGTCAGAACCAGGTTTCCAGAATCCAAGAGCTTCATCGTCCCTTTAAAAGAAACCCATCCCTGAAGACTGGTTTTCCAAATTAGTTTTTGATGTTCATCGAATATCACGAGATTACCATCTTCTGCAATACCAAAATCCCCCTTAGCGTTGTTAGTGAGTGGATTGTCTCGCTTGGCAACCCATAAAATCTTTGGTTCAGACCTGTAATACCACATATCTTCTGAGATCATTATAGCTTGCATTTAAGGTGGTAAAAAATCCTAATTCAAATCTCTCTCCAGCAGAAATGATAGTTTCTCCGTCACTCAAGAAACCATCCGTACTTATCAAATCTTTTGCAGAGCATAACGGAAGAATATAAGAAAGAATGAAGATGCATGCAACTATGCAAGGCATATACTTCTTACCATTCTCCAGGTTCCATAGGGTGAGAGTGCTTGAAGAATTTCTTTCTACAAGAAGATTTTTTTGGTGTTGCTCATTGGTCAATATTGCTGGTCATAGAGACATAGACTCCGGTTCTATCAACATGATATTTGAGATTTTTATTTACAAGCTACCCTTTCGTACAGAAGAAGACCCAGGAGGAGTCTGTTGACTTGTATTTATTAGGTTTCACTGTGCATCAACCGGGTGAACCAACCATTTTCACATTTCACAATTGCAATTCTACACGGAGACATGTTGGAGAAAAATTCATAATATGTGTACCTTATCTAGAGTTGTTGAATTGAACCGAAACTGCTTCGAAATATAACTTGCATTCTTCGGAAACAAAAAAAGTGTATTAGAGAAGAACAAAACTATAAAACTTTGCATACTTTCTAAAGGTGATAGTGACAGCCTTGGATTTTTGTGTAAGAATGAATTTCTTTGGTTAATAGAAAATTGAGGAAACAAAAAAGTAGTAGAAAGAGGCACCGGATAGAGATTCAATAGAAGCTGGATCCCACATGAAAAAAACGTGTGGGATTCTGTAACTAATAATACCAAATATCCATATCAGTGAACTTGACTCTTTTAAGTCTTTATGATAACAGAGCCGTTCTCCAATGAAATTAGATCTAATACCGTATTAACTATTAAATCATATCGGGACGGGTCCACTAATAAATATTTAAGCACACCCTAATAGTAGAAGGTTTTAAGTGCAATGATTTTACTATAAAGTATGAATTATTGAAGTGGAATGCTAGACAGCCAGGTCAAGGTCTTTGGATTTTGTCTGTTTCATCTTTTTATTAATGGTCCTCCTGGTCTTAATTTTCTTCCTCTTTTTGAGAGAATGATTAAATATATGATTATGCAGGAAACCTTATATAAAAACATCAATCCCTAATTGTTTTTTGTATGCACAAAAGAAGATGGTGGGTGGCATTTGATGTTATTCTTGGTCATTTTAGTGCAAAAATGTTGAGATATGGATAAGGAAAATCTTCTTTGACATTTTCCTGCTCGGCCAGACAAATTCAAGGAAATTTCATGAGGAAGGATGATATTGATGTGACCATTTATTTAACTTGGTCATTTTATCAAACACATGGAAGAAGTATGGAAAAGTTCTTGTAGACCGTATAGTCCGTGACATGTACACGATTGTTTGACAAATATGGATGCATATGAAAATAAGCATAGCGTACAGGATTTGAAATACATTCCGTATAGTTTATCGACCATCTAAACTAACTGTTATTTCGTTGGTTGTATGTGCTTTAATACTAGAAGAAGAAGAAGAAGAAGCCACTGGATACAACCCTCTCCTTACAACAATGTCAACAAAGGTTGGTCGTTTAGGAGTCGGAAGGGTTGCTGTTGCACTGCTAAGTAAGATAACAACATCGGACATGGTGGGACGATCATTTGGGTCTTCCTGTACGCATAAAAGCCCAACATTTATGCACTTCAAAATTTCAGGGGTTCTACTTTTGGAACCTGCACTTAGTTTCTGGTCCATCATATCCAATACCTTGTCTTCTTGCCACAATCTCCATGCCTGGAAAGTTTAAATTTGAAATCGGAAAAATGCAGACAATGGCCTAATTCTCAATATGTTTGAAAAGTTTAGCACTACTTACATAACCCAAAAGGCTTAGAGCTTCTTGCGAGTTATAAAATCCCGTGTTCTTTTTTCCACTGATAATCTCAAGTATTACTACACCAAAGCTGAAAACATCAGACTTGACTGAAAAAAGTCCGTCTAATGCATACTCTGGAGACATATAACCACTGCATCACAACAATCATTACAATTTTTATTGGGTTAGTTGAGTAATTTTGTAGATTTTATCTATTGCAGCTGAGAACTGAAAAACTATGCCAGAAATACACAAAAATCAGCTTTAAACTTACTAGGTTCCGACCACTCTATTTGTGCTCCCTTCTGTTTGTTTGCCTTCAAAAATCCTTGCCAAACCAAAGTCGGATATTTTAGGATTCATTTCCTCATCAAGTAGAATATTGCTCGTTTTCAAGTCTCTATGAATGATTCTCAACCTTGAATCTTGGTGAAGATAAAGAAGTCCTCGAGCAATTCCCAAAATAATGTTGAAGCGCATCTCCCAGTCCAACAACTCACCGAGATTAGGATCTGGAAAGGTTGCATCCCCATTACAAACTGTTATCTATCAAAATTATACTTTATGATTGACAGACACAGAATTGAGAGACTAGTTGGAGGCAAACCAAATATAAAAGAGTCTAAGCTTTTGTTGGGCATAAATTCGTAGAGCAAAATCTTTTCCTCCCCTTCAATGCAGTATCCCAAAAGTCTAACAAGATTCCGATGTTGAAGTTTAGCAATCAACACAACCTCATTCTTGAACTCCTCCATACCCTGACCTGAAACTCTTGAGAGCCTCTTGACAGCAATTTCTTGACCTCCTGGAAAATTTCCCTGGAATCACAAATATTTATAAAGATAATTGTTCTAGTTACTAGAAACTAGTTGCAACAAAAAACTAGTGAGCCCGGTGAAGATTACCTTGTAAACAGGGCCAAAACCACCTTTTCCTAGCTTGTTTGCTTCAGAGAACATATCTGTAGCAGCTAGTATGCTTTCAAAATCAAAGAAAGGTAAATCTATGCCTTTCTTATCTTCATCATTCAACCCTTCTGAATCTATCAACTCTATAACATGCCTCTGACCATCATAAAAGCGTAGAGGCAGATCGCTCATCCTGTCTTCTGAATCAAAATGTTAACCTTATGTGCTGATTATCCATTAAGTATGATGTGCATAATGCATACTATTTAGTATTTACCTTGTTTTTCGACTTTTCTTTTCTGAGTGTAGATATAAACAATTGAGCATGCCAGAGCAGTCACGCTTACAAAAACAGTCACTGCAATAACCAGAGGCCATTGCTTGATCTGTGTAATTGTTCCGTAAAAGCGTCCATCTTGGTTAGTCTGATTAACTCCTGTCAGAATAAAAGTTTATAATTAGTACTGCTTAGACAATAACAATGGCAGCACAATTTCTCTGCAGGACTTCAAATACCTCAACTCTATCATATAAGCAAAACAAACTCAACTCAAATTTCTCTCAAACAATTAAGTAAAAACAGACCAAAACACCTTGGTGATGTTATAGGACCGTCAAGAATCAATATAAAAAAAATAAAAATAAAAAAATAAAAAAAAAATTACTTGAAAGACAAACCAGAAGAAGAGTACCAGCAGATATATTGTGCTGACGGAGAAAGATTTTGCGTCCTCCATCAGTGTTGCCCTCCTGAATATTGTCGAGTTTCACCCAAACCCAGCATGTTGTATTTCCAGTAAACGAATATGCCTGACAGCTGCAGTCGTTCAAACAAACCTCTCTGCACTGTTTTTCACTATTGGTCTTAAAATGCTTTTCTGGCTTTCCCACTTTAATCACTTCCAAAGGCAAGAAGTTTAGGGCCTTCTCTTTGCTACCGCATAGAGGCATTTTTATACGGCACCCTTCAGAATTTTCTCCAGCACTCCAGCTTTCAGGCGAAACAGGCTCAAATCCAGGCAAACATCTGCACCTTGACCCATTGCTTCTATTGCAGATTGCAGAGTCTCCACAAGTTCTAAACACACTGCATCGATCCCTCGGTTCCCACCAGGTCGAATTCCAAGGAGCTGATTCTGCAAGTCGGGTAAAATATTGTAACTTCCCATCAGAATTTATCACTAGCCTCATATTAGTCTGGTTTTTAATAAATGTTTTCGGGTTGACACTAGATCCATTTGATAACAGAGTGGACACAATAGTAAGAATATCATCAGACATGAAATTTCCTGAAACTCCACTTTTGAAGTAATAACTCGATTGTTCCTTTTTTATGATGTATTGGTTATCTTCCTGCTGGAACTGAAAATCCCCATATGCTGGGTTAAAGGGACTTGCCCAAGAAGCCAATATGAGATTTTCATCCATTTTCATTCCTGCAAGAAATGTATCAGTTGGATTTTGAAAGCTTTCCCAGATATATTTGAATGAGCCACTGTCTTGATCATCTTCTTTACCCAGAACCAGATTTCCAGAATCCAAGAGCTTCACCATCCATTTAGAACCTCCAAGATTGGTAAGATTGGTACTCCAAACTGAGTCTTTATTCCCATCAAATAACACGAGATTGCCATCTTTTCCAATCCCACAAACACCTTTAGAATTAAACAGCGGAAGATCTCGATTGGCAACCCATACAACTGTCTTTGGATCAGACTTATACCATATTCCCAAGTATCTCCTGACAATTCCTTTAACAGGGTTGAAGAATCCTAATTCAAATATTTCTTCGGCTGAAATGATAGTTTCTCCATCACTAATGAAAGCATTCAACGTTATGTTATCTCTTGCACAGCAGAATGGAACATAAAAAATTATCAGAAAAATGAAGATGCATGTTTTACATGCAAAGCAGATACCTCTTACCATTCCTCTTTTTAGTCTCCAGGATACAAGGGTGTGAGTGACAGAGTGAATAGTTGTAGAATTTATTTCTAGCAGAAGATTTCTGGTGTTGCTCATTGACCAACGCTGACCATAGACTCTGATTCTATCCACATGATTTTCATATAATTTTTTTTGCATATAAAATTTTAGAAAGCAATATTTTCCACACAAAAGTTGCTACCACTGGATATTATTTTTCTGGTAAAAAACAAAACAATGGATTGTCAGGACATTGTTTTCATGATTTGATTTGATTGATACATAACATTAACATATTATAATGGCCAAATTTAGAGGGCGAGTAGGCCACCCAGGTAAAGGTTGTCCATTTTACTTTTTATAATGGCCTTAAAAGCTACATTGAAAACAACCTCTTCACTTTTGTCTTTGCTTTTGAATTTTATTTAACAGGCCTTAGTGAAGAAATTTCTCAGTGTCAGTGACAACCATATTGATGCCAATTTCAACATGATTATACATAAGCTTTCATCTTAAACCCAGCTTGAAAATATATAAATGGGATTGGAATGTAGCAAAGATTTTATAAAACTTTGGAGTGAGTTCTTATTGATATGGCAAAATCAATCAAACAGCTTCATATAATTAAATATCAAATAGTACATTGTCCACTGTTATCATCGACCTTGTAAAGTAACTGTTAATTCGTTGTTTGTTTCTGTTTTACTTGAAGAAGAAGAAGGCATGGAATTAGACACTCTCCTTACAACAATGTCAACAAAGGCTGGTCGTTTAGGAGTCGGAAGGGTCACTGTAACACTGCTAAGTAAGATAACAACATCGGACATGGTGGGACGATCATCTGGGTCTTCCTGTACGCATAAAAGCCCAACATTTATGCACTTCAAAATTTCATCGGTTTTGGTTTTGGGACCTGCACTTAGTTTCTGGTCCATCATATCCAATGCCTTGTCTTCTTGCCACAATTTCCATGCCTGGAAAGTTTAAATTTGAAATTAGTAATAAGCTAAAATTGGCCAAATTGTTAACGAGTATAAGAAATTAATGACTACTTACATAACCCAGAAGGCTCAAAGCTTCTTGTGAGTTATAAAATCCCGTGTTCTTATTCCCGCTTATAATCTCAAGTATTACTACACCAAAGCTGAAAACATCAGACTTGACAGAAAAAAGTCTGTCTAATGCGTACTCTGGTGACATATAGCCACTGCATCGCAACAATCAATAACATTTTCATTGGATTAGTGGAGCAATTTTGTAAAAAAAAAAATTTATTGCTTATGGGAACTGAAAAACTATGTTAGAAAACACAAACAAACAGCTTTAATAATATTGTTTTTATAATGTATCCATGAATAAAACTTACTAGGTTCCAACCACTCGATTTGTAGTCCCTTCTGTTTGTTCGCCTTCAAAAATCCTTGCCAAGCCAAAGTCTGATATTTTGGGATTCATCTCCCCATTGAGTAGAATGTTGCTCGTTTTCAAGTCTCTATGAATGATTCTTAACCTTGAATCTTGGTGAAGATAAAGAAGTCCTCGAGCGATTCCTAAAATGATATTGAAGCGTATCTCCCAGTCCAACAACTCACCGAGATTAGGATCTGGAAAGGTTGCATCCCCATTAAAGGCATGATTTTAGTGACTGATCAATTTGTTATCCATAAAAAATACACTTTATAGTTGACCGACACAGAATTGAGAGATTGGTTAGAGGCAAACCAAATATAAAAGAGTCTAAGCTTTTGTTGGGCATAAATTCATAGAGTAAAATCTTTTCCTCCCCTTCAATGCAGTATCCCAAAAGTCTAACAAGATTCCGATGTTGAAGTTTAGCAATCGACACAACCTCATTCTTAAACTCCTCCATACCCTGACCCGAAACTCTTGAGAGCCTCTTGACAGCAATTTCTTGACCTCCTGGAAAGTTGCCCTAGAATCACAAATATTAATAAAGATGATTGTACTAGTTACTAGAAACTAGTTGCATCAAAATACTAGTGACTAGTGAGCCTGTTGAAGATTACCTTGTAAACAGGGCCAAAGCCACCTTTTCCAAGCTTGTTTGATTCTGAGAAATTATCTGTAGCAGCTACTATGCTTTCAAAATCAAAGAAAGGTAAATCTATGCCTTTCTTATCTTCATCATTTAACCCTTCTGAGTCTATCAACTCTTTGACATACCTCTGGCCATAATAAAAGCGTAGAGGTAGATCGCTTGCCGTGTCTTCTAAATCAAAATGTTAATTAATGTCTGTGTGGTCCTAAATTGTTAAGCTATGTTATTCAATTAAGTAAAATGTGCAAAATGCATACTATGTACCTTGTTTTTTAACTGTCGCTTTTCGTGTGTAGAAATAAAAAATTATGAATGCCAGAGCAATCACAGTTGCAGCAGTCACTGCAAAAGCCAGAGGCCATTGCTTGGATTGCTTATTTGATTCATCAAGGCCTCCATCTTGCTTAGGCGGATTAGCTTCTGATAGAATAAAAGTTTCTTAGTAATGCTTGGATAATAACAATGGCAACACAAGTTCTCTGCAGGACTTCAAACACTAGAGAAAAACAAACTAAACCCAAATTGATTCGTTAATTGTTTTCGCATTCACAGTCTATATATATACACAAGATCAACTGTCTTGCTAGGTCACGGCTTGTTTGCAAACCAAAATACCTTCATGATGTTACAGGACAGTCAAGACTCAATATAAAATTTTAACTGAAAGACAAACTAGAAGAAAATTAGTACCTGCAACTATATTCAGCTGCATGCGGAGATGGATTTCATGTCCTTCATCTGTGTCGTTCAATTGAATATTGTTGAGATCATCTGACCAAATCCAGCATGCTTTGTTTGCGGTATCACCTCTTAATTGTGAATTTTCAGGCATTTTGAATGAATAAGCCTGACAATCGCAAGCTTTCAAGCACTCCTCTTTGCACTCATTTTCGCTATTGCCATCAAAGTTCATATCTGCCCTTCCCACTTTAATCACTCGCAAAGGCCTGAAGCTTTGGATCTTCTCAACCTTGTTACTGCATATAGGCAAGCTTCTGCGGCACCCTTCAGAAAAATCTCTGGAATCCCAGTTGTCAGGCGAAATAGGCTCAAATCCAGGTAAACATTCGCACATTGACTTGTTGTTCTTGCTATTGCAGCTTGCAGAGTTTCCACACGCTCTAAACACATTGCATGGATCCTGAGGTTCCAACCAGCTCAAAACCCATTGAGCTGATACACTTACTCGGGTGAAATACTGTAGCGTACCATTAGAATTCATCACCAGTCTCATATTCATTTTAGTTTTACTAGAGTTCATGTTATTGCTGTAATTTCTACCTCGAATCAATGTTCTTGGATCGAAATTAGATCCACTAGTATTCAATAACAGAGAGGATACAGTAGGGAGAATATCATCAGATATGAAATCACCTGAAACTCCACTTTTCCAGTGATAAGTCGATTTTTCCTTTCTGATGATGCACTGCTTATCTTCCATCTGGAACTGGAATTCCCCTTGAGCCGGATCATCAGGACTTGCCCAGGAAACCAATATGAGTTTTTCATCCATGAACATTCCTGGAAGAAATGTATCAGTTGGATTTTTGAAGCTTTCCCAGATAACTCTGACAGGATTTCTCTCTTCATCTTCTTTAATCAGAACCACGTTTCCATCATCCAAGAGCTTCATCATCCCTTTAAAAGGAATCCATCCCTGAAGATTGGTTGTCCAAATTTGTTTTTCATTTTCGAATATTACCAGATTACCATCTTCTGCAACGCCAAAAGCCCCCTCAGCGTTGTCAGTGAGTGGACTGTCTCGATTGGCGACCCATACAATTATCTTCGGATAAAAACTGTAATACCAAATTCCCACATATCTTTCGAAGCTTCCTTTACCAGGGGTAAAGAATCCTAATTCAAATATATTTCCAGCTGAAATGATTGTTTGTCTATCACGCAACAAACCATCCAACGTACTTATGGTATCTCTTGCAAAGCAGAACGGAAGAAGATAACAACTTAACAAAAGAAAGAAGATGCATGCAAGGCATATATTTCTTACCATTTCTCCAGGATCCAAAGTTGATTTCTTTCAACCAGAAGATGTTTTTGGTGTAGCTGCTCATTGACCATTGCTGGCCATAGACTCTGGTTCTATCATCACCATGATATTTGAGACTTCACTTTTCAAGCAACACTTTGGTACAGAGAAGACCCAGTCTGTTGACTTGTTTCACTGTGCATAGAATCAATTAGTGTCAATAATTCAGTTCAAAAAAGGACATTGTTTTCGTGACTTGAGTTTGATTGACACATAAAATATATAGAAGATGATTAAATGTGGGTATGTAGAGGGATGTTTTTTTTTTTTTTTTTTTTTTTTGATATTACAACAACTGTCGGGACCTTGCGAGAATTGGACTTTACTAACACAGTCCGGACTACTACTCCCACAAATGGGGAGAGAGCACCCACACAAGAAGAGGGACAAAGAATGAGTATATATATATCGGAAATTATCCTATCAGTTCATCCTGAGCCACTCGTTTTACATACTTTGACTTAGTATGTATGCACATGTCAAATCACTGTTATAAATGAGTGACTCATATTCAATATCCTGATAAAGTTATATCAGTGCATCCTGATAGGATCGGGACCGATATATATATACATATATACATGCATGCCGGGCATTGAACCGTGGTGGTGGAATCTCCCATTGGAGAGTCACACCACATTGGCAAGAGACCATTGACGTAGCGGGATGTTTTTAATATTAAACCTTTATTATTCGATGTGGTGTACAATGTGTAAATCGAGGTAGGCTTCGATGATTGGTGAAAAATCTAATTTCGCTAGCTGTCTGATCTGTTTCAGTGAACACAATTATTAATTACGTATTATTATTTATTACTCGCAGATACGATGTCGTTTCTCTTTTCTCGAATCGCGTGAAAATGTAAATATTGCTTTTGGTGCCATCGTTGTATAATAGGTATAGAGAAATGTTTCGGTGTAACACCAGTAGCGTGGTCCTGCCATCGTATTATAAACTGTCAGCAATCAAGCCTCACTTCCACCGAAGTACGCCACGTGGGGTTAAATTAATGGACCAAGATTGGCGGTGCAAGCCACGCAGTTTACACGAGAACAGCAGCATGTGCCAGTGCCGGCGTGCGAATCCAACCGATTATGCAACGACTACAATGAGGCCACGTGTCCCATTTCCATTTCGTGTTAGAGTTTGGCAGTTAACAGAGAACCGCATGTTTATCATCTCCGCAACAAAGAGCAATAGAGTAATCCTAAATTCCTAATCACAGATATCAGGAGACATAACTAAAAATGGATTATTTTTTTTCATAATATTATAATAATAGATCCTCTTTTTATTTCAAAAAAACAGTGAGATAGTTAAAGTGGATTCAAATACTTTATTTTGATTCTGTTACAAGAAAATATTTTTAAAAAAATAAGAAGTTAAAAGTTTAGTTTATTTTGAAATTTAAATTAAACAGATATCATTGGATAAATAATGATTTTTTTTTCATAGAGTAAGGTTCAACATTGTAAAAAATATAATGATGATGATGAAATGGCAATAGCTAGATCGTGGATTGTTAATCGTGAAAATGCACATTTTTTTAAAACTAATTTTATAGAATTATCACTAAATTAATAACAGATGTTTAGTTAAAAAAATAATAATTTAAATTTAAATTGCACTAAGTATATGTGATTTAACTATCCCTCCCTAAACCCTGAATTATTGTAATATTTTAAAAATATATATATATTAACTAACAAAAATACTCCATTGGTTTATCTTTAAGACCATTTCTTACCTCTGTTTTTTCTGTCCTTTTCTCTTTATATTTTCTCTCACCGGTCACCTGACAACACTCTCATTTCACTGTATATCTGCCGGCCTGAAATTGAATTCTACTCACCTTAAAATAGTAGATCCACGTATCTCTCAAGTTAATTTTTGTTTTTAAAAATGATTTAGTTATTATGTGAAATCTGGACTATTCTACACATTTGGGAACACTGAAAAATAGAGAATTGTCTACTCGAGGCATCGAGTGTGTGATTTTGCAAAGTTGAATAATATTTTTTGTTCAAAGCCCACAATTAATAAGCTAATAGTATATGGGCCTAAACCTACCACTTACCAAAGAATAGCCCATGAAGCTCCACGACTGCCTAATTACTTGGGCTAACCATCCTTAAATAATTACAATACAACTGTGTTTCGGTCCTTTGGATGTGAATAATTGGAGTTTTCTGATTTTATTTTTTAATTTCATCTTAATCACTTTATTTCTTTTTTTTTTTTACAATATTTATTAATTCGGAACCAGGTATTTTTTAAAAGCTTTCGTTATTGGTAGCATTCGAGCCGCTGACGTGAGAGTCATTTGCTCAAGTCCTAAGCTCGTCCATCTACTAGCTAAGCTACACCCCTTTTGGCCTTAATCACTTTATTTCTGCAGCATGATAAGATCAAAATTAAAAGGTTCATATTGAGAACAAAATTGCATTTATTTTTCCTACAGTCTGGATAATGTTTAAACTGAAGGACTGAAACAACAACTATATATATATATATATATTCATACGGTCCAATGTGGTTTGGTGGTATTCCAATTTAAACAAACAGAAAACAATACAATTTGAAGCATCATCTTTCATCCCTTTAGTCCTTTTTTTTTCCTTTTTCTTCATTATATTCAGCTTCACACTTTGCAAAACATACAATGAAAGATGAAAATTTGCAATGCATCAACCATCAGCCATCTAGTGTACATTTCATGTCCAATAATATCATAAAATATAATTGAATATTCATTCAAATTTATTATTCATACCATATAATATATATATATATATATATATATATATATTAGTTACATATTGTATACATTCATAATTTAACCGTCGCGAGAACTCAAGAAACCATTAATATTTAATGAAGTAAAAATTAATAATTTGATTCAAATATTTATGATATATTATATATTTTGGAGAACAATATAAAAAATTATATTTAAATATTTCCAACATTTTGATAATATTAACCAGATTTCCTATATTTCAACCAAAATATATAAATAAACTGTTTGACAAGCTGAACAAATTGTTTGCTTTGAAAGAATGGGTGCCTTACATCACTTTCTTGGAATAGAAGTTCAGAGAGATGAGATGGGCATGTATTTGACTCAAACTAGGTACATTGATGATCTATTAAAGAAGAACAAAATGGAGAACACTAGACCATGTCCAACACCCGCATCAGTTGTTAAACACTACAGGTTAGATGAAGGGGAACCAATGATAAATCCTATAGTCCACAGAAGTGCTTTGCTATACTTAACCAACACCAGACTTGATATTTCCTACATAGTTAACAGATTGAGTCAATTTCTACAACGACCAACCTGTTAAGATAGCAGAAGCAAAGTGAAAGATGAATAGAGCACTCTAAGTGTTTGATAAAAGGATTCACAGAAAATCAATAGAAGGCAAGTCTGCCATTGATGAGAGTCAAAGCTCTTCAGGTAATTTTTATTGAAAAAAATTTATTTCTCTTGAATTCTGAGTTTATGAAACAGATAGATATTTATACTACTCTTTAGACTTCTTGAACAACAATAACAAACTTCCTGATAATCAGGAGAGCTAACAAATAAGAAGCTGCCGCATCAGCTTCTGTAACTAACTAACTATTAAAGCTTGAATATAATTAGTTGAGTGTGATTACAAGTTAATTAGTTTTATAGGTTTAACAACTAAGGCCACGTGTCATTGATGGATTGGAGAAGTTTGTTATTTTGTTAAAAACTTCATATATAAGCTTTGGCTGTTCATTCTACAACAAATGAATAAAAAACGATTGTTTCTCTCTTTCTCTGTTTGATAATATGGTATCAGAGCACCGATAAGCGTGTTTTCGTTGTGCTTAGTCTTCTAGTTCTGTTTGATCTTCATGGCTCGTGGTGGTGTTCAGACTTCTAACAATGGCGGGAATCAAGCTGCTTCGAATGTCCCTGCTAATCGGTTTTCCAGTTTGGATGTCACTGGTCGATCTTCGATTGAAGACGCAAGCAATCCCTATTTTCTCAGCAATAGTGATCATCCAAATTTCAATTTGGTTACCACTGCTCTTGTTGGAGATAATTACAACTCCTGGAGTCGCGCTATGAAGATGGCTCTCATGGCGAAAAACAAATTGAGTTTTATCGATGGTACTCTTCTCAAACCCTCCCTTGATAATGAATTGTATAATTCTTGGATTCGTTGCAATAGCATGGTTATGTCTTGGATTCTTCATGCCGTGTCGAAAGAAATTGCTAATAGCATCATGTATATCGATTCTGCATTTGAGGTTTGGAAAGATCTTCAAGATCGATTTAATCAAAGCAATGGTCCACGGGTCTTTCAAATTAAACAAACTCTTCATGCTTTAATTCAAGGATCATCTGATGTTACTAGTTATTTTACCAAATTGAAGATATTGTGGGATGAACTAAAGGATTTTAGACCAATTCCTGGCTGTTCTTGTGGTGGCATGAAGGCCTTGGTTGATTATCAACAACAGGAATATGTTATGCAGTTTCTTATGGGTCTTAATGAATCTTTTGCCCAAATTCGAGCTCAGATTTTGATGCAGGATCCCTTGCCTTCTATCAACAAAGTTTTTTCTCTTGTAGTTCAAGAAGAAAGACAGAGAAGTCTCAATTCTTATACTTCAGAATCTAGTCCTTTTGCTGTGGCCAATGTTAATTCTTCTAGTGTTTCTTCTTATAGAACTTATAATTCTGGAAAAGCAAAAGGTGAACGACCTGTTTGTGCTTATTGTGGTATCACTGGTCACACTAAAGACAAATGCTATAAGTTACACGGGTTCCCTCCAGGTTTTAAGTTCAGAAATGGCAATGGAAGATCATCATCTAATGCTTCTGCACAGTCTAACTTCAAACCTTCAATTAATCAGACTAGTTCAGATGTTATTGAAGTTGTTCCTTCACAGTTTACTCCAAGTAATGCAGTGACAGGTCTTTCTTCTGATCAATGTCAGCAATTGATTGCTCTTCTTAGTTCTCAACTTCACACATCTAGTTCTGTTGATTCACATCCAGTGGTCTCCAACTTCACTGTTATTGGCTCTTCTATTCCTTCTACTACTTGGATTATTGATAGTGGTGCTACTCATCATGTCTGTCATGATTTGAGTTTATTTTCTTCATTTGATATTGATTTTAGTGGATCATCAGTCCAATTACCTAATGGACATATGGTTGCTATTTCTAAGATTGGGACAGTTTCTCTATCTCTCCATCTGGTGTTGACGAAAGTTCTTTATGTTCCTGATTTCAAATACAATTTGTTGTCTATTAGTGCTTTGCTTCAAAGTGCTTCCTGCTCCTTGAAATTTTATGCTGATCATTGTTATATTCAGGACATATCACAGGACAGTCTGATTGGGATGGGTAAGAAGATTGGCAATCTTTATTATTTGCAGCTCCCAGATAAGAATCCTCATGCTTACTCAGTTTGTATTGATACTCCTATTACTGATATTACATTGTGGCATTATAGACTTGGCCATCCTTCTTGTATTAAGTCTCATCCTTAAGACAAGAATTTGAATTTTCAGTTTACTAATGAACAAGATTTTCACTGTACCGTTTGCCATCATGCTAAACAAAGAAGATTAAGTTTTGTTTCTCACAATCATCTATCTGTTTATCCTTTTGATCTTGTTCATTGTGATGTATGGGGTCCTTTTCATACTTTGACTGTTGAAGGTTACAAGTACTTTCTCACCTTAGTTGATGACTCTTCTAGATATACATGGGTTTATATGATGAAAGCTAAGTCTGAAGTGCAGACTCTTGTACCTAAGTTTTTAGCTATGGAGAAGACACAGTTTAACAGGGTGGTTAAAACTATAAGATCAGATAATGCAAAAGAGTTCAATTTTTCAGACTTGTTCTCTAGACTCGGTATTATACATCAACATTCTTGTGTTGAGCGACCTCAACAGAATTCTGTGGTAGAACGGAAACATTAGCATTTGCTTAATGTTGCTAGAGCTTTGTTGTTTCAATCCAACGTGCCTCTTGAGTATTGGAGTGACTGTGTTTCTACTGCAGCCTATTTGATAAATAGGATACCCTCTTCTTTGCTTCAACACAGAACTTCATTTCAGCTCATCTATAACAAGCCTTCACAGTATGCACATTTAAAGGCTTTTGGATGTTTATGCTATGCGTCTACTTTGGCTAGCTCTAGAGATAAATTTTCAGCTCGATCTAAGGCTTGTGTGTTTCTTGGTTATCCAATTGGTATGAAGGCTTATAAGTTACTAGACATTGCTTCTAATAAGGTTTTTAATTCTCGTGATGTTTACTTTCATGAGAAAGTTTTTCCTTTCTCTGGTTCCATTCACAGGTCAGCTGCCACTCATGATTTGTTTGATGAACGTGTTTTGCCTCTGTCACTTTCAGATTCTGTTGATAGTAATGTTTCTTCCAGTCCAATATTAGAACCAGATTGTGATTCTGCCATGATGGATCAAGCTGTTCTTCAACCTTCTAATTTCAGTTCTACTGATATTTCTACTGAAGGGAGTTTTGCTGCTCCAAATTCAGATTCTTCTCCAATTTCTGTTGTCACCAAATCAAAGAGAGCAGTGAGAAGACCCTTTTATTTACAAGACTATCATTGTGCTTTGATTAACAATAAGTATCTTGATCATACTTCCACTTATCCAATTTCAAATGTCCTTAGCTATTCCAGACTTTCTCCATCTTTTAGAGCTGCTGTTTTATCAGTATCAGCTCATTGGGAACCTGAGTTCTATCACCAAGCTAAGGGACATCCAGAATGGGAGGCTGCCATGCAGAATGAGCTTCATGCTTTAGAAGTTAATCATACTTGGTCTATCGTCAGTTTACCTCCTGGCAAGCACACTGTTGGCTGCAAGTGGGTATATAAAGTCAAACATAATTCTGACGGTTCAATTGAGCGCTATAAGGCTCGATTGGTAGCTAAAGGGTACACACAACAGGAAGGCATTGACTTTACAGATACTTATGCTCCTGTTGCTAAGCTTGTTACAGTCAAGCTTCTTCTTGCTCTTGCTTCTATCAAAGGTTGGATTTTGCATCAATTAGACGTTAACAATGCCTTCTTGCATGGTGAGCTAAATGAGGAGGTTTTTATGACCATACCTCCAGGGTATAGTCCTAAGGAGGAGATAATGCCATCTAATCCTGCTTGTAAACTACATAAGTCTATCTATGGTTTGAAACAAGCATCAAGGCAATGGTATGCTAAATTCTCTTGTGCTTTACTAGAATAAGGCTTTAGACAATCAGCCACTGATCATTCATTGTTTGTTAGAAACTCAGGACCAGACTTTGTTGCTTTGTTAGTATATGTAGATGACATTATTTTAGCCAGTAATAGTGTTGAGCAAGTTGCAGCCTTGAAACTCAAGTTGAATAACAGATTTAAACTAAAAGACCTTGGAGAGCTTAGATTCTTTCTTGGCTTGGAGATTGCTAGGTCTGATAAGGGCATTTTAGTGTCACAAAGGCCCTATGCTGTTCAGTTATTGGCAGATGTTGGATTGTTGGGAGCTAAACCAATTAGTACGCCTATGGAAGCAAACCTCAAGTTGACACAAGATGATGGTGAATTACTTGAAGATCCTTCAATGTATAGAAGAGTCATAGGAAAACTGTTGTATCTCATAATTACTAGACCTGATATTTCCTTTGCAGTTAATAGGTTGAGTCAGTTTTTGTCTAAACCAAGGGTTCCACACTACAAAGCATCTATGAGAATATTGCAGTATCTCAAAAGTTCTCCAGGTAGAGGTCTGTTTTATTCTGCAAATTCAGAGTCTCATTTAAAGGCATTTGCTGATTCTGATTGGGCTGCTTGTTCGGATACTAGAAGGTCTATATCCGGCTTTTGTATTTTCCTTGGTGAATCATTGATCTTTTGGAAGTCTAAAAAGCAACACACAGTGTCAAGATCTTCAGCAGAGGCTGAATATAGGTCAATGGCAAATACTGCTTGTGAGGTTGTCTGGTTAATTTCTTTACTCAAAGAATTGGGAGTTAATCACTTACAAGCTGCAGCACTTTATTGTGACAATCAAGCTGCTTTGCATATAGCCTCTAATCCAGTTTTTCATGAGAGGACAAAGCATATAGAAATAGACTGTCATCTAGTTCGGGAAAAGGTGCAAAAGGGTGTGATCAAACCTTTACATGTTTCAACGCATCATCAGGTTGCAGATTTGCTTACAAAGGCTCTGTTACCTACTCAGTTTCAGTACTTGATAAGCAAGATGGGCTTCTTAGACATATATGCTCCATCTTGAGAGGGAGTATTAAAGCTTGAATATAATTAGTTGAGTGTGATTACAAGTTAATTAGTTTTATAGGTTTAACAACTAAGGCCACGTGTCATTGATGGATTGGAGAAGTTTGTTATTTTGTTAAAAACTTCATATATAAGCTTTGGCTGTTCATTCTACAACAAATGAATAAAAAACGATTGTTTCTCTCTTTCTCTGTTTGATAATACTAACAAATACAATTATCTTCTATGTTCATTGGCAAGGGTTAAAGAGAGTACTCAGATATCTGAAAGGCACTCGAGAATTGGGTCTTCATATCAAGAACAGTATAGAACTAGAGTTAATTGGCTTTACTGATGCTGATTGGGGCTGTAATCGTGATGATAGAACATCTACTGCAGGGTACTGTGTGTTCCTAGGAGAAACACTGGTTTCCTGGTCATCTAAGAAGCAAGATGTAGTGTCACGTTCAAGTATGGAATCTGAATACAGAGCCTTGGCCAATGTAGCCTGTGAGACAACCTGGTTACAATCATTACTTCAACTAATGTCATTTCCTCTTCATAGAACTCCTGTAACATGGTGTGACAATCTAGGGGCAGGAGCTCTATCAACCAATCTAATTTATCATGCTCGAACAAAGCATATTGAAATACAAGATCATCAGAGATAAAGTTCTTTCCAAAGCGCTACAGGTTCGATATTTTGCATCACAAGACCAAATAGCTTATTGTCTTACCAAGCCTATCTCTCATACCCGTTTTGAGTTCCTTCAAGACAAAATTGGTGTTGCTGCTAGATCTTACCACACTCAAGTTTGAGAGGGGACGTTAAGAAGAGACTCTAAATGTCATGTTATCTACCCCAGCTTCTTTGTATTTTGTCGTTTAGTCATCATCAGCAAATTATTGGTCCCATGATCCAATAGTGATATTATCCTTTTATTCCTCTGTATAGCCTACACGTGGCTCCTCTGTTCTTTGTGTACCTGCTAGGGCACCAAGTTGCCATCATATATATATATATTGTAATTATTGAGCCGTAAATACAAAAGATAGAAATTTTCCAAAATCCTCTAAAGTTTCAACTCCAGTAAATGAAAATGCCTGACAGTGACAGCTGCAGTCCTTCAAACAAACCTCTCTGCACTATTTTTCACTATTGGTCTTAAAATTCTCTTCTGGCTTTACCACTTTAATCACTTTCAAAAGCTCTAAACTCACTCACTGCATTGATCCCTGGGTTCCCACCAGGTCAAATTCCAAGGAGATGATTCTACGAGTCGGGTAAATATTGTAACTTTTTATAATGATCTTAAAAGCTACATATAAAACAACCTCTTCATTTTGTTTTTGCTTTTGAATTTCATTTGACAGGCCCAGGTGAAGAAATTTCTCAGTGACAACCATTGATGCCAATTTCGACATGATTATTTATAAGCTTTCATCGTAAACCCAGCTTGAAAATCGATAAATGGGATTGGAATGTAGCAAAGATTTTATAAAACTTGGAGTGAGTTCTTATTGATATGGCAAAATCAATGGAACAGCTTCATATAATTATCAAATAGTACATTGTCAAATGTTATTATCGACCCTGTAAAGTAACTGTTATTTCGTTGTTTGTTTCTGTTTTACTAGAAGAAGAAGAAGCCATGGAATTCAACCGTCTTCTTACAACAATGTCAACAAAGGCTGGTCGTTTAGGAGTCGGAAGGGTTGCTGTTGCACTGCTAAGTAAGGTAACAACATCGGACATGGTGGGACGATCAGCTGGGTCTTCCTGTACGCATAAAAACCCAACATTTATGCACTTCAAAACTTCATCTGTTTTGGTTTTGGAACCTGCTCTTAGTTTCTGGTCCATCATATCCAATGCCTTGTCTTCTTGCCACAATCTCCATGCCTGGAAAGTTTGAAATTGAAATTGTAATATGCTAAAATTGGCCAAATTGTTGAGGAGTATAAGAAGTTAGTGACTACTTACATGACCCAAAAGGCTCAAAGCTTCTTGTGAGTTATAAAATCCCGTATTCTTTTTTCCACTGATAATCTCAAGTATTACTACACCAAAGCTGAAAACATCAGACTTGACAGAAAAAAATCCGTCCAATGCATACTCTGGGGACATATAGCCACTGCATCACAAAAATCAATAACATTTTCATTGGATTAGTTGAGCAATTTTGTAATTTTTTTTCCTTTTCTACTAGGAACTAAAAATCTATGCTAGAAAACACAAATTACATTCAAGCTTTAATAATATTATTCTTACTATATCCATTAATAAAACTTACTAGGTTCCGACCACTCGATTTGTAGCCCCCTCTGTTTGTTTGCCTTCAAAAATCCTTGCCAAGCCAAAGTCTGATATTTTTGGATTCATCTCCTCATCAAGTAGAATGTTGCTGGTTTTCAAGTCTCTATGAATGATTCTCAACCTTGAATCTTGGTGAAGATAAAGAAGCCCTCGAGCAATTCCCAAAATGATGTTGAAGCGTATCTCCCAGTCCAATAACTCACTGAGATTAGGATCTGGAAAGGTTTCATCCCCATTAAAGGCATAATATTAGTGACAGTGATCAATTTGTTATCCATCAAAAATACACTTTACAGTTGACAGACAGAATTGAGAGATTGGTTAGAGGTAAACCAAATATAAAAGAGTCTAAGCTTTTGTTGGGCATAAATTCGTAGAGTAAAATCTTTTCTTCCCCTTCAATGCAGTATCCCAAAAGTCTAACAAGATTCCGATGTTGGAGTCTAGCAATCAACACAACCTCATTCTTGAACTCCTCCATACCTTGACCTGAAACGCTTGACAGCCTCTTGACAGCAATTTCTTGACCTCCCGGAAAGTTTCCCTGGAATTCACAAATATTATAAACATGATTGTACTAGTTACTAGTAACTAGTTGCAACAAAATACTAGTGACTAATGAGCCTGGTGAAGATTACCTTATAAACAGGGCCAAAGCCACCTTTTCCAAGCTTGTTTGCTTCCGAGAAATTATCTGTAGCAGCTAGTATGCTTTCAAAATCAAAGAAAGGTAAATCTATGCCTTTCTTATCTTCATCATTTAACCCTTCCGAGTCTATCAACTCTTTGACATGCCTCCGATCATCATAAAAGCGTAGAGGCGGATCTCTTGCCCTGTCTTCTAAATCAAAATGTTAATTAATGTCTGTGTGGTCCTAAATTGTTTGATTCGGATTATTCAATTAAGTAAACTATGCAAACTGTATAATATGTACCTTGTTTTTTAACTGTTGCTTTTCGTTTGTATATGTAAAAAACTGTGAGTGCCAGAGCAATCACAATTGCAACAGTCACTGCAAAAGCCAGAGGCCATTGCTTGAATTGCTTGGATTGCTTATTTGATTCATCATGGCCTCCACCTTGCTTAGTCTCATTAGCTTCTGCTAGAATAAAAGTTTCTTAGTAATGCTTAGATAATAATAACAATGGCAACACAAGTTCTCTGCAGGACTTCAAACACCAGAGAAAAACAAACTCAACCCAAATTGATTCGTAAATTGTTTTTGCATTCACAATCTGTATACACAAGATCAACTGTCTTGCTAGGCCATGCTTTGCTTGCAAACCAAAATCAATAATCAATATCAAATTTTAATTGAAAGACAAACTAGAAGAAAAGTACCTGTGCCTACGCGGAGATTGATTACATGTACTCCCTCTGTGCTGTTAAACTGAATATTGTTGAGGACATCTGTGCTGTTAATCTGAATATTGTTGAGGACATCTGACCAAATCCAGCACGGTTTATTTGCAGTAACTACCCTTGATTGTGACTTGTTACGCATTTCGAATGAATAAGCCTGACAGTTGCACTTCTTCAAGCACTTATCTTTACACTCATTTTCGCTTTTGGCCACAGAGTTCTCATTTGCCTCCCCCACTTTAATCACTCTCAAAGACCTGAAGATTTGGTTCTTCTCAACCTGCTTGTTACTGCAAATAGGTATTCTTCTGCGGCACCCTCCAGAAAAAACTCCGGAATTCCAGTTATCAGGCAAAATAGGCTCAAATCCAGGTAAACATTCGCACATTGACTTGTTGCTCTTGTTATTGCAGCTTGCAAAGTTTCCACAAGCTTGAAACACGTTGCATGGATCCTGAGGTTCCAACCAGCTCAAAACCCATTTAGCTGATACATTTACTCGGGTGAAATATTGTAGCGTCCCATTAGAATTCATCACCAGTCTCATATTCACATTAATTTTACTATAGGTCGAAGATGTTTTTATGTTTCTGCTGTGATTTCTATTTCCAATCAATGTTCCTAGATTGAAATTAGATCCATTTTTATTCGACAACAGAGATGATACAGTAGGGAGAATATCATCAGATGTGAACTCACCTGAAACTCCACTTTTCCAATATTCATTCGATCTGTTCCTGATGATGTACTGACCTTCTTCCTGCTGGAACCGAAATTCCCCTTCTGCCGGGTCATCAGGACTTGCCCATGAAACCAATTCGAGCTTTGCATCCATTAACATTCCTGGAAGAAATGTATCTGTTGGATACTTGAAGCTTTGCCAGACAACGCCGGTCGAGTTACTCTTTTCATCTCCTGGAGTCAGAACCAGGTTTCCAGTATCCAAAAGCCGCAGCATCCCTTTAAAAGAAGTCCATCCCTCATTATCGGTTTTCCAAATTTGTATTCCACGTTCACCGGATATCACTAGATTAGCATCGTCTGTAATGCCAAAAGCCCCCTTAGCGTTGTCAGTGAGTGAATTGTTTCGATTGGCGACCCATACAATTATCTTTGGATCAGACCTGTAATACCAAATTCCCACATATCTTTTGAAGCTTTCTTTACTATGGTTAAAGAATCCTAATTCAAATATCTTTCCAGCTGAAATGATTGTTTCTCCTTCACGCAAGGAACTATCCGACGTACTTATTGTATCTCTTGCAAAGCAGAACGGAAGAAGATAACAACTTAACAAAAGAATGAAGACGCATGCAAGGCATATACTTCTTACCATTTCTCCAGGACCCAAAGTTGATTTCTTTCAACCAGAAGATGTTTTTGGTGTAGCTGCTTATTGACCAACGCTGGCCATAGACTCTGGTTCTATCATCACCATGATATTTGGGACTTTACTTTTCAAGCAACACTTTGGTACAGAGAAGACCCAGTCTGTTGACTTGTTTATGTTTAATTAGCAGGTTTCACTGTGCAGAGAATCAATTAGTTTCAATAATTCAGTCCAAAAAAGGACATTGTTTTCTTGACTTGAGTTTGATTGATACATAACAAATATAGAAGATGATTAAATGTAGAGGGTACATAGCAAGGGTCAATTACCTTGTGGATGGAGACATCAAAACTAAGCGTCACCTTGTAAATATATGCCCGTCTTTGCCTATTAAATCCCAAAGTGTAGGATGTTACATTTCAAACCGTGTCCAATGGTTCCGTGACCCACAATGGTATCAGCTAAGAAAAAAAAAAGGTTGAAGAGTTATATCTTGAAACTTGCCCGACAAACCCGTGAACCACATTGGTATCAACTTTAAAAATAATAATAATAATAAGAGTTAATTGCACTAACATACCTTGACGTTTTGCAATACCACATAGATATTGTACTTTTACTTTTATTACACATACATACCCTTGACTAACCATTGACTAACTGTTGACTAGTTTGACTCTGTTAAATCTAACAGTACATTTAAGATAGAAGGGCAAAAAGGTCCTTTCAAAACAAATAAATAATTTTTGCATTAAATAATACAAATCTTAAGTAAAAGAAAATAAATTATTTCAAAGAAAAAGTAAAATAAAATAAATAACAAAAAATTAACAATGCAACAAAAAAAAAAAAATAATAAAAAATCAACATTTGGAGATTTGGTGTCCTCCATGGAGATCAACCAAATCTCCTCAGATTTCCAAATTTGTTTTTTCTAACTCTTGTGGATATCACTAAGATCATCAATGGAGATCTGGATGATCTCCACAATTTTTTTTTATTAAAAAAATAACAACATTTTGGAGATCACCTAGATCTCCACATGGAGACCACAGCAATATTTTGGACTGGCTTTGGCATGACTCCAGCCTATTCGACTCAGGTCAAGGATCCAACCCTCAAACATCTCGACTAGGAAGACCTCTTACGAGAATGAGAGTTGCTTGCCGTCTACCGCTTCTACGCCCGAGATGGAGATCGATTGATTCAAGGTAAACAGGATGGTGGCGCAATGGCTATGGTAACGGTGGCGGCGTGGCGGGTGGTGGTGGAGCCATGGTTTTAGTTTTGAGTTGTGCTGTTTGAAATGTTATTTTGAGTTTTTGTTTGAAAATTGAGAGGAAGTTGTTGCTGATGTTGTTGCTGTTGTTGATAATTGAGAGAAAAAATATTGATGAAGGTTGAGAGAAAAGAAAACAGAGGTATGGGTTCTCCCAAAAAAATCATAGGTTTTTTTTGTTTCGATTGAGGATTGATGATGATGATGGAGATCTCAATCTCCTTAAAAAAAAAAAAAAGATTCCATGTTTTTTTTTTTTTTTTTTTTTTTTTTTTTTTTTTTTTTTTTGATGATGATATCTGGAACCCAGATTTTTCCCCATCATAAAATAAATAAATAAATAATAAAAAATAATAATAAATCTTTATTTTTTTTCATCATTTTGTTTCTTCAATTAACGATGGTGATGGAGATCTCTCCAAAAAGATTTTTTATTATTTTCTTTCTATATTTTGTTTTTCTTTTGAAAAAGCATTCTTTCAATTTTATTTTCTTTTGTTGGTGATATCTTGGAATCCAGATCTTCTTTCCCCTCCCCCAAATTTCTATACATATTTTTTCTTCAATTATTAATGATATGATGGCAATTTGGTCATTTATATTTTTAGTACAATTTAGAATTTTATTTTTTTTTGTAAATTTTTTAGTATTTTATTTTTTATTGTTATTTTGTTACTTAATGTTTCAACTTTGTTTTTTGAAATGTTATTGTCTAAACATTTATTTAAAGAAAAATAATACATGATTATTAAATATTAAATTGGATGGCAATCTGGTCATTTCTAACTGGAATGATGGTCAACTGTTAGATTAGACTAGTCAAACATTAGTCAAGGGTATATATCTGTAGTAAAGGCAAACATACAATATTTGTGTGATATTGTAAAATATCAGGGATATTTAGTGCCATTAACCCTAATAATAATAATAATCAGAGGACGTGTGATAAATTGAGCTTTTGATTGGTAATAATTGTTAGGTAGTGGCAAGCTGGCCACCCAAAGTCAAGGTCATCTAAGTTTTGTCGATTTCACATTTTATAATGTTCCTACACTCCTACAGGCTATTTTATCATCTTCGCTTTGCTTTTTCTTTTTGAAATTGCTTTGACGTGACAACCATTGCTGCAAATTTAGACACGACTATGCATATTTAATTTTGACAGAATTTTACATAAGTCCTATATTTTTTGTGATTTGTCACCTTTATAAATGTCTTTCCAAATTTATCACTTTAGTCCTTACTTTTTTCAAAACTCATCAATTTAGTTCATTTGACCAAATATGTGAAAGTCAACTATTTTAAACCCATGAAAGTACATTTTTACTTCTATTACTATTTAATTTAGCTAAAATGATTATATTAGCTTTAAATTAAAATGAAAAACAATAAAATTCTCAATAATAAAATCTTAAATAAATATATTACAGAAAAAAAAACTTAAATAAATAATTAAAAAATCCATTAATTTTTTCTTATTTTGTATTTTTTTTTATAATGGATTTTTATTTAGCTAAAATGATTATCTTAACTTTAAATTAAATTAAAAAACAATAAAATTCTCAATAATAAAATCTTAAATAAATTTATTACAAACAAAAAATTATGAAAAAAAAAATCACTTAAAGCTAAGATAATCATTTTAGCTAAATTAATATCCATTATGACAAAAATACAATAATAATAATAATAATAATAATAATAATAATAATGGGTATTATTATTATTATTATTTATTTAAGATTTTTTTGTAATATATTTATTTAAGATTTTATTATTGAAAATTTTATTATTTTTCATTTTAATTTAAAGCTAATATAATTATTTTAGCTAAATTAAATAGTAATAAGGGTAAAAGTGTACTTTCATAGGTTTTAAAATAGTTAACTTTCACATATTTGGTCAAATGAACTAAAGTGATGAGTTTTGGAAAAAATAAGGATTAAAGTGATGAATTTGGAAAGAAATTTATAAAGGTGACAAATCACCAAAAAGGTAGGAGTTATGTGAAATTCTGCCTTTAATACAACCCAGAAAATAATTTTTGAGTGAGAAATTGTTAATTTTTATCCAATTCACTTTTTATTAGGTCTCCTAAAGCGATATATATCTATAGGTAGAGCAATTTCTGTGTCTTTGCTATGAAGTTTCTTTGACAGAGAGTCGGTGAAAACTCTAGTTAATGACATCGAGTGTGTGATTTTCCAAAGTTTAATCTGATATTATGTTTATTTGAAGAGAGAAATTCGAAAGTAGCCATGTGAAACATTCAACTTTTGTTAATAACCACTTTTGAAATTTTAATTGTTAATAACCACTTTTTAAAAAAAAATTCAGTGTAGTACCCTAAATTACCAGAGTACCCCTGAAAATAGTTTTTATAAAATCTCGAAGCAAACTTGAAATCACGACTAAATTGAAAATGTCTAAACTTGAAATTATGACTAAATTCAAATGTCAAAACTTGAAATCATGCCTAATTTGAAATATCCAAACTTGAAACGTGGACTATATTGAAATTTTCCTCTCCTTCTTCCTCTTCTTCTTCCTCTCCTCAAATTAGGTTTAGGTTTTTTGTTTTTCTTTTTTTGTTGCAGGCCACATCGCCGGCGGAGGGGGGATCGATTCCGTCGCCCATCGCCATCCTGTCACCGGCGAAGAGCAGCGCACGCCACCAGCCCACCCCGTCGCACGACGCACGTGAAGGACGCGTCTCTCGTCGTTCGTCGCTTGGCTGGGTGAAGCCCCGACCTCTGCCGCGGAGCCTAGAAGGTCGCCGGCGCTCGGCGACACCTTCGTCGGTGCTCGGCGACCCTCAAAGCACGCCGACAAGAGGGAGATCGGTGTGTGTGAGAGAGAGAGAGAGAGAGAGAGAGAGAGAGAGAGAGAGAGAGAGAGAGAGAGAGAGAGAGAGAGAGAGAGAGAGAGAGAGAGAAAGCTGATTTGGGATATTTTATATGGGGGTATTCAAGTAATTTTATAAAAATATGGTTATTAATAAATAAAAATTCGTTTGTGGTTAAAAACAAATTTCCAATAATATATGTGGTCACTTTTGTCAATTTCCACTTATTTGAATAATATTATTGTGAGAG